>JAJHPF010000005.1:2603300-3073300 GCA_024447775.1 Carex cristatella | reverse complement strand
TATTTCCCCTTATATATATGAACATTTTAGTACGTTGAACTTTCGTCTTGGTCTGGAAGTGGGTCCCACTTCCACTGAAATCGAATTAATATAATTAAACAGTCGAAAGCTAGTTGAAATTTTAAATAATTTCAAACTTTTGAATTTCTTTTGTTTAGATTTCTCAGAATCAGATTTTTTTCCTACGTTGATTTTTAAATTAATTAATTTTATTTTAATTATTTGGTTCTTGGTTTTTGGTTCTCTTATCTC
Source organism: Carex cristatella (assembly GCA_024447775.1). Classification (NCBI taxonomy): domain Eukaryota; kingdom Viridiplantae; phylum Streptophyta; class Magnoliopsida; order Poales; family Cyperaceae; genus Carex; species Carex cristatella. The sequence goes on along the minus strand of JAJHPF010000005.1, from coordinate 3,073,048 downwards.
TTCTGAATCACACTCATATAAATAGAGGCTGAGACAGTGAGACTCCTATTATTCTTCAGAAAATTAGTTGAAATTGTATTTAGCACGATAACCCACAACAGAGAATGACATTGAAATAAAACAAGAAGAAGAAAAGGACCAACTTCATTGGACCAAATCTTACTTCAGAGGCACTGTGAAGACAACGGGCAAGATTACGCCACGTGTCTTTGGATAAGCTGTTATGGGCCAGAAAACAATACTAAGCTGTTCATAACTTGATTGTTGCTGCATAAATTCAGAATTATTCACATTTTGATCAAATTATATTTATCAAATAAATGATCTTGAGGAGATCATATGCTACAGGAGCTAAAGCATACATACAAATATGCTTATAAATTGTATTTGTTGGGATTATTCTAGAAATGCGGAATATCGGTACACCCCGTACCAACTTCAAGAAACCCGCTAAAATCCCAATAAACCGTATACCAACAAGAACCGAGAAATTAGAGACAAATGTAATATTACATACAACTAAAACAAAAACAATAGAGTAAAGACGTTACCGCGAAATAGATCGAGTTCAAAAAACACACAAGAGAAAATAAACACACAGATTAGGTGGTTCGGACCTACTCGGGAGGCAAATGACCAATAAACTCCACCATTAAACAAGAGATTACAAAAAATTACAAGTGTTCCAATTGTTAGCGCAAACAATCACTATCTCTCTGTATGTTTTGCACGAGCCGCCAGCCACACCCAATTTTGGCATAGGTAAAGAAGAAATAGAGATGGAGGGAGTTAGGCCTAAACACAACAGTATTAGCTAAACTTTAAAACCTCTAACATATCCTCCTCTTGCTCTAAGTTAACTTGAGGTATGTGATTTAAAATTCTACTCCAATGGTGGTGGTTCATATTCGAATTCAACAAGTTTCCGATCACCTTTGCTGCTAATGGACTACCTCGGAGCTTTTTTAGTATTTGATTTCCAATTATTTGCAAATCTATATGATTGTCAATGTTAAAGCCCCGAAATGCATAGCTATTGAAGAGCAATCGCAACTCTTCCTCTTCTAAGCCTTCTAATGCTAGAGATTTATGCTCCTGACTTATCACACTAACAAGCAAGTTTTTTACCGATTCTTTTCTAGTCGTAAATATAATTTTACTTCCTTCTTTTACAAACCTCAAAGGAGCAACTAATTGCTCCCAGTCGCTCCTTTTCTCATCATTACAGACATCATCTAGAATGAGAAGAATTTTCTTCAAATGTATCTTCTTTTTTAGGGTCTCCTGAAGTGTATTTAATGGCTTACCACAACTACTAGTTTCACCAAGCATCTTTCTCGTTACCTCTTCAACACTGAAGTGAGAAGAAACACAAACCCAAATTGTTTCGTTGAATTGTTTTTCGTTCAAGTTCAATATCTCCTGATATGCAAGTTGCACAAGGGTGGTCTTCCCTTGTCCCCCGACCCCGACAATACCAAAAGAAGAGAGACGAGCGTTAGTTGGTTGCTTTAGCCAAGCAATTAAGTTATCCTTCTCAACATTGCGGCCAACCACTTCTGTTTCAGCTAAAAAGCAACTAGTTTCGCGCCTTAAAAATTTACCAGCTTTTTGTTGTGATGCGGAAATATTACGAATACCTCGCAAATTGGCAGCTTGGAGGAGAGGCTTCACACTATCAGCAGCCCGATCCGACATTGTTACAGCCTCCTTCAACTTCTTCAAAGTATCACCATTGATAGAACATCGTTTCCTCTTCTTTGAACTAGAAGCGGATCCACCCGCATCGTCTCGCTCTTTGTTCTCCAACTCATTTAGCACATCTTCGGATGCTTTAACAGCCTTCCTAAATTGATCTACCAATAAACTGGCACTCGGGTCCTTCATCTTTAGAGCTTCAGCAATGCCCATGACAGCTTTGATTTGGGGAAGATTTGTCTGTAGCCTCGTTAGATCGGCTTTGGTGTCGGCTGGCAGTATACGGATAAGCAAGTGCGAATAAGCCGTGCCGACGAGGTTATCAACAACAGAGGACCCCGCCCACTCGCCAATTTTTGGAGCCCACTCGCCTATTTTTGAAACAGTGGAAGCCGCCCAGTTTGCCATCTTGGAGTTCCTTCTTCTTCTCCTCAAATCAAAGCCGCTGCTTTTTGTATCTTTCTGTTTATGTTTTTTGCTTTTGAATTGGTAAAGAACAGATCGAGAAATGAAGATAGCGAAAGGAAGCTTCTTTGAAAGATAGAAGTAAAAGGAACGAAATAGGGAAGAAAGGAAGATAGCAAGATACAGGGGTCCGGATCCCCTAAATTAATTTAATTTTTGGGTTTTGGATTGTGATCATACGGTTCGAATCCGTCGTTCAGAATTGTCTCGAAATTCAAATTCGTCTCTCAAGATGTGTGTGCTCCACTTCCGAATAGATTGCTGCAGATTCAAATCGAACGGTTCCGAGCTAAAACTAAAAAATTAGATTACTTCATTAGATCTAAATTCAAGACACAGAGGTGGATTGATTAATTAGCAATTGACCAAGAGGATTCACAATTATCTAAGTCAACTCCTTTGTAATTCTTCATGTGATGTACAAAAATATTTTAAACAGTATTGTACTTGTGGGCACGAATAACTGATAAACAAATGAAATATTATAAGAACATCAAAGTTTTGAAAGGTTAATTAGGTAGACCCGAGAAAATTTGGCCGAAATTACTGACAAATTATTTTTTGCCTGTGTCTTACCACTTAATTAGCAGAACCTTCCTGGAAATTAAAGGAACTAATTAATATCCCAATGATAGTATTACCAACCCCTGGCAGGTACAATAACGTAAAAAAATGACAGGTCACTGACACCTACTTCAAACACAGCACGACGGTCCCTACCTCTTATAACTAGGATCAATATCCTCCCAGGTATTGTAGAAAATTCCTCTCACTTTACGGTTTGAGATTTAATTTTAGCGGTAGTGTTCGGCAAATTGGATAAATTGGGTAGGATTAAATTTTAAGTTCGGTTAAGAAAGTAGTGTTTGACAATAAAAAGTTAAGAAAGTGCATATTTAACTTTTTAAGTAGTCTCAAATCCTTAAGCCATATAGAATGGCTCCTAAAAAATATGAATAAACTTAAAATGTAGATAAAAGAGTCTTGGTTTTAAGTTTTACAAAGGAGTAGTGTTTGACAAACTTAAGACTCCTTAGCCTCTTAAGGGTAGTGTTCGACAAGTTAGGTAGGATTAAATTTTAAGTTCCGCTAAGAAAGATGTGTTCGGCAATAAAAAATTAAAAAAATATATACTTAGCTTTCTTAAGAAGCTTTAAATCCTTAAGCCATATAGAATGACTTCTAAAAATATGGATAAGCTTAAAAATGTGGGCTAAAGGAGTCTTAGGACGTGCTCCAGAGGAGGAGAGAATCCCTTCATTAAAGGGAAGGAAGGGGACAGTCGCTCGACGACAGGCTGCCCCCGTTGTCCACCCGCTCCACAAGATGGTAAACGGAGAGGGAGCGAAGGGGAAAGATTACTGTTCAGAGGTGACGTGTTGATTTTGAGCGAAATCTGTCACCCCGAATCGGAATGTAGAAATTACCGATTAGAGAAGGTCACATTGATTTCTTTTTCTCCGTCCCTTCCACTTCCTCTACGAACATCAATTCTGGAGCACAGCCTTGAGAAAGTGGTTTTAAGCTTTACAAAGAAGCAAGTGTTTGGCAATCTTAAGACTCCTTAGCCTTTTTAAGGAGCCCTAAGGAAGGTGTACCGAACACTCCTAAGGAGCTTTAAGGAACTCTAAGGAGGATGTGCTCAGGGGCGGAACCAAGGCAGGGGCCAGCCTAGGCCCTAGCCCCCCTTGGCCTAGAAAATATACATAAATTTTTTTTGCTTATAGGTCCTTGGCACCTCCTAAATTATTTACGGGCACTTGGCACCTCCTAATTTTTTTGGAATCACATCCTCTGCGGAGCTTTTACCTGCAGAGGTCGTGCGATTCTTTTAATCTGATTATGACACGAATCTCAAAGCAAAATTAATATTGCCCCCTCCATCATCCCGAGTACTCACCGGCTGAGAGTAAATTTGGACTTGTCCGACCGTCCGATCAGCTCCGCACAACTTTGCACCGCAAACCTCCGCAAATGATACTAGTCCAAATTTTTGTTGCTTATGGACCCTAAATTATTTATGCCCCCCCCCTTTTATTCTTGGTTCCGCCACTTGGATGTGCTAAACACTACCAATCAGTTTGGGATTCTGGCTAGCACAAGGGCAGTATTATTGGGCTTTGAGATTCGTGTCAAGTTAAAAAAAAAAAAGGTCCAGATTCACTAATTGTAAAAGATTCCCTTTTCAGGTACCTGGGAGGATGTGAATTCTTATAACTAAGCAACAAAATTTGCTTCCTAAAGAAAATGAAATTTGAGAATAGATAAATCAAGTGAGAATTACTCCGATTTTTTCAGTAGAAAATCGCATAAGCTAAATATATAGCAAATAAAGAAAGAGCACCTGGATTTATCAATGAAAGCATAATACAAAACTGAGCTAACAAATTAATGCGTTTTTGGCAACTTGTTTGAATTTTTTTCTTAATATAAAATTTGATGAATTGTTGTCTTTTTTTTCTTTTTTACCAAAAGCTGTTCTCCACTACTAGAGATGATTCATCTTTATTATTATAAATGTTGTAAGGGAAATGGCTACGGTGCTATGGATAGCATAGAGAACTCCGTGCAACGGCTCAAAATTTGAGTTTTTAAAATTCTAACGGTCGATCCGAACCGTTAGATGTGTTATCCATATTGAAATGTGCTTGGAGACCAAATTTTACATTTTTTGGAACTTTTTTACTATTTATTAAGCCACTTTGAAAATCTGAAAAAACGGGTGAACAGTAAAAATTTTCTGGACCATCAGATCAGCGATTTTCAAAGTAGCTTAATAAATAGTAAAAAAATTCCAAAAAATGTAAAATTTGGTCTCCAAGCACATTTCAATATGGAGAACACATCTAACAGTTCGGATCGACCGTTAGGATTTTAAAAACTCAAATTTTGAGCCGTTGCACGGAGTCCTCTATGCTATCCATAGCACTGTAGCCATTCCCATGTTGTAAGATATGAAACGCCCAGTCTTGAAATCTTAGTAACTGATGTAAATCATTTTTGAACGAAAACATTTTTGAGTGGGTCTATGGTACTAAGCATATTACGATTTAGTCCGTAATACGGATCAATATTTTCGTTTTCAAAATTCTAACGGTCAATCCGAACTGTTCAAAATGATTTTCATATGAATATATACTTGCAGACCAAATTATATATTTTTTAGAATTTTTTTACTATTTTTTAAGATAAGTAGAAAATCACTGTTTTTGGATGGTCCAGAATTTTCAGATAAAGTGATTTTCTACCTATCTTAAGAAATAGTAAAAAACTTCTAAAAAAAATATAAAATTAAGTCTACAAATAGATATTTATATGAGGATCATGCTGAACGGTTCAGATCAACCATTAACAATTTAAAAACATAAATATTGACCAAGTATTACGGATCAACCCGTGATATGCATAGTACCATAGACCCACTCTTTATTTTTCACATTACATTTACAGTATCTAGCCAACAAGTCTTTTTTTTTTTCAAACCCAAGTGTCCATGGAAAATATCAAGAGTTTGTTTTTTTTTTTATAAAAAAAAGAAGCAACAAATGTTAAAGACTGTTTATTTCAAATGCTACAGCATTTTCTAATGCTTTCTTCAGATGGAAAGTATAGAAGACTGATTTTATACTAACAGTATAAATTTACATTTTTAAGAGATGTCCTGAGCATAACCATAGTGTTACTTATTTGCATATTAATTAATGTACAGTTGCAGATCCAAAAACTCTTCAACGGAGGGTATCTCAAAACTCAGCCTCTTATTTTGTAAAAAGAAAGCAAAACAACATATATCAAATAGAAACATGAAGCATATGAAGCAACTATGGAGACGAGAAGTTTAATTGAATCCCTGTTTTCCCTCCATCATTCTGGAACTGTTTTAGGATGTAACAGTAGTTCAACTGACAAAAATGAAAATAAAGATGAGTTAAAATGATAATCTATTAATATGATTAAACTGATACCACAAAAAGTTCCAGTTTAATAAACCAACCCAGTTCTGGCGGCAATAATAACAAGAGTAAGGCTATGGTACTATGCATAGTGCAGATTGTTTCATACTACGGATTAATATTTTCGTTTTCGAAGTCCAAATAGTTGATCTGAACCATTCAATGTGATCTCCATATGAAAATGTACTTGCAGACTTAATTTTACATTTTTTAGAATATTGATCTGTAGTGTGAAACAATCTGCGCTATGCATAGTACCATAGCCTCACTTTAACATAAATAATTATTAATTAATAATTTAAGTAACAAACCTCAAGTCGAAAGATCTTAGTCGGTAAAACAAACCCAACTCCAGTGGAACTTCTACAAGTATTTAGAAATCCAGTGAATGAGAATTTTTTCCAATCATTTTCCTTCAATCTCACAACATTTCCTGCATTAAGAAATGCATGGCCATAAACCCCCTTCTCCCTTAAAAATCTTACAGGCAGATCAAATGACAAGTCAGCGAATGCTGTCACAGCTATATCTCCTCCAGTAGCATCAGAACTGGATGTTTCCAGCAGGGTCGAACCTTTGGGTTTTAGCCCAAATAGCGAAAGACCGCCTAAACGAGAAGTAGGTGACGTAGTACTGAAGTGGAATTTATATGCCATATTTGGTGGTAAATCAGTAATTTCCTTCCCAAATGGCGTAATAAGACCCGCTGACACTCCTAAGTTGAGTGAAGATTTTAAATATTTTAAAGGAAAAGCAGCTCTCAGGTCGAATTCCTGTAAACAAAAGTAGGACAGTAAAAACTAAAGTTGAAAAAAATCTCAATTTTTAAGAACTACTTTTAAAATTCAATAATGTTTGCACTTGGCTGTAAATCTAAACACCTTCTTCAAAACACTGGTAAGATACAAATTTACTGGTACATACTAGAGCCAGACCTGACATGAAAGGCCATTGTACCAATATCAGGATGAAAATTTCGTCATAAGATGATACTAGGTTACAAATATCATGTAGGTTATCCTGAACAGGGGGACTACTGAAATGTATAATAAGAGTACCTGACGAAAAAACCATGATCTCCAATTAGTGGGAGCAAATCCAATCTGAGAAGAAGAAAGGAAGGCATAGCCACATGTCGGTCTGACGAGTGAATCTCTTACGTCAACATTATATGTATATTTTATTGAATTGAGCACGCCATTTGACAACCAATGTTGGATTAAATTTGGCTGTACACGTGTTGGGTCGCTCAAGATGCGCCATGAAAGATCATATGACAAGTTGTGATTGAGTGTGGAGATAAGACCAAAAGAGAGACCCATTAGGCGGTCTTTGTACGATTGCCTATTGAATAATTCTTGAGGAAATAGAGATATTCTGGCAACGAAAGGAGATGGCATATATTTTATTACAGGGAGGATTAAGCCAGCACTTAGCTCAGGAGACTGGTCCCACCCATAAGAGGTTGAAATATCCCATATGTCAGCATAGCCCAGTAGGTTTTTGAGCTTTATAGAGCTGCCTAGCAACCATGCATATTCCTGAAATTTAAATTTTCAAAAACATAAATTAGCTACTTACTGTACTAGTACAAGCTTCACCAAAATTCTTCGAACATATTTACTGTGTTTTCTCCTGACTCGATTTAGGTTGGTTAGTCTTTTTCAAGTCAAAACTACCACAATTTGCATTCATTAACACCAAATTTCTGGTCATAAAACATTAGCTGAACTGGTTTAAACATAAGTGAGAGTAAAAGTTCCCAAGTTTTCAATTAAGGTTTTTGAACTCAGCAAATGAGGCGACTTAATCTAAAGAGATATTTGTTTGTAATTTTAAGACTATCTTTATATAGGAATATAGGATAAGTGAGTTCACATTATCCTTGTTTAACATTGCTAATTTGGTTTTGCTGATCAAAACTAGAGTCAAGGATCACTTTTACGCATTGTTACTCCAAAAGAAAAATTATATCTAATTTAGATTTTTTATCTACAAATCCACAATTAAATTGAAGATTCCAGAAATGCTACACATTTTATTATCAATTGAAAACTAAGTTCAATTGTGCAATTTAACAAGTATATAGCCTCGACTAATCCTGTACTATAAATGTACGCCTAAATTGCCCCTGAATTTATCCTCAGTTATTCAACTCAAAACCAAACGAGCCAACAAATATGCAAAGGAAAACCTGTTCAAATTTGATCAAACTGATACTTTGATCTGTGTACAAACATTGAAAGGAAATAAATACCTTGGTGTTGAAATCCACAAAAAAATCCCCAGCAAAAGGATGCACAGCCTCATCCACATCCACAACAACAACAGAAGATCCCGGAACCTCATCGGGACCCGCATCGATGGTGATCCTTACTGAACGAAACACCCCCAATCTCTTCAACCTGGCATTGGCCAATCCAGCCACATAGACCAGCTCTTGGAAGGTACTCGATTTTAAAATTGAGTTCAGATCCAGCACCGACTCGATCAGTTCGCGTTTGGTCCTTGAGCTGTTGTTGATCTGCACGGAATGGACCTTGATTGGGACCGGGGATGCGGCGAGGCGGTGGAGCAGGGAGGATATCGATTCACTGTCAGTGGGGCCCTCATCGTCATCCTCTTCCTCGGCCTCGTTTTCTTCTTCGTCGGAGCCGTACTGGGGTTCTACAGAAGCGGCGTAGTGAGAAGGTGTAGACATGAGCGTCAACTGATTGGTGAGGGCTTCAAGTGTTTGATGAAATGCCTTAGTCAAAATGTGAGGGCGTCAACTGACTGATTGGTTCCATTTTTTGTATTTTACTGGCAGTTTGGTTTCTTGTGGCGCTTTCTGTTTGTTAGTCGTGTAGTGGATAACTGAGGGCAGGTTATCCGAACTCCGAAGGGATCCGACTCTGCTGCTTTTGTAGGAAAAAAGCAGGATCCTGCTTGTATGTCATCCGAACCGTTCAGATTTTATCAATGGATAAGATGAATTCTTTTACTATAGTCATATTTTTTTGGTCTGCTAGTCTCTTTGTCTCTCCCAATTTTTTTTTCTCTTGCGCTAAAAGAAGAAACAAATGCTAAAAAGAAAAATGAAGAACCGCACAATGGCTCTCCTCAATCCCACCGGCAGCCCTCTCCTTGACCCCACCGGCCGCTCTCTCCTGACCCCACCGGCCGCGCTATGCTCTTTTCTACTTGATTCCACGGCTGGCGCTTTTTTCGTTACTCTCCCTCCACCTCAATTCAATCATCGTCAGCTCAAAGAGAGGGAAAATAGATTCGAATCGAAGAACTCGCTCATTTGGCTGTAAACGAGCACAATAAAAAGGAGGTCAGTCGATTTTCCATTACATTGTTAGGAATTGAAAACTATGTATTTTTATCAATTGAAAACTAATAATCAACTTACCATCTGATTGTACTTGGTGTTAATTGTGTAATTAGACAGAATTACACTATTTAAGAAAGAACTACAAAGTTAATAAATAATATAAAACAGCATTACAGTAGTATTGAAAGTTTGTGAATAATTTTGAGAGGCAACTACATTCTGACATTTCTGCCGACTGCTTACTACTTCAATAGCCAATAGAGTAACTGATAACTCATGTTGCTGAATTCTGATTTCTGAGATTAGCACTTCTGTTTTGTCAGGTACAAGCTAGGTGTTTATAAATCCAAGCATAAGCGACGTGCTATGCACTGCTATGGCTGAGGGCTAAGGGCTGAGGCACTCACCATTGGCAAATTTGTAATCTATGCAGATTCTTTCGCACATTTCCTAATCGCCTCATCTACTGAACATCTGAAGAGTTTGTTACCTGCATCAAATCAGCCATGTCCAATGAGCCTCTTCCAATAAGCAAATGTGCTAGAAGAAAAGGAATATTGCTATGTATTGTTTGCAAAATGTAAATTAGACAAATTAGAACATTGCTATGAAAAATGAAGTTATGATTTTTATGTAACATTTCTGGAGTTGTTATTTTGTACTTCTATTTATGATAGAAGTATTTGTTGTTATTGATCTTCATTTTATTATTATGTTTTAACCTATGTACTTAATGCAAAATTTAAATTAAACATATTAGCAAGGGTATTATGGGGATCGGTATTTATTAGAACTGAAGGTGTATGATGTTTGGATTGGAGGAATATGTTTCATTTATTTTGATGGAATAGTGAATGCATTGACAATTTGTTCAAGTTGTTTAATTTGTTAATTAATTTCCATTGAATTTTAGTTTCATATTTTATTAATCTTTTATTAGTTCTCATCATTCTTTACATGGACAGTACAAAGGAAAAACTCATAAAATTTAAAATTATGAAAAATAAAAGAAAAAACAAAGATTACTTTATATGATCATATTATGTGAGTAAATTATGAAAGTGCATGACATATTGGGATAACAAAACTAAAAAAAAAAAAAAAAAAAAAGATGGCAGCTTCAATGCCATAATATACTGTAAGTGCACTGCACCGCACTAGCAAGCAGCATCTGTTCAATTAATTATTTTCTTCTTATTATGATTCTTTATTTCAATTTTAAGAATCAAAGTAATACAAAAAAACTGGGGGGAATTTTATGACTGATAGATTCGAGGTTGACAGCAATATTTTGTACCAATCCCATTTTCAGAAAAAAAAAAAAAAAAAAACTATAATGTGCAACTTCAGAAATCATAAGAGAAACTTGGTAACCTGACTAAAAGCTTCATCTTCAGTAAGATTAGAAGGTAAATTTAAGATATGACTTGTAGAATCCTGAAATATCAAATCAATTTGTTTCTTATGCTTTTAGCCAAACAAGATTATGAATGATTAGATGCATATATATCATAAAGTGCTACTCACCATCGAAATATTCGTAAAAGTAGTATGAGCCAATTCCTTGGGGCCCACCTGTGCAGTCAAATTTGATGCCTTAACAAACAAATGAATTAGATGCGTCAGTTCATAAAACTATAAGAATAAACCAGGTTAATTAAATTGCTTTATATAATTTATCTTGGTTGTTTTTCCTTTCTTTGTTGTTGGTAGTTTTTGAATCCAATTTTCTAAGTGTTTTCCACCCTTTCTACCATATTTTTTCTTGAAGCTAACTGAGTTTTGAGTTGAGTTCTCCATCAGACAACCTTCTTTTGGTCCCAAATTTGGTTGATGTAATAAATGAACAATATTAGCACTATCAGTTGAGGTGGTTGAAAGGTTCCGAATTTTTTCTTCGACTTTTTTACCAAGTATATCACAAGCATTATCAACAAATTGCAAGACTTCTTCAAATTCAGATGCCCTAGCAGCTAGCTTAAGAAGCTTTCGAGCAAGAACCCGATATCGGTTTGTGTAATCTAGCTTGGGGTTCTCAACAATGGTTTTCCCATTAAAATCTTCAACAATCTCACCTCTTGCTTCTCTAGTCCACCTTTTTAGAATGTAATTTTTTGGTATTAACTTAACATTGATCACATCATGTACCTTCAAAGTGTGGCCACATAAAACTCCTATTCTGTTAAATTTGTTGCAACTACAAATTACTGTGTGATTAGAATGATCAACAACAACTTGAAAATGTTTAACTGACTTGCAAGTATCTCTACCAAATGTGCTAATCCCAATGCAATATTCAGTTGTTAATGGTCCTTCAATTTTTGACTTGACAAAAGCTGCCATGGACAATTCCCATTCAATTTGAAAGATTTCAAACACCTTTGGCGTGTACAATGCACCAGCTTGTTGAAGGATCGGGATATTTGCCTTAACTTGAAGTTGCTTCTTTCTCATCTCGTACTCTGACTTCACTTCCTTTTCACGCTTTTGTACAAAAACCCTATCAAAGTGATTAAAGAATCGGATTATATCCATATTCCACTTTAAAAAACTTTTCAAATCCCGATTAAAACTCTCACTGAGTTTTGTGCTTCGCATTCCCAATGTAACTACATTCTTCATGTAACATTCAGCCCATTTTTCCTTTACCTTAAATATGAAATTCAATAAATTCTCTCTATTAACCTTCTTTTTACTAGATGTCCTCTTTTCCTCCTCTTCATCGACCTCATCTCCACTAGTTCCACTCGTTCCACAAACATTCCTTATTAAAGAATTAAAGACATCTGTAAACTCTTTTTCATCATCGTAATCATACATACAAGCTTTGAACGTCTTTATAATTTCTTTCCCACTAATTGTCATGTCTCCTTCATTTTTATGTTTGATTGTCAAGTTTTTAATAACATTTTGACTAATATGCCAAGTACATAAACCATGGTACATGTTTGGCATTATCTCTTTTAGTGATGTAGCCATAGCTTGGTCTTGATCAGTAAAGATAGTTTTCGGGTGCTTGTTGTTATGGGTGGCTAAGAAAATTTCAAAAGGCCATTTAAAAGAATCAACTGTTCATTATATAGAAGAACAACTTCCAATACCGTAATTTCTCTAAAGTGATTAAAACCAACAAACACGCCTAAAGGTCTGAACTCCTTATTTGTGCTATACGTTGTGTCAAACGTTATAACATCGCCAAAATGAGCATAATCAATAAGCATTTTTGCATCAGCCCAAAATATATTTGTAATTTTCCCAGTATCATCTACCTCTTCAACATGTCGAAAGGAATTATTTTCCAAAGTTCGCCTATAAAAGTAACTTAACATGCTTGCAGTATCATCGCGAGCCAAATTTCTCTTTCTATTATCTCGTAAACGATTTGCATGATCTTTTTCAATAAAGAGTAGGTTTGCCCGACCACCAACTTCTCGTCCCATCAGCTCATATGCCTCTCTTGGCTTAATTCCCGAATCATCAGCTAAATCAATAAGAATGCCATGAGGTTTTGAAATCTTACGTTGTGATGACATTAAACCAACAGCTTCACGGCGTTGTAAAACATGATTATGCTCACCACAAAAGTCATAGACTCGGTACTTCTGTGTTTGCCGAATCAGTTTGAGGGAAAAACAAACAGGACATCCAGTTCTGGTTTCAGCTCGGGGCCTTTTAACTTCACGATTTCGTTTGTCATTCATGCAATATCCTTCATTAGAACAAACAAACCCTCTTGATGTGATCGGTCCATCTTGATTCTTGAAATCCTTCCGAGAATTAAAGCTCATCTTTCCTCCATAACTAACCCAAAAATTCCATGTTTCGTCCAATGTATCGAATTCCATACCACCATGAGGAGTTGAATCAACAGTGCCAACAGATTCCATCTCATCAAGGATCTCCATTTTACCAAGAAAAAAGCTTATGATTGATTAAAGACAATAAGGCATGAGAGAACTTTAAATTAACAGAGTAAGAAAAGAAGAAATCAGAAAAGTATAGAGAGAGAAAGAGAAAAAAAAGAGAAGATAATCTTCTCTCCTGCCTAATTAATTTGAAAAGTAGAGAAAGAGAGAAGGAAGAAAGAATTGGAGGGAAAATCTCACCAGAAATGGAGCGAAAATGAGCGAAGGCGCGATATCCCGATTTCACTAGGAAAAGCAAGGTGCGATCGCAAGTGTGAATCTCACAGGAAAAACAAGACGCGTTCACATCTGAGAAAATAAAGAGATTCATCAAAATAAAATGGGAAAATGAAGAGTCGGACAGACCGTTTAAATATGATTATAGTATAATAATTCATCTTATCCATTAATAAAATTTGAACGGTTTGGATAGCATACAAGCAGGGTACTGCTTTTTTCCTTCAAAAGCAGCAGAGTCGGATCCTTGAGGTAATGCAGTGGATACTTGTTCCAGTGGTGGAGGCCCGCTTGTCAGTGACGATGGCTCACAGTCCGTTTCTCTCCTCTTTCTCGAGTTTCAAATAAAAAATACAAAAAGAAAAAAAATCAAAATCAAAATCAAAAGACAAAAGCGCTCCCTCTTTTCTCTCCACTCTCACTAGGGAAACAAAAATGGCGACGGAGGATGAGCACAGAGAGATTTTCTCCTCTCTCATCTCCGACATTAAACGCTACTCCGGGTCCGATCCGCTCCGCCCCTGGCTACAGTAAGATCAGTCCAAATCTTTTGCCTTATACCCTCAGAGCTTCTCTATTTTTGTTTTGGTCTAGTAATGGCTAGAAACTGTATCTATTCGCCAGTACTTTCATTTCCGTATCCTAGTTGCTGGTTTAGGATGCCTATTTCTATCAATTTTGCATATTTTACCCCTCCAATTTTCAAATTGCATTTCCAGTAAGTTTTTAGCTTGTATTATGCAAAGGGGAGGTTAAAAACATCCCCAGTGTTAGATTTGGAACCATTTAGGAGGTACTATTGAGCATTAATGCTAGTGTTGGATTGATAAATGTGGTAATGGTACCGATCAAATTGCAAAGCTTGAATCTTATATCATCTACTTGTGTACTCTATGACTATACCCATACGCATATTGGTTGAAAAATGATGCAAAAACTTGATTTTTGTTAGCATTGTTGCTAATGTTGCTAATTAGCTATTTCTACGAACTTTGCATATTTTTACCCTTTCAATTTTCAAATTGCATTTCCAATAAGTGCTTTAGCTTGTATTATGCAAAAGGGTGGGAATGGTTGGCAGTTAGCACTGTTACTAATATTGAATTGAGAAATGTGGTAATGGTACCTATCAAAGGCTCATCAATCAAATTGCAAAGCTTGATTTTTCTGTCATCTACTTTTTGTCTACTCTATAACTATACCCATGCATTTTGGTTGAAAACTGATGCAAAACTTGATTTTGTTATTTTGTGAAACAGTGGAATAAAGAGATTGAAGGGGGCATTACCTCCTCAGGAATTAAATGATAAGCTCCCAAGATTCCTTCAGAAATGCGCACAGACTTTTGAATCTGATCAAAGATACCGCAATGATGCTAGATACGTCCGTGTTTGGATCGAGTTGGTACAATCCCAATCCCAATCCCAATCCGTGTTTGGATCAAGGTTTTACTATTGTTTTTCATTTGGATTTGGGACTCAAAAAATTATATAATTTGTAGATGGACTATGTGGATGATGCAAAGGTGCTACTGAAGAAAATGGAGAAGAATCAGATCGGATTAAAGAGAGCCTCTTATTATATTGCATATGCATTATATTATGAGAAACATAGGAAGCTTGAAAAGGCCGAGAAAATGTACCATGCTGGGGTCCAGATGTAAAGTTTCTTTGATTATACTTTTTCAGGGATTATATTTATCTGAAGTTTTGTATTAATGTATTTTTTTTTTTATAACAGCCTTGCAGAGCCTGTCAGTGAGCTACAAAAATCATACGACCAATTCCTTCAACGTGTTGAGTTGTTTAAGAAAAAACAATTAAAATTAAAGGTAAGCAGAAAATTCTATTTTTCTTTTCTGGTATTTCAAATGGTCCTAACGCAGTGCACAAGTATACTTGAGAATATTTTAAAAATCCTGAATATAAATATCAACTAAGACCAACCTTAATGTTCCAATTGAAGTGCACAAGAATAATTTTAAACTAATTAACTACCAAGTGTGAATATCAAGCTTAAACCGACCTAGAGAAATCTAGGTTGCGTACCGGCAGTACGAGGATTTGCTTAACAATCTGAGAAGTATTTAACTTCAGGGACTACGTTGTAAATTATACTTGAGCGTCATTGTAATAAGTTTTTAAGATGCAGGGAATGATGCCTAGGAAAAGGGACACAAAGAGTGACCATCCTATTGTACCCAAAGGTAACTAAATATTCTAGATTTTTCGATCTGCTTACTCATATGTATATTTTGGACCTGGTTGGAGAGTACATAAGCTTTGTTGGCAGTGGTACAACTGATCCCAGTCTAGTAATGTAAGTTGGTACCGGATTGAAATTTAATCAGGTTTGGATTGGCTTTTATATTTGTATTGGTGCTTGTACTATACATTTATCAAATATGGATCCCCTAAAGTAACCCAATTTTTTAGTTTGGATCCAGACCGTCCGATCTGTTTTGGCACACATATTAAAGGGAGGTGTGCATTCCACCTCGGGCTGGATTGGCCCATATTTTGATCAGATGGTCCGGATGAAAACTAAAAAATTGGGTTACTTTTATGGGATCCGGACCCACATTTATCTGTGTTTAGATGGAGTTATAAACCTCAAATTTGGCACCATACATGAAAGTCGAAACCCGTATAGAAATTTAACGTATCTGGTGCTGAGATATGTAGGTTGTTAATTAGTCAAGCACAGGTGATGATGTACCTCGTTTCTCTATGAAGTGACACAGGTTTACCTGACAAGAAATTGATACTGGGGTTCACGGGAGCCCTTATTTCAAAAAAAAAAAAAATCAATTTTTTTGGCATGACATCAAATATTATTTTAATATATTTTAATTCTTATGAATCTTCATATGAAAACTTCCCAGCTTGGAATAAACATATCTTATGAACTAAGGCTGAAAAACCATGTTTCTTTGTCAGGTGAAGGTACTTCAGAAAATCTATCTTCAAATGTAGGTCCCCCAAAACAAGACAAGCCAAGAGCAGAAACAAAAGTCAAATCAAAAACCAGGTCCAGCAAAACAATAGCCCATACTGGTACTCACAATTTAAACCGCTTCAACAGTGAGAACACGATAATGGTGCACAAATTCGTTGATTCGGCCATAGTTGGCAAGTCTGTGGCTGAAATGTCGTGCCATAATGGCCTCGTGGAGCCTACAATCACCACTAAAGAGGTAATGTACGCCATCAATAACATGTTTCAAGAGCCGTTGGATCTTGATCCAGCAATCCAGAGAAAATCACACAGAAACAAAGGAAACAAAACTCTAAACAAAGAAAATAGTGGGTTTGAAATCTTTGTAGATGAAGAAGAAAGGCCTTGCAAATCCAACAAAAACCCGGGAAACTTTAAACCTTTTGTGGGGGATTTTACAATTTTACCTGATGAAGAACAACAAAATTTGAATGGAAATTCAAAAAGCTTAAGTCACGGGCTCAGAGAAGATACAGTGATGATTCGAAAACTTGTCGGGGCAACAATTTCTGAAGAACCAAAAGTAGAGAATGCATGTCATCATGGCCTAGTGGACCCCACCGTGAATTTGGAAGAAGCGATGTATGAAATAAATGGCTTGTTTCGGAAACCCATGGATTTTCCAAAGGGCGCGAGACCGAAGAGGGGCCAAAAAGTTGCTTTAGTGGAAAAGAAGCCAGTTGTTGATAGCACCTTTTCTATCTTACCAGATGATGAATTGGAAGAGAACACAAACCCAACTCATAAACCAGATAGCAATTCAGATAACAGTTTTTATATTTTACCAGATGATGAATTGGAAGAAAACACAAACCCAACCCATAAACCAAATAGCAATTCAGATAACAGTTTTTATATTTTACCAGATGATGAATTGGAAGAGAACACAAACCCAAAAACTAAACCAAATAACATTTTCAAGGGCGAGAACCCAAAAATGGGTAAAAGTAGTTTTTTGGTAGGAGACAACTCAGTTAATGGTACCAGGTTTTCTAACTCAGCAACTGAGGTTAAATCGAACCCAACCTCTAAAAAGGTTGAAGGTGGAGAATGCTGCGATGGTTTGTTTGAACCAACATTTTTCACTCAGCAAGCCATGGATGACTTAAATGAGATGTTTGGGAAGGATATTGATTTCTGAGGGTGCAACTTAATAGTAAAACAAACTCGTTTTTTTCCCAATATTTTGGAGCAAGAGGAATACCATTGTTCGTTATGTGGTTTCTGGTTATGTCGTCTGTTAACAAAAGATAGAGGTGTTTTTTTGCAAATGTTGCTTTAGGTTATTTTGGGAGTTTTGTGATATCTGCTTGGAAGAATGGTTTCTTGAGTTTGCTTCTATCTTTATTCTAAAAATGTCAAAAGTACTTTTGTTCAACCACATGTACTAATTAGGTCATTATGACAGGTGTTAATGGTACTCTTAAAGAAGTTTTTTTTTTTTTTTTTTTTTGTGCTTGCTCTTGGGTTTTCTTTGAAATTCATGCAAACTCAAATCTCAGACCCCTTCTAAAAATGAAGAGCAGGATCTGCACGGAATGCCCGTGCCGTAGAGGATGAGCACTTGCATAGGGGTACTGATCCAGGGAGAGCATTTCCAAATGATGCTTTTCTCAACTTACAAAATGATATATATAACAAAAAATAAGTACATGTTTCTCCCTTGCAAGAAATGCACACAAGTCATCACCAAAAAAAATGCACACAAGTGATCCATAGTGCTCCTTTTCAGAAACTCTTTAAAAACCATTACAACACATCCGTATTATGTACAACTTCTGTATCAAGTAAAACACACTAAAAAAAAACTTGAAAAAAAACCCCCAAAAAAGAAAAAGAAAATATGAAAAATTGCTTCCCAATTTTCCAATATTTTCTCTAGCTACCTTCAGTAGATAAAATCTCAAGCTCAGCCCACCATAGTGGTGAATCTCTTGGTATCACTGCCTCTGGCGAAAGCCTAGTAATCTCCTTCATCTGTTTTGCCACCTGAGCTACACTAGGTCTCTCCTCTGTATTAGGGTTTATACAAGCTCTAATCACCTCACATATGGCAATCAAAAACTCCTCAGATATAGAATCATTCAGTGTGGGGTCCACCATTTCCATCAATGACCTCTTGCCTGATAGGTAACTTGAAGCCCATAATACCAATAAACCCGTATCCGCAGAAAACGGTAACTTACCTGAAATAAGCTCCAATAGTAGAACAGCGTACTTATAAACTATTGGCTCTTCTTCATCCAATCCATTTGGGTCATCTGTGACAAACGGGTCTTTCTTGGTATCAACCCGAAACCCGATATCAGAAACCTTAGCAGCATAATCTTCAGAGAGGTAGATAGTGTATGAATTTAGGGTTTTTACCCTTGCAGGTGGGTTAATACTCTCTAGGTACTCTAGACAGTATATTATACCCATAGCTATACGTAGACGTGCTGGCCAGTCTAGTTGTTCAGCTTCTTTAACTGCATAGCACATGAAAACACTCATTTTTATTTTTTCAAAGACAAATAAAAAAGCAAGTTTTATATTTCCTATAAAGAAAAACAACTGATTTATCTTTGGAACAATTTCACATATGCCCCTACAAGAAGAGAAATACTTCACCAAATACTGATAAACAATGGAAGAACTAGACACAACACCCTCTTTTCTTACTCAATTGATGTAAATAAAAGAGAGCGAGGAATCATTTGGGTATATATACATTTTTCTGAACTTTTTCGTGATATGAATGATATTTGCAGGACCATACATGAAGTTTCCTATATATTAGTGAGTGAGAGAGAGAGAGAGAGCTTACTGTGCAAATGTTCAAAAAGGGTACCATTAGGGGCATACTCGACCACTAACATACGCGTAAAAGGATCATCGTCGTTACAGAAACCCAGCAAATTCATGAAGTTCTTATGGTTTATTTTCGATAGAGTCGATATCTGTGTCACAGAAATCAGAGATGAAGAATTCAAATTCAGAACCAAAGATTACTATTTGTAAATTTATCATTGGATCATAGCACAAGACTCTTTTAACAAGGAGTTAAAATGGAAAAAAAACCGACTAATTATAATCTCACCTTGAGTTTAAATTGATTTTCATATAAGTCCATCCACTTGTCTGCTGGCATGCTGGTAGAAACAACAGCAATCTCAGATCCATTTGATAGTGTCCCTTTGTAAATAGTGTGATCAGGTGAGGTTGCTATTATATTGCTAAAATTTTCACATGCTGCATCTAGCTCAGTGCGTCCCAGTGATGGTACACCTGGATTAGAACAACCATCTGAAATTTAAACCCAAACTCAAGATACACATCATATGATAAAATTCCTTTTTTTCCAGAGGGTAAATACAAGAAAATATAAAAAGGACCAGTATGCATATGCCTTTCCTTAAAGAAAAACTTGGGCATTTTTAGTGCACCTCCAATTGATTGTTACATTATTTATATATATAAAGGCTCAAGCAACCTAAGGTGTCAATCCAAAACCAGACAAGGGTAAAACACTATATGAAAAAAATTTAGGAACTATTAACCTCCGTATAATAATTTTCTTAAACTCAAAATATTGTACTTTCATCCTCTGGATGTTTTTTTCCATGAGCTAGCTCAATGGAGGAATAAGCAACTCTCCTTCTCCAAAAACATTTTTATTATAATTGTGTAATTTATGACATTTGCAAGGTCAGTATGTAAAACAGACCTGTTATCAAGGCTCTGCTGATGGGCCCGCTCAATCCAGTTTTCCATGGCACGATATTGACCTTCTTTCCTTTGAAGAAAAACATATATAAAGCCAATGAGGCTCCTATAATAAATACTCCACCAATTGCCAGTCCCAATATAAGTGGTGTGTGATCTCCCTTCTTGGATTGAGATTGCAGGGTTGACGGTGACAGGCCCGGTGGAGGTAACTCTGACGGAGATGAAGATGGAGAAGGGTCGGGAGATGGAGATGGAGAAGGGTCGGGAGATGGAGATGGAGAAGGGTCGGGAGATGGAGATGGAGAAGGGTCGGGAGATGGAGATGGAGAATTTGAGGGTGAATTTGAGATATCAGCCAGAGAGACTGCTGAGGTGCCTCTGTGGGCAGACTCTGCGGCTTTGCGTGCGGTCAAGGATTGCAGCTGCCTCTTTATCGTGCCGTTCTTTGAGTACCTGAAACAAATTGAGGCTTTGGAGAATAAAATGTCTAGGTACTTGTACAGATTGTGATTTGTGAGGTAATATCAAGTCGAAAAATATAAATGGACTTTAGAGAATTGACGTACCTTTTTTCTGACATCTCAAAATCATCTTGCTCTATGACTTCAGAAATAACAGCGAGTTCTTTTAGTTTGGGGGACAATTCACCAGAAATCATATTTCCATTTATTAATCTGAAAAATGGCATTACATTATAAAAAATTACAATGATTTTCAAGCAGAGAGAGAGAGTATATTAAACACTTACAATAGTTTTAGTGATAAAATGTTATCAACTTTTGATGGGAGGGTCCCACTGAGACTGTTGTTTCTCAAATCTAATACCACCAATTGCTTCAATTCTCCGATCTCTCTTGGTATAACCCCGTAAAAAGAATTATTACTCAGATCACTACATAAAGAAAAAGAAAAAGAAAAAGTAGCATATATAAGGCGTTAAAGCATAAAATGCAGAATTTATTTTCTGACTTCCTTTTATCAAATGAGAGTAAGAGAAAAAAAATTAAGAACTTAGATGGGAAACCAGGGATACCTTTACCAGCCAGTTGGTACAGATACTGTACCAGCGGAAATATAGTGATACCAACTATGTCAGATAGCTTTCATACGCAGATTAGTAAAACAAGAAGATGACAAAATAAGAAAGAAGCAAGCATCTTTTTTCAGACTTGCTAAAGTAAAAACTCGGCACAGCAGTTACATGACAGTAACAATAATTTGGTAATAAATTAATTCTATAATCCTTGTACTGTATTGTCTATCGGTTCTTAGTTCTGGATTATATGGAGTTCAACTAAAGAAGGTTCATTTGAGTTTTAACCAAGTAGCAAAATTACCACAAAATTAAGGGGTAAAATTGGAATTTAGAAGAACCAAATATAAGAATGCCAAATGCTTACACAATTCTCAAATTGTTGAGCTTTCCAATTTTGGGAGAGATGATTCCATTCAGAGAAAGATCTGGCAAGTTCCTACCACAAAATTCTTCAAAATTTTAACAAAATTACATGATGCTAACATGTAAAAGAAGTGAATTTGACAGAGAAATTATTAAAAGAAAATGATAAAATGAACAAGAATTTATTTAAAAAAAATATATATACAACAGAAAGCTGAAAACAAAAGAATATATCTCAAAAAGGTAAACGAAAATTATGTTTTGCTCATTAAAAAAATGCACTTATGTTACCAAAAAAAGAAAACAATTTCCAATTGTTTTCCTAATGAACGAATCCACAAAAAATGCACTTCTTTCAAACTAGTATGAAATAAAACTTTTCGCATAATTTGATAAAAAAAAAAAAAACAAATTAAATTTTTGAACCAATTGTACAGAAGGATTTGAGCTAAGGAGGAATTTGGTAAAAGAACTTACAAAGCTACAACTTTGAAATCGTCAGAACAGGTGACACCAAACCAAGAGCAATAATCCATAGCTCCATTTTCTCCCCAATTTGATAAAGCGCCATATGGATCATTCTCTATTCCTTCTCTAAACCTCAATAGATGAATTCCTGTTATATGACCAAAAAAATAAGACAAAAGAGAAAAAGAAATTAAAGAAGAACTGAGCAATCAATCCATTGTCTGAATTTTTTTTTTTTTATAATAAATTTAGTACCTTCAGAAATGAAGGAAGCACCAAGCTGAAATCTTTCAATTACTAAAAAGATCAACAACAACAAGCCAACTAATCGACCTCCTAAAATCCCCATCTTTCACAAAATGTAAAAACAATTTCTAAGAACAAAAGCTATAAATTAAAAAGATTGAGATGAGGAGTTGGAATATTTCAACTGCAAACGCGGAATTAATAGAACGACTCGACAATGATTCCCTTTGAGATTTGAGGAACCCGAATGCTTGTTTTTATTTCACAATCAATTCAACTGGATATTTTAGTAGTTGTCTACTGACCCGCTCAATTTCTCAGAAGGAGAGGGGGGAGTGTTGGTTAAGTTACTAGAGAGAGAAAGAAAGAAAGAGAGAACTAGAGAGGGAGAATGGGTCTAATCAATGAATTCGCATCCTCTGAAATATCTCAAACTTTGCGTGACTTTTTGAAATATCTCTATCGTTCAAATACGCTCTACACGAATCTCAAAGCTCAAATAACACTGCCCCTTACGTTTCCCCGAATAGGAACCGGACACATCGGTTACGCAAAAATTGAGATAACTCAGAGGATACGCACTCCTAATCAATGATCTATTAAAGAAAACAGGGTCCAATGGAAATAGAGTCAAATTGGTCCAATCCAATTTTAGACTGTTTGATCCTCCTTATGTTTTATAATTTTTAACAACTGCACGAACTTTGATACAAATCGAACGGTCAAAATAGGATTGGACATAATTTGGTCATATGACTTCCTTTGCTTCCCAATCTATTATCTCTAGTCTGTGACATTTGTCTGTTTAGAACTTTTGATTGATTCCATGCAGAGAAAGGGAAGACTTTGACCTAGTAGCACTAGTTAGATCCATTCTCCATTTCAAATAGGCTGGATATATCCATTTCATACAAAAATGCCAAATCTGTTTCGGAGAAATGGAGGCTTTATTTAATAGTGTCAATTTTTAAGGTCCTGCATTTCATTGTAATCCACCCAGTTGCATTTTATTCCATTTTTAACACTATTTGGATTTACCAAATCAAATAGTACCTAAATAAAATAATAGTAGGATACTGGTTTTTTTTTTTTTTTTTTTTTTGGTAAAGGCAAGTTAAGACTATCACGCCGATGAATATGATAGATTAAAATATTAATTTTTAAATATTATAAAAAATTATAAAATAACTAGGTCCAAGTTAATAGTTATATATTATTTTAAGCGCTTGGCAAGATTATTTCTTTGATTGTGACAAGACCAGTTCAAAACTATCTTACTTTAAAAAAAAAAAAAAATTATAAGTGCTGATTGCTGAACCACAAGTAAAACGTGACAAGGCAATAGTATGTACGTAGAGTCGGAGAGATAAGATTGAATGGAAAATAAACAAGAAAAGGTAGGTGAATTATACATTTTGAATTAGCAAATTTTGTCATAAAGTTTTAACTAGTTGGGCACTTAAAATATCTTGTTTACGAGTATGGTTCCAATACTTCATATTTTTCATATCTCATATTCTTTTTTTTTAAAGACTAAATTATTCATCTGAACTGCTCAACATGATATCCATATTAAGATATATTTGGAGACCAAATTTTATAATTTTTAAAATTTTTTTACTATTTTTTAGATAGGTAAACAATGATTATGTACCTATCTTAGAAAATAAAAAAAATTATAAAATTATAAAATTTCATTCCTAGGCATATTTTAGAATGAATATCATGTTGAGCGGTTCGGATCGATGATTTGAACTTTGAAAATAAATATATTATATATGAAGTATGATGAGGTATGAAAGACACGAGATATTGGAACCCTCCTCATTGTTTATATATAATTAATTGGTAAAACCATTATTATGTTGTTTGTTATAACCATTTAGTTATTCCCTAGGATATATGGATTATTTTATTTTAATTTTTTTTAATATGTAATAATTATTTCCAAAATTTTCAGCTTGGCTCATTCCATAACATATATAAGGAATATTAATTAAACTTCAAATTCCACCCCTAAATTTTTATAATTGTACATTTGTACCACGTAAAAAGTCAATATTTTCATAACTCTTAATGTGCCCCTTAATGATGTCAACATTTTTAATTACTAGGCCTAGAATACTATTTTTCAAATCAATTAATGAGCAAACATTAACAAATTAATTTGATTACTTCCTCATAATACTTGACCTAATCAATAACAAATCAAGAAATATAAAAAGTAGAGTTCCTATCAACAATACATCATAGATAGTTTTCAATTATTTTTGTGATGACAGAACAAAGATCATTGTCATACATACCAGCCAGTAATTATTTCAATTTAAAGTTTAAATTACATACAAAACATAAATAAATTTGAGAGCTAAGGGATGAGATATTTATTATGTATTAATTTGTATTACATTTTTTTTATTATTTTACACATTAGCAACTTTTCAAAACTTAGACTGGTTATAAAATTACATGTCAATCAAATTTTTTTTATTTTCATGTTTACAATATTTTTTTATGTACATTTCCATACGTCATAAGCATAAATGCATAATACAAAATAACTGATGGGAAGCATTATTTTTCCCATTCTATTTCTCAAATAAATTTGTTTTTTTTTTCCTTGCAATGGTATTGTTTTCTAACAGTACTTGTTAGTAACAATATCTCGGTCAGGTAATTACTTTGTTCTTCTAATTTTGTTAGCAATAAATGTGTGTATATTTTGTGTTTACATCATTCAACTCTTTACAGAATTAATATGGGACCTACCTTTTTGTAAGGACATATGTTATTTTATATTTATGAAGGGCTCAATAATGACTATATTAAAATTATTATTTTTCTGAAAAGGAATAAAAACTATTTATGTATTGGAATCCAAAAAAAATCATTTGTTTAGATTTCGAATCTTCAATTTCTCACATGATGAGTATTATCTTATTCGAGCAAATCTAGGGTGTAATGTGCTCATCAAGAGAGTTTGGTGAGCACAACTCCAAAAGTATATTGGATCGGCTTCAAACGACGAATTCAAACCGTTGAAATCCATGTACTCCATGAGTGGTGCATATACATGCAAAATTTTGAAAGTTTCGAATTTATTTGCTACTAGATCAAGCGGTCAAAGAAATAATGAAAAAATAAATATATAAAATAACTTATAAAATAACTTATATTTCTTTGACCGCTTGACCTTGTAGCAAATAAATTCGAAACTTTCAAAATTTTGCATGTATATGCACCACTCATGAAATACATGGATTGCAATGATTTAGATTCATCGTTTGAAACCGGTCCGATATACTTTTAAAGTTGTGCTCACCAAACCTTCTTGGGGAGCACATCACACCCTAGCTTTGCTCATCTTATTCAATAAACAAAAAACTAAAATTTTAAACCTAGGTTTTTATAATTGTTCATGTCCCATAAAATTGTTTCCAGTAAAGTTGGGTCAAGTCATCCAATTGTTTTTTTAAAAAGGAAAGATAATTTCTCAAATAAAATTGTTTTTTTCCCCTTGCAATGGTATTGTTTTCTAACATTACTTGTTAGCAGGGTTGTATAAAAAATTCGTAGTTCATAATTCGGTTCGAGTTTGATATAAAAAGGTTCGTAAAAATTCGATTCGAAATAGTTCAAAATTAAATCAAACCAAATTCAAACTGGACCAAGTTCGCTTGAAATATGTTAGCAAACTATGTTAGTTTGAATCTCAAAATAACTTGAACCATTGATTTACCATTGATTTCCACTGATAACTTAAAATTTAAAACATAAGGCCGCTTAGCCATAAATCATAACTCGTAAGTCGTAACTCCCGTTCTCAGTTCTTAAATCCCTCACCTCTCACTCTCGGTGACTATGATCATTTTTTTTTGTTGTAAAAAAGTTCGTAAAAGATTCAAAATTGAATTTGTAAAAAAATCGCTTTGAAATTAATTCAAACTAAACTCAAACTGAGATAAGTTTGATTCGGTTCGATTCGTTTGCATCCTGGCTTGTTAGTAAATAATATCTCGGTCAGGTAGTTACTTTGTTCTTCTAATTTTTTTAGCAATAAATGCGCGTCTACATCATTCAACTCTTTAGAGAACTAATATGGACCTACCTTTTTGTAAGGATATATGTTATTTCATATTTATAGAGGGCTCAATAATGACTATATTAAAATTATTTTTCTGAAAAGGAATATAAATTATTTATGTATTGGAATCAAAAAAAAAAAATTTGTTTAGATTTCGAATCTTCAATCTCTCACATGATGATCATCTTATTCAATAAACAAAAAACTAAAATTTTAAACCTAGGCTTTGATAATTGTTCATGTTCCAACTGTTTTAATATTAAAAAAAAATTCCATTCAAGTTTTAAATTTATGATATTTCATGAAGAGAACAATATTGTTGCCACTAAGATAGAGCTGATTCTATGTCTCATGTAAAATTGAAGAAATTATTTGGGACTATACTGAAAGATTGTTTCTAAATTAATAATAAAAAAATAATAAAACAGAGTCAACTGTTTGGTCCTGTCAGTGGTGGCCAAAGATAAAGCACTAACGGTCACTTTACGGATTTTAAAAGGAAAGTAATAATTAAGTATTTAGGGATCTTTGTTTAATTATTTCTTTATTTGTTTACCTTTTAATTAATATTTATTGCAGCAATCCAAGAAAGAGCATTGAACTGGTCCAATAAAATCAGCGCACCTTTTAATATAATTATTTTGGGACCTTTGTTTAATCAACGGCTCTCTTCAAACGCTCTAATTTTTGGAGGAAATTGTTTATACAAACAATAGCAAATATTTATACTTAGATGTAACAATATATTATCTGACAGGATTCTCATAGAGTTATATAGACTTACTGTGTAAATTATTTGTAGTTTTTTTTTTAATTATTTTCAATTTTTTATACTTATTTATTTTCAAAACTATATATCATATAAATTCACCAACGCGCTAAACCAGCATTCAAACCAGAGTTCTAAATAGCTAGATATTTAAACCTACTATCAGACATTTTCGGTGCTATATAGGGGCGGAGTTAGACTTTTAAACTAGGGGTCAAACGTAATGGGAGTTAATCATATAAAATTTTGTACTACGAATGAGATCAATTTTACGATATCCATATTATATTTTAAATTATATAAAATATCGTGTATAATTTAAAAACAAAATTAGAAAATAAATGGAGTCAATTGACCACCATAACTTGACTGTCTCTGCCTAGAGTGCTATTATTTGTAGTCTTTCCACAATGACGCGAAAATTACTATTTATAACTTTAATCCAAACTAACCATATTTTCCATTTTAACTATTTATATTCACTATTGAATTTTATTATATTCATCGTTACAACTATTTTTTATCATGCTGCGCTCATGTTTGAGTTATATATTTATAATAACTACAGCAAATATTTATACAACTAAATTTGAACTCTTCATTGACTGAGAGACATTTCACCGTTTCAAATAGTGACTGACTAGAAAAATAGTGATGGAGATAACAAAATTTATTTTATAAATAAGTTTTTTTTAATCAATTCCGAACTTGTTAAGAATTTTGTTGCTCTGTTTATGCTGATAAGATTTTGGAAGAATATTAATGGAATTAAAATTATAAAATTGAAGTAATTTAAACTATTTGGAGGTTTTTTTTTTCTTCTAAGTATTTGCAATTTTGATTTTTTTTTGAAAATTATATCATATAAATTAATTTAGGCCTTCTTCTTATTGGCAACAACGCCTCTCATGTGAACTTATAACAATTTCAGTTTTAACTATTTATATTTACTATTAATTTTTTTTATATTCATCTTTAGAATTATTTTATCATCATGCTGCATTATGTTAGAGTTATTTATTATTTATAATAACTAGATGAAATATTTATACAACTAAATTTGAACTCTTCAATGGAAGGACACTTCACCGATTGAAATAGTGACATACTATAAAAATAGTGATGGTGATAACAAAATTTATTTTAGAGATAATTTTTTTTTTTATCAAATCCGAACTTGTTAAGAATTTTGTTTTCTTGTATTGATCTGATTTTCATAAAAATAATGTAAATTTATAAATTAAGTAATTTAACACGTCATATTTGTTTACTCACCTCAAACAACATTTACATCATACCGATATATTTTTTTAATAGAGATTGGAATCACCTATCGAATTTGTGTTACGAAATCAAAAATTATTTCGCATATTATATCGATATACTCGTAAATAACACACATAAGACACAAATTACTCTCTGCGAAGGACATTATCTTTGCCACTAATTTTCCTCACAAAAAAATTATAAAGTGAAAATAACAAAATTTATCAATTGTTGCATTAAATAACTATTTTTTTTTAATATTTCAAGGTAAATAAATAGCTCCACAAAATATATAGGATCAACCATCATAGTACAAGTTAATTAGCACCACTCTATTGATTGTATTGATTTAATTAATCAACACAAACAAATACAGATATGATAAGATTTTGGCATATGATTAATTTGGATAGATTGAGAGAACATGCCATGTGATAAGGCGTGGATCCAGCTTCCAACCTATTTCAACAAAGCACATGGAGGGGATCATTGTACAAAATTAAATTTAAATTATTGTAATTAGGTTAATATATATCTCCACAAAAATTTTCTGGTCTAGGCAAGAATGGACATTGTTTTTGTGAAAGAAAAATATTTTTCATTTTTGAGAAATGAAAGAATTATTCTAGTAATGGAAGGATATATATAAATAAATAGTAATGTTACTATATTGTGATGCTGCTATATATATAATAAATATGTTTGATGTTGCTAAGGTGTGATATAATTCAATAAAAATACAATCATTTTGTGATCTTTGCATTATACATGTCTTTAAATTATAAATAAAAAAAGATAATTGTTCATGGGAAATTTTTTCTGAAAGTATTTTCTTTATTAAAATTGTCTTCTTTTAAAAAAAATTAAAATAAATATTTTTCAAAGTGAATTTCCAGAAGTAACCCTAGTTATTATATATTGGTGAACCAAATTTGAAGTATGTAGAATAATATAATGGGAATTTTAATGAGCTTGTTGACTTGTTGTCGACTTGACCAATCACACAATCTAGATTACTCCAATTTTATACAAATTAGAGCAGTAAAAAAAAATTTCGTATTTACTTGAAATAATTTAACGGTGCTAATTTTAAAAAATAAGATAAAATAAATTTGGTGCAGATATGTAACGTTCAGCAGCAGCTGCAATAGGCTTGTAATTACTGATTACTTGAAACAATATAAACCCATTCTTAGCCCACATAGCCCACCATAACGGGCCCAAAACTAAAAGCAATTCTCATCTCGGCCCAAAGGAAAATTGCAAATTCGAAACGGGGAAACTCGAAACCGCCTCCGCTATCCACTTAATTAGTTACTTAAATTGATTTAATAAGAAAACAAAATCATTCCCTTTATTCTCCTCTCCCTCTTCTCTCTCTGTCTCACCTCCTCTGTTTCTTGTACAGCTCAATAAAGGCGCCTGTATCCTCTCCTTTCTTCTCCAAGGTTTCTCTCTCTACTCTTATCTCGCATTATTTGTAGTTCAGGTTTCAATTTCGTTCACTTTTTTATTAACAATTTGATGCGAGTTATGGAAAATGTGAATACCTCAATTGATTTGAGGCGGATTTTATTAGTCATAGAGGATTGTGATTCCACGAATAGCAATCTTACTAGTCAGTGTATTTGTAGTTTAGGTTTCTTGAAACATTCTTGATTTTGTAATCGGATTCATTTAGGTTTCTTGGAACACTACTACTCTGTTTCTCCTTACTGATGCACAAGAAGGACGAAATTCTCCTTACCATCCGTTGCATTGATAAGTGATACAGTACTGTTCAGTACTGATTTGGTACCAATTAGGGTAGTTTACTGATGCATTAATGGTTTTAGTTAATTTTTGTATTTGATCTCTTGCACCTGTTCAAATTTCTTAGTTTGAAAGTATTGCTGGATTGTTATGTATAGTGTTTCTATTTTTGCATTCAATATATGAATTCTAATAACTATTCTAAGCTCCCTATTTCTATTTCATTGAACCTTGTAATCTTGTATTTTTCTTTTCTTAGGTCACGAGACTGGCTTTCTAAGATGACTTTACCAGCTAAATCTCCATTGTCATGCTCTTCAGGCAGCACTGATGAATGTGCTACCTACATAGAAAAACAAATCGATGAAGATATCGAAGAAGAAATTAAAGAAGAAATAAAAAAAGAGCACAAAGAAGAAACAGAAGAAGAGATTGAAGAAGAGATCAAAAAAGAAACTGAAGAAGAGATCAAAGAAGAAACTGAAGAAGAAATAAAAAAAGCGATCGAAGAAGAGATAAAAAGACAAAGCAAAGAAGAGCTTGAAGAAGAGATCAAAGAAGAGTTAAAAGAAGAAATCAAAGAAGAGGCGGAAGAGGAGAATGAGCTTCAAGAACAAAGGTATTCCATGCTTTCCTCTACAATTTTTGAATTTTCATTCATGTACGTCATGGTTAAAGACTAATTTCTTTAGGCCTACAAACATGGGGAAGGCTAGTTAAAAGATGTTTCAAGTTTTGATTGTAGTTCAAAAATCTTTCAAGATGACTCGCGAAGGGTAAAATAGATAATCTTTTATATTTGTAGGAATAGATGATATTTCTTATCCTGTATGGATGGCTGTTTTACAGTGTCATACATTGACATTTCTCCTTGACAAATATTGATTCCTCAGAAGCTCAGATGTATTTTAATGCTTGTGCAGGAACAAAAGAATAAAGTTTACGGATGAAAGTACCGATGAAGAAACAGAGTCAGAGACAGTTGAGGAGGTGGACGGTGAAACTAGTGATGGTATAATTTTTTTTTTTTTTTTTGAAATTCTGATAGAGGCTATCAGATAGTGATAGTATAATTTTTAACTAGGTATCTGTGAGAAAAGTTTATCCACAGAGATTGAATTCGACCAGTTGCGGTTTATCCACTGCATTTAGAATGACTGGTAAAATTGCACGGTCTTATCCAATGTGATTTATTTAAATGATTTCTTCTTTAGCAGCAGGTAATGTCAGATGCTCTCATCCAATTGTTATAAAAAACTTATGCTCACACTGTGGTGAGGTTGTTGAAGAAGCTCGATCGAGTGTGGCCTTGCAATATATTCACAAGGTATACTCTCTCACCAAATCTACTACTAATAATTCTGATCAGTCAAACTAGGAAAGACCTAATTGTTTTCTAACTTCAGGATTTGAGGGTTGAAGCATCAGAAATTGAGAAGTTAGGACAAGAGCGTATGAAAGACCTCCTGAAGAATAAGAAATTGATATTGGTTTTGGATCTAGACTACACTTTGCTTAACTCGGCTAGATTCAATGATATTATTAACAAGGAGGCTTATCTATTAGATAATCTCAGAGATGAAGGTAAAACATGAAGCTATTTTGCCCAAGAACTAGAATATCAAAGTTAAATTATCTATTGGTTTCTTCTTTTGCAAACTACTAAATTGAGTTATGGACAAACTGAAGCCAAATTTGATTAAAATTAGGATTATATGAATAAATTTGTGAGTGAGCCTATGGTACTATGCATAGCGCCTATTGGCCTGTACTATGGACTCAAATCTTCAGTTTGAAAGTCCTAACGGTTGATCTGAACCATTCAAATATCTTTTCAATTGATGAAGACTGGAACAATGCAACTAGTTTTAGAAATAGCAAGTAATTGTACATTACAAATACCATGCTTCCAGTACTTATTTGTATTTTGATATATAACAAATCAGATGACCTGAACCAAACCCTCTACATGATTAAGCCATACCAAATGCTGACGAAGCTGCGACCCTTTGTTCATACCTTCTTGAAGGAGGCCAATGATTTGTTTGAAATGTACATATACACAATGGGCGAACGGGGTTATGCTGACGAATGTGCAAAACTACTTGACCCTAAAGGTGTGTATTTCCCCTCTAGGGTGATCTGTAAGTCCGACAACATCACAATGAATCAGAAGGGGCTTGATGTTGTGATCGGATCTGAAAATCTGGTGATTATTCTTGATGATACCGAAGAAGTAAGCTCAAGTCGTTATTTTATTTTATTAATTTATCTTTTTGTCTGGAGAAAAAAATTTGCTGCAATTATGATGTTTGAGTCATTATACCATTTTTTCTTGCGCGCTCATTTTTCTTCAGTTGAAGATTTGCAAGTGACTTTTTGGCTGTCATTTTCTTTCTCAACCCCAGAAATGACAATAGAGAATCCATAATTTATTCTTCTCTGACAGGTTTGGCAGAAGCACAAGGAGAACCTCATTCTAATGAAGAGGTATTATTTCTTCGCTCATGGTGCGAGGCACTACAATACCGGCAGCGAGTCCCTATCGGAGGAAATAGAAGATGAAAGGGAATCAGATGGGATCCTTGCTAGTATTCTTAATGTTCTAAAGCGGGCCCATAAGCTATTCTTTGACCCGGTTAGCGTAACTGCCTATTTACATAACAACCTGTATAAAATTCTTGCTGAGATTTTCATGGAAAAACATTGTACCTGTTAAAAATTGCTAATGTCCTCAATAAAATTGGTTTTTGATTGGTTGCTTTTGCAGGAGATTCAAATTGATCTTCCTACAAGAGATGTGAGGAAGGTGACCGCAGCCCGCTCTTATTTAGTTAAATTGATTATTTTATCAATGATGTATTCTCTGATCTCTCTTTCTGTTCCTTGTTTTCTGTAGATACTGCAATTAATGAAAATGGAGATACTACAGGATTGCGTCATTGTGTTTAGTAATGTATTCGCTTCCAAAGTGTGGCCTCGAGAACAGCCGCTTTGGAAATTTGCTGAGTCTATGGGGGCCAGATGCTTTAATTCCTTGACTGATTCGGTGACACACGTCGTGGCGAAGGTCCGCACCACCAGGAAGGTAAAATGGGCAAGAGAAAACAACAAGTTTGTGGTCACCCCTCAGTGGATTGAGGAGGCCAATTACACCTGGAAACGACAGAAAGAGGAAGATTACCCGGTGCTTGACAAAAATGACCCAACATCAATTTTGGGTTTTCCTTAGTTTGTTTCTAGAATTTAAAAATGAGAAATTAGAGATGTCATGTAGAAATATGTACAGATGAAAATGAGAGAAAAAGAGTTGTAGGATTCAATTTCTCTGTGTCAATTTGTTCATCCTTTTAGTTAATAGTTATTTACTCACAGCCTTTTGGATTATGAAACCAAAAAATAAAAATATTAAGCACGATTGAGACATAAAAGACATGAAGCATTTGAACCAGCTCAGAAACATAACTAATTATTTAGAAAGATGTAATCACTTACTAGAGTGAAACGTGACCTAATCTGACCTATTATCCCGCACTTGGATTAGAGGGATCGGATCACTTTGAAGTTTGAAGTTTGAACACATGATCAGATACTTAGAGAAAATTAGAGCTGTAGATGCTGGATTACTATCATCTGAGTCTGAGTCCGCTAGCTCCTCTTCCCAACACATTTGATATGTTTGTTCAGAGATGTGTTTGTTCTGAGTGCTTCCTTCCTCCATGCACATCACGCTTATTTGAAGGAGATCACACATAAAAGTTTTTTAGCCCCAGAGAATACACATAAAAGCATTTTAGCCCCAGGTTCTACCTTGTATGTGTTTGTCTGAGCAAAAGTGAGAAAATCAGACCTATTATGGTTAATATATAAAGTGGGGCTAGACCCCTCTTGTTTTCTCAAAAAGAAAAAACTGAGAAAATCAGAGAACATATTGGTCAATTTAATTGATTAAAAAAAAATTAAATAGAACTTTAAATAATTAAAAGGAGATAGAAGTCATAGAACACATAATGTTACATTTTTATGATATTTTGCTGGAATTATGAAATACCTCTCAGAAACAATGAAAATTTTCCCAATTTTTCCTATAAGTAGAGGGGACTTTCTTGTATACCTCTCAGAAACAATGAAATACATATTTTCCCTTCCAAAATTCATAATATCATATTTACACTTCAAATTTTACCCAATTTATTGATTTTTTTATTATTAAAACTCATTTTATATTTATAAAATACCCATTTCATCTTTTATTAAAAAAATAAAAATTATGTTCCTTGTTTAAGAGAATTTGTATTCAATCTTCTAACTAGTCGGTTGTGAAAACAAATAGTTTATTTTTTTAGTTGTGACGCACACACAAGTGTATGGTTGAATGTTATTGTATATGTGCAACAAATGAAAAAATAAATCATTTCTCCTCGGAGAACGACCAGTTAGAAAAAATAATTTTCTTACATAAACTATGTGCTTTTATTTTAAATAAATTGGATAAATTTGTGAGTATTTAAAAATTTAAAATGGTTAATATGATATTATGGATTTTAGAGGAGCAAATAAAGTTTTTGAAAATATGCCTGAAAAAAAAAGACTAAAGAAAGGTAATATAGTCCCATGGCCTTTTATGGCCCCCAGTAGCCGATTTTTTTTATTAGGGAGTGACTAATAGTCCCCTCCATTTTATTCCCTAAATGTCCCCCTAACTAACTTATTCATAAAAAAAATACAATGGGGACTACTAACTAACTGGGAGAAACATTAATTACTTGGGGGACCACTTAAATTTGAAAAAAAAAATTACAATTGGCGGGCACATGTATGAACACTTATGCATGCAAGTATTCATATATGATATATCAATTATTCATACCTAATATATTAAGTATTTAAACAAAAAACTGGACATCAAATTTCTTTTCTCTCTAGTCACACATCTTTTACATGTTTTTAGAAGTGGTTTTTTTTTCTTCGTTTAATCTAATCAATATTTCTAACGATCCGCGAGGAATTTTTCAAATCTAAAACCACGAATATTTTTTACGTAATTTTCTTTTTCAAATGAGATCCATGATGAAGTACTTTCGGGTTCTTTGTCGTTCAAGTACTCATATCTCGGCATGCAAGTATTCATACCTTGTCAAGTATTAATACTTACTCAATAAAGAGTCATTTTGCTATTTTAAATTGTTTAGAGAACAAACTTGCCTATGTAAGGAATAATTTCATAAAAGAATAGATCTAATATCCTACAAAATAATACACAAATAAATAAACTTTAAAAAATATTCATAATATAACTTTCAAAGTATCATTACTATAAAATATTCATATTGCAAAGTATTCATACTAAAGCATATAAAATATTAATACTAGAACATTGGAACTATACATAACAAAATCAATAAAATTAATCTTACTAAAATAATGTAAGTATTCACACTCTAAGATTGAAAGTATTCACACTACAAGGTATGAATACTTGCTCGACGAGATATGAATACTTGCATGCCGAGGTATGAGTACTTGAACGACGAAGAACACGAAAGTACTTCATCATGAATCTCATTTGAAAGAGAAAATTACGTAGAAAACATTCGTGGTTTTAGATTTGCAAAATTCATCGCAGATTGTTAGAAATATTGATTAGATTAAACAGAGAAAAAAAAACCCACTTCTAAAAACATGTAAAAGATGAGTGTGTGTGACTATGGAGAAAAAAAAGTTGATGTCCAATTTTTTTTAAATACTTAATATCTTAAGTATGAATACTTGATATATTATATAGGAATACTTGCGCCTATAAGTGTTCATACATGTTCGCAGCAGTTGTAAATTTTTTCAAATTTAAGTGGTTCCTCCAAGTAATTATTGTGTTCTCTCAATTAGTTAGTGGTCCCCATTGTACTTTATGGATAAGTTAGTTAGGAGAACATTTAGGGAACCAAATAGTGGGGGACAAAAACTTTACTCTTTTTATTAATAGGAAATTAATAAATTAATTATCGTGATTGAGGAAGGTTTGCAGTTAATTTTAAAAAGTAGGAAACCCATTACAGAAAATCACGACCAAAGGACGTTACAGAAAATCGCAGCCAGATTAGCACAATTTTAATTAACAGCGAAATAGATTAACACGGTCCGTGATCTTCAGCAACGCCCAGGAAAAAAAATGAAATTGGGCAGGCCGTTATATAACGGTCAGACCAAAAATAAAAAGTTGGGTGAATTAAAGGCGTGGCATGAATTCAATGAATCTGCTGCGATTCTAAGGAATTGCAATGTCTCTATTATTATAAATCCAACCATTTATTTTTTAGATTGCAGAATCTTTACAAAAGTTATTTTTATGCATGAATTTCAAAACAAATAAAAGATTGGATTTGGAATAACAGCATCCCTATAAATCCTTAGATCGCAGCAGATTTATTTCCCCCATATGTCACTGTCAACTTTTGTGAAAAGTGCAAAACTATTGATGCGCACGGATATTGAAACATAATTGCACATATTTTAATGTACTTAGCACGAATCTTGATACAATCAAATGGTCTTAAATGCTTCACATGATGCAATTGAATAAGTCATGTCAACTTTTTACTCAACTTTTGTGAAAACCTATTGCTGGGCACGGAAATTGAAACATGCCTCCACGTATTTTAATATACTTAGCACGTTTGAAGCAATCGTTCTAAATAATTCAAATGGACCAAAGAATTAAATACTCATATTCCAGTTCTGGCCATTATCAAGTACAACGGCCTAATTTTATTTTTTTCTGGCCGTTGCTGAAGATCACGGATCGTATTAAACTATTTTGCTGTTAATTGAAGTTGCATTAATCTGGCCGCGATTTTCTATAACGTTCTCTGATCGTGATTTTCTGTAACGGTTTTCCTACTTTTCAAAATTAACTGCAAACCTTCATCTCGATAATTAATTTATTAATTTCCTATTAATAAAAAAATCGGCCCCCAGTAGCTTCCCTTAACGGACCCAAAACTAACAAAACCGTTATCATCTCAAACCAATTAAAATTGCAAATCCGAAACTTATGAACCCGAAACGCTTAAAACTCCAGTAAAAAAGACAAGCAAATAATATTCCCATATAAGCATATACTCAGTCAATTTTACCTCCTCTTTCTCCCTCCTCTCTCCCATCCTATGTTTCTTGTGCAACTCTAGAAAGGCGCAAGGTTGACTGGTTGAGCAACTAGATCGAGGTACCTGCCTTCATTTCTTCTCCAAGGTTTCTCTCTACTACACTTTACCTTGCTTTATTTCTTGATCGTGTTTAGTACGTTTATTTGTTGGTAATTTGTTGCGAGTTATAGCAAATGGGAGTACCTTAATTGATTTGAGGTGAATCGTATTAGTGGATTGTGATTCAACGAAAACTCACATTGTGAGGTTTTTTCACTAGTCAG
The DNA here is from genome assembly GCA_024447775.1 of Carex cristatella. NCBI lineage: Eukaryota > Viridiplantae > Streptophyta > Magnoliopsida > Poales > Cyperaceae > Carex > Carex cristatella. Next base: position 3,035,356 of record JAJHPF010000005.1, on the reverse strand, counting down.
TGGATTTGTAGTTTAAGTTTCTTGGAACATTCTTGATTTTGTAACTGGATTCGTTTAAATTGTTTTATCTCCTTACTGATGTCAAGAAGAACTTTTCAGTACTTTTATAAGTACTGATTTGGTACCAATTAGTGTAGTTTACATATGCATTTAGTGAATCTTTGTATTTGATCTCTTACACCTGTTCAAATTTCTTGGTTTCAACTTTCAATATCACTGTCTTGCTGGATTCTTATGTATATATAGCCATATGATTTCTATTTTTGCATTCTATTTCACATGAATTCAAAGAAGTATATTCTTTCTAGGCTCCCAATTTCTATTTCATTAAACTTCATAATCTTGATCTTTTTTTTTCTTAGGTTGCTAGATTGGCCTTGTAAGATGACTTTACCAGCTAAATCTCCACTGTCATGCTCTACTTACAGCATTGATGAATATACTCCCTACTTAGAAATTGAAATGAAAGATGATCTCAAAGAAGAAATCAAAGAAAAAATAAAAAAAGAGAACAGAGAAGAAATCGAAGAAGAGATTGAAGAAGAAATCAAAGAGGGTATTGAAGAAGAGCTGGAAGAGGAGACTCAGCTTGCAGAACAAAGGTATCCCATGCTTTCCCCCAAAATTTTGAATTTTCATTTCGAGAAGATTCAAATTTCCTTTCGAGATGGGATTAATTGTTCAAAAGAACTTTCAAGATGAATGGGTAAGGGTCAGAAGGGTCAGATAGATAATCCTCTATGTTCTATATCTTGTATGGATGACAATTTTGCAGTGTCATACATAGTCTGATCTATTTCAACGGTAGAAATTTCTTGACAAATATTGTTCCTCAGAGGCTCAGATGTATATTAATGCTTTTGCAGGAACAAAAATATAAAGGTAACTGAAATGGCGGTAGAGTCGACAGTTGAGATGGCGTACAAAGAAATTAGCGATGATATAATTTTTAAGAATGGTATCTATGAGAAAAATTAATCCAAAAAAATCAATCATTTAGTTGCGATTTTAACCATGTACTACTGCACTGAGCATGACTGGAATAATTGGGTGGTCTTACTCTTATCCAATGTGATTTATTCTAACAGATTTCTCTTCAGCAGCAGGTAATGTTAAATGCTCTCATCCTGTTGTTATAAAAAACATATGCTCACACTGTGATGAGGCTGTTCAAGAAGAGATTGGGAAGTTACGAAAAGGGTATCCGAAAGACCTTCCGAAGGATAAGAAATTGATACTGGTTTTGGATCTGGACTACACTTTGCTTAATTCGGCTAAGTTGACTGATCTTATTTCCGAGGAGGAATATCTGTGAGATAAGCTTGATCAAGGGGAAGGTAAAACATGAAGCTATTTTTCCCAACAAATAGAAATATTATGCTTTTCTGACCTCTGCATTTGCCATGAAATATCAAAGTGAAATTATCCATTAGATTAATTATTCTGTAACAGACTGCTAAATTGAGTTATGGCCAAACTGAAGCTAAATTTGATTAAAATTAGGTTTATGTGAATAAATTTAGTTCTGTAATCAACACGTATCTGTAGCAAAGTAGCAAACCAGGCTTTCAGTACTTATTTCGATTTTATGTCTGTCAGTCTGTCAGTTGCCTTCTCTTTTCTTTGATATATGTATAACAAATCAGATGACATGAACCAAACCCTCTTTGAGCTTGACCGATGCGCCATCGTGACGAAGCTGCGACCCTTTATTCATACCTTCTTGAAGGAGGCCAATGATTTGTTTGAAATGTACATATACACAATGGGTGACCAGCGTTACGCTATGGCATGTGCAAATTTGCTTGACCCTAGAGGTGTGTATTTCCCCTCTAGGGTGATATGTAGGTCCCACAACACCACAACGAACCAGAAGGGGCTTGATGTTGTGCCCTGGTCTGAAAGTCTAGTGATTATTCTTGATGATACCAAAAAAGTAAGCTCAAGTCATTATTTTTTTTGTTAATATATTTTTGTCTGGTGAATTTTTTTTGGCTGCAATTATGATGCTTGGGTCATTATACCCTCTTTTTGCTCGGAGCTCATTTTTCTTTAGTAGAAGATTTGTAAGTGACTATTTAGCGATGATTTTGGTGGTACCTCATTTTCTTTCTGAACTCAGGATTGACAGAATAGATATAGAATCCAATATTGTACTATAATCTTACTATAATGATCGAGCTGGTAGGTACTGTCCAGTGGCTGCCTTTCCACCCATGTTTATAGCGGTTTTCTTCCATCCTCCTATTAACCTTTTCCAAAAAGCTTGAATAGCATATCCATAAATTAAACACTAAAGACCAAAACAAAAGGTTAAACAGGATAAATACATTACAAATACAGTAGCATAATGCATAATTTATTGTTGTCTGACTGGTCTGGCATAAGCACAAGGAGAACCTCATTCTAATGAAGAGATATCATTTCTTGGCTTACGGCGCGAGAGACTACCATACCGGCAGTGAGTCTCTATCGGAGTTGATGGAAGATGAAAGCGAATCAGACGGGATCCTTTCAAGTATTCTTAATGTTTTAAAGCGGGCACATGGGCTATTCTTTGACCTGGTTAGGTTAATTGCCTACTTACATAACAACCTGTGTAAAATTCTTGCTGAAATTCTCATGGAAAAACATTGAACCTGTTAAAAATTGCTAATGTCCTCTCTGAAATTGGATTCATATTGGTTACTTATTTTCTTTTGCAGGAGAGTAATATTGATCTTCCTACAAGAGATGTGAGACAGGTGCTTGCAGCACACTTCTATTTAGTTAAATTGATTACTTTCTTAATAATGTAATCTCTCTCTCTCTCTCTCATCCTTAGATACTGCAAATAATAAAAAAGGAGATACTTAAGGGGTACAACATTGTGTTCAGTGAGGTATTCCCCTCTGATGTGTTGCCTGAAGAACAGCCGCTTTGGAAATTTGCTGGGTCCATGGGGGCCAAATGCTCTAATGTCTTGACTAATACGGTGACACATGTCGTTGCAAAGGTCCCCATCACCAGGGAGGTACAGTGGGCAAGAGAAAACAACAAGTTTGTGGTCACCCCTCAGTGGATTGAGGCGGCCAATTACCTCTAGAAACGACAGAAAGAGGAAAATTTCCCAGTGCTAGACGAAAATTACCAGTGACGGGTTCTTTTAGTAGCTAATTCTTTTCCTTAACCATTTTTTGAAATATGTGCCCGTTAGGTGTTATTGTACAGGGAGGGAACAATTAATTCTTCAAATGTGTACATATGAAATGATATTCTTTGCATGAGAAAAGAAAGAGTTGTTGGATTCAATTTTTAGTTAATAGTTATTCACTCACAGCTCATTCTACTCCACCGATTGAATAACGTACTACAAGAATCAAGGATGTAAGCATAGAGAATCCTTTCTTATTAGGTGAAAACTGGGGGAGCTAGACTTTCTGGCTATAAGAGTCAATCATATAAAATTTTCATACTGCGAATGAGTGTAAATTTTACACTACCAATAAGATTTTACACTAAACTATATAGAAAATTTAGTACAATTTTGAAAAAAATGAGGATCAATTGACCTCGATTCTCAAAGGTAGCTCCGCCTCTCTTGGTGAACAGAAATAAAATTCATTCCATATTTACAATTGATCCACAACATATTAAGAAATATGATTTAGTTCATTTAGCACATTTCAAATCAAACTAGCATGGATTGTTTTTTTTTTTTTTTTTTCTTCCAGTTTTTACTATAAATTCTCTATTGGTCCACAACAAATAAAGCATTTGCATTTTATTCATTACGAATTTGTAGTTCATATTGGTAATAATAAGCTATCGTCAAAACTGTACACAGTACATCTTATTTAAAAATGCAAAAAATGAACAACTAGAGTACATCTCTAAACAATTGAGACATATATAATATAATAAACTACTGCATCTCACATACCTGTTTATTACAACTATATTTTAGAGCGGCACATTTAATTACCTAAAGAACTGAATCATTTATCTTAATTTTATGAGATGATATATTTGAGAAATATATTTTTGTCATCATCCCATTAGATTTTATCTTAAATTTACGAGATGATATATATGAGAAATATATTTTTCTCATTATATTCTTAGCTTTTATCTTAATTTTACGAGATTATACTAATAGAATTTATTTTAAAACCGTGGATAAAAAATAAACGAAAAAAATGATTGATGTGATCGATTCATTAATTGAAATATTGAGTTGTAAAGCATACATTTTTGTAGAAACATGAATATTACATCATTGATTTTAAAACTCGTGTTTGGTGCAAATATATTATTTGCTTTCAAGATTGTACTATTTTGGGTGTCTGTACTCTAGGTTATCTCGGTTTTTATAGAAGGTTAATTAAAAGACTTTTCAAAAATTGCAAAACCTCTTTCGAACCTTTTAATGAAGAAGTTCGAATGGTAGGTCCCATCCTTCAGCTGCCCGATTGAAACCTACCGTTCGAACTCATGTGCTATGTGCGCAGAATATAATTTATGCATGTGTGCAGTATTTATACAAGGAGCTGGAATTATTCATGCAAGTCTGAGGGGTACACACATATATATAGGACTTTTCAATAGCTTCAAATATTTTTTCTGAGGGGTACACACATATATATAGGACTTATCAAGCTTTATCAATTTTATTAAAGAAGGCATAAATAGTTTTAGTATACTTTTTTAAAGGAAATGTGAAGTGATTAAATTTATTGTCAATTCTGCATTCATTTGTTTTTTCAGTGATTAGACAATTGCATGCATAGTTCTCCCATATAACATATAGACTATCAATTCTTTATATTAACTTCCTCATCAGGTTCGGTACTTTATATGTTATTTATAGACATGATTCTATACATCCATGATTTCAGCCTTACACTGATAATACAGATCATGATTCAGAATCACCTTATTTCGACAAAAAAAATAAACATACTAGCTAGCATCACATCACAGTTGAACTAACGTCTAACGAGCTAATTAATTATTCCGAACCATTAAGATTTGATGCCATCTCAAACATTTTGCTCAACACGGTAGGCAGCGCCACAGCTGGTACCCTGGATGAACCTACATGGAGGCACACCCAGTGCCTGGAGTACCTGGAGTTCCCGGAGTACCCGGAGTACCCCTACCCGAAATAGTCGGAGCAGTCGGAAGAGTCGGAAGAGTCGGAGCAGTCCGAGTACCTGAAGGACATGGAGTACCCGGAGTTCCTGGAGTACCTGGAGTACCTGGACTAGTTGCAGTACCGGGAGTTCCCGGAGTTCCCGGAGTACCTTCACCAGTCCTAGTACCTGGAGTTCCCGGAGTTTTCGGAGTTCCCGGAGTTTGCGGGGTTCCCGGAGTTCCCGGAGTTCCCGGAGTTTTCGGGGTTCCCGGAGTTCCCGGGGTTCCCGGAGTTCCCGGAGTTTTCGGGGCTCCCGGGGTTCCTGGAAATCCAGGAGTTTTTGGAGTTCCTGGAAATCCCGGAGTTTTCGGAGTTTCCGGAGCCCACGGATATCTCGGAGTTTGCGGGGTTCCCGGAAATCCTGGACATTTCGGGGTTCCTGGAGTTTTCGGATGCTTGTCATCAGTTATAGAGAGATCTCTTGCGGTTGCGGTGCAAACGAGAGCGCCAAGGAGAACAACCAAAAATAACTTGGAAATTGACATGCTAGCTAGAGACTATTGACTTGTGGTGTTTTATTGTGCTTTGTGAGGAGAGTCTGAGGGGGTTTATATAGGACTTCTGTGCAAATTGAAAGGGTGAAAAAAATTGGGTAATTAATGTTCTCACGGCTCTCATTGTTCATATTAATTCACCAATAATTTTGCTATTCCTTCACTTAGCTAGTTCACCATTTCATTCTGCCTTAATTAATCACACATGCTTGATATTGTCGAACCAGCTGCTAGCTCCCCGGGATTCTTTAAAAGTTCTTGCAAGATTAAAACGAATGATTCGGATCTAAAATAGCTATGAGGTGTGGTACGTACATTCATCTTTTTCGACGCATCAAACAGGTTCTCTAAGAGGTAATCATTTATTCAATGAACCGAGTAATTTACACACACACACACACTCTTCAGTAATTCCTCCATCCTGGATATGTAGTTAAGTCATGTCGGCAGGATCTCAAGCATAAGTTTCATGTACAGATATATATATACACATAAAATTTCGACACAAAATCAAAATTAAATTGATACCTGTTATTCTGTTAATTATTATATATTAATTTGCCCGGAAATTTTGTTCCCGGCCACTCGTCCAACGATACATCCTATACAATATTAATTATATATAAAAAAAAACTATATACAAATTATTCAAATAAGTATATATATGAATCGTGTGAATTTTTAAATTTGCACATGATTGACAATTTTTTTGTCCGTTTCGTATTAAATTTGTGTTCCTATTGGATAAAATTGTTCTTTGACAAAGCCCAATATTTTCTCAATAAAGTAATTTTAGCATGCATGCATCCTGCATATTTAAATGGTGTGTGTGTGGATATTTTGATAAATTTGATCAGGATATTATTTTATATACACACGTGGATATTTTGTATATATATATGTGAATATATGGATACTATCCCCTAACTCTGAACTATAGTAATAAATATCTTTATAGAACTAGTCGACATGGATATGCTGGATGTAATTTACTAAAAAAGAACTAGTCGACATGAAAAAGCATTTTGACTTCAGAATTAAGTTGGTGGGTGGTATTAGCCACAGTCACAGAACACAATGAACTCCGAAAGAGAGATTCCACTACGTACAGTCTGACCTGCTTCCTACTTTCTTTAACATGTTTCCACTAAACTCTGAAAGAGAGGTTCCTTTCAAGTGCTTTGAATTCATGCAAGCTGTTTTTCTATATATTAAACTCCTTATTTTGTTGCATAGGTTGCCAGGTTGGTAGTTTGTAGTTTTAATCGGTATTAATTAACTTGTAAGAGGACTGCTAGTTTCGGTACGTTGGTAATGTTCAATTAATTAAGTACAGGTACGTTCATTTTCTCTTTTTATTTTTCCTTTTTTGCTGTAATTGTGAAACCTGTTTCATTCAACTGTCTGTTAAGCTGCTTTTTTAAATTGAAATATATATATATATATATTGAGTAGAACTAGGGTGCTCCTAAGTTCACCAAGCCTCTTGTGAACTTGACTCTAAAGTATATTGAATCGACTTTAAACGATGAATCCAAACCGTTGAAATCCTTCTACCTAACGATTGATGCGTTTACATGTGAAAATTTTAAAGTTCGAATTAATTTAGTATAAAGTCAAGTGGTCAAAGGAGTGCAAAAAATGAATGCATTAAAATTTATTTATAAACTTAAAATTTTTGATCACTTGACTCTATATTAAATTAATTCAAAACTTTAAAATTTTCACATGTAGACGCATCACTTATTAGGTAGAAGGGTTTCAACGGTTTGGATTCATCGTTTAAAGTCGATTCAATATATTTTAGAGTCAAGTTCATAAGAGATTTGGTGAACTTAGGAGCACCCTAGTTCTACTCTATATATATATATATATAGAGAGAGAGAGAGAGAGAGAGAGGGGGGGGGGGTTTCAAATGCATCTTTTTTTAGTGCTCCAATATACTCCACATCGTTTATCTCTGTTTTCAAAGTCCTAATGGTCGATCCGAACAGCTCAACATGATCTTCATAATAAAATATGCTTGGAGACCAAATTTTATATTTTTTAGAAAAAATACTACTTTTTTTATAGGTATAAAACTATTGTTTTAAGGAGATTCTGGATTATTTGATAAAGTGATATTGTAACTATGAAAAAAATAGTAAAAAAATTCTAAAAAATATAAAATTTGGTCTCCAAACACATTATTATGAAGATCATGTTTTGCAGTTTGGATCGACTATACGGACTTTGAAAACATAAATAAATGGTGTGGAGCATATTGAAGCACCAAAAAAACAGTTCATTTGAAAGAGAGAGAGAGAGGTTGGCTAATATCAAATCAGTTGTTCCTGAGGTCCCGTGCAATCAAGTCGTTTTTCAATTTTAGAAGTCTAAAAAGTCAATCCAAACCGTTAGATGGGATGTCTATATTGAAATGTGCTTGGAGACCAAATTTTATATTTTTTTGAATTTTTTTTACTATTTATTAAGCCACTTTGAAAATCGTTGATCCAACGGTGACTTCTAGTTCTAGTTTTACTGTTTGGTTAAGCCACCATTGGATCAACGATTTTCAAAGTGGCTTAATAAATAGTAAAAAAAATTCCAAAAAATATAAAATTTGGCCTCCAAGCACATTTCAATATAGAGATCGCATCTAATTGTTTGAATCGACTTTTTAGACTTCAAAAATTGAAAAACAACTTGGTTGCACGGGATCTTAGGAACAACTGATTTGATATTAGCCAAACTATATATATATAGAGAGAGAGAGAGAGAAAGAGAGAGAGAGAGAGATGAGCTAACTTACTTTGGAAAGTAAAGGAGTTGTTTTACTTCCTGCTCATATATCCATATTGAAATGTGCTTGGAGACCAAATTTTATATTTTTGGAATTTTTTTACTATTTATTAAGCCACTTTGAAAATCGTTGATTCGGTGGTCCAAATTTTTTTACTGTTCACCCGAATTTTCAGATTTTCAAATTTTCAAAGTGGCTTAATAAATAGTAAAAAAATTCCAAAAAATGTAAAATTTGGTCTCCAAGCACATTTTAATATGGAGAACACGTTGGAAGGTTCGGATCGACTAGTTGAACTTTGAAATGGAGATACGAGCGGGACGTAAAACACTCCCTTTACTTTCTAAAGCAAGTTAGTCCATCTCTCTCTATATATATATATATAGTTAGAAATTAATGCATTATATATATTGATTAGTCCAATTTAATTAAGTTCGTTAATTGTTGTTTGATTCAGTCCAGGCGAAGATCATAATTTATTAATTTACACAGTTGAGTCCCCATCACAAGTCCCTAACGGGCATTTATTCATGCTGAGATAAAACATGAATCCTGGGGTTTCAACTTAATTAATTACGGATAATGCATGTCCACAGCAATGCATTTAATTTATGTTTTATGTTATTTGAAAATGAAATATTTTCCTTTTACATCTTAAGTCAAATATGAACAGAGGCATATTTATGCATAATAAATGGAGTTAATTAACTCCATTTATATTCAAAAAATTAGTATTGTGGATGATTTTCAATATAGTTTATATAAAATACTGTAGATACTGTAAAAATGACTCAAAATTCCGATTCTATCCCTGAATATGGACTAACACTTTACATAATATCAATTGCTTTCCTAGATTATAATTGTTCACACTAGCTGCAGCACAGAGCACTTTGGGAAGAGGAGAAGTACAGCCGTACAGGGACTGCATTTTTATTTTTATTTTTATTTTTATTGAAAAGTTTGACAGCACCTGTCAAGTGTACAATGAAAGTAACTAGATTATTGTTTTTTGGTTGTTGACAGGTAGCGTTTGGTAAATACCTCCGGAGACCCAATCTGTATCGGTCTGTCTGTGCCTGTATCCGTGCCACAGGCATACACGGATACACGGGCATTAAACGGGCTGGATCCGTTTTTTTGAAAAAATGCCCGTGAGAACCCGTACCCGTGAGCCCGTGCTCGTGAGCCCGCGCGCTCGTGCCCGTGCCCGTGAGCCCGTGGCAGAAATATATATATATATATATATTTTTTTTTACTAAAATTCAAAATTTAAACTCAAATTCCCCCCATTTATATTTTATTATAACAAAAATTATTGAGTTCAAATATACAACCATGTCAAATGAATTTAAATTGGTATGAATTTGGATTTATAATTTATTGGTTTTCAAAGAAAAAAAAACAGAAAAATAAAAACAGAAAAAAAAAATCCAGTCCGGACCCGGACCGGACCGGACCGCCCTGCCTCCGGTACCCGGACCGTCCTGCCCCTAAACCTGTGACGAACACGGGCATTAAACGGGCAGGTCAGGATTTTTGAAAAAAAAAATCGTGATACCCAGCCCGTTGTGCCCGTGATGCCCGTGATCGTAGCAAATTGTGCCCGTGCACGGGTTTTGCCCGGACCGTTTACCAAACACTATTGACAGGATACATTTGAAAATCTGCACCGTACTCCATGTAATAAAAAAAAAGGAATCCTAGTCCCACCCATGAGTGATATGACATATGACTCATTTATTTTGACCAAAGTAAAGTTAAAAGACTGTGCATCCGTGATAATTTTTTTTTTTGGTTTTTCTATTACTGATTTGACTAAAAGTAAAAAAACATACGTGTGATTTCTATAGTGCATTGTAAGCTGATGTGATGATTGGATATGTTACTTCATCTATAAATTGGTAAGAGAATTAACATTCTAACTAAAAAAAACAGAGAGAGAGAGAACTAACATTCTAAACCGAAGCAAGGTGGAGAAATTTGCTATTGAAAATTGTATGAAGTGGTGATCTGTTCTAGCCTTATTGGTCTGTTTAAGTCAGAAAATAAGAAAATTATTCTATGTTTTATTTTTAATTTGATATTGTCACACTCCAACAATATAACAGACAACTTGCCGCACTCATCAACACAAGACGATTCTAATATACATATACATACATTACTAATGATATAGATAATAGTTACAATACACGAGATTTACCTTTCAAATACACGAGATACCCTTTCAAGTTTCATAATTCACATGAAAGAAACAAATCGAAAATAAATCCATTACAGTATAATAAAAAAATATAAACAAAATACTGTCTTGGATTTATCAGAAGTAATCAAATAATTATCTTTGTGGCATGATCCGCAGTTCTCTGATTCTACATCATCTTTACTTCTTTAACGCTTTGTACCTGGAACCTACCAAAGTAGAAAAATATCAGAGAATGAAAATCTCCCAGTGCGAGATTTAAGTTCCAATCGAGTTATCCTTAGATTCAACCAACATAAACCAAATAGCACCCAGCACAAATAATAAAAGAGCAAAACTAATCATCAAATGAAATAAATAATTCACAATGAAATGTTCACATTCAATTTATTCAAATAAAAGGAATAGATGCACACCGAAAATAATATTGCAGCAACAAGAGAGAAAAATGAACTTGGTTTGATGTCAAGAGCCGGATATAGCGGAGGTGGTGGTTGGGGAAGAGGCGCGGGGAGGTATAGTAACTCTTGCTTGACGATGCACCAGCCTTGGGCTTCTCTCCTCGTTCATGGAATCAAACGCATCGAGGGACGATCTTGACCTTCTCCCATTACTGGTATCTCTTTCTCTCTTTCAATTCCATATGCAAATGGTGCATTGACAGAAAGAAAACCTTGTTCTATGGTTATCTAATTGTCTTTCTTTTTTTATTCAACTTCAAAGGCCGGTTATGGATACATGCGGCATCTAAAGTGCCAGAAGAAGAAACAATTAGAGCAATGGAGGATTTTTACAGGGAAATTTATGAGTTAATGGAATTAAAGACATCAAATTTCCTGAGCATTATCCTGTCTCCCGCTTATTAGGTATGTTTCTGCAAGCTTTAACTTACCAGAATCAGGATCAAGTTGGTTAACTTTTCTGGTTTCTGTACCAGTAAACTAGACACTAGGTATGTTTGTTCTCCTTTTTACCAGATTTATTAGGGTATAGTGCAACAAACAACCTGTGCTACTGGTATAACCATTTAAACGTGTACTCCAAAATCTCACACAGAAACAAACATAAAAGAAACTAAGGGAACTAAAAATATTTTTGCTCGGCTGTCTGCAAAGCGAAGAACTAGTTTGTTGGGAAGATGTACCTGAATCAGTTAGAATTCTTTTTACTTTACTCTTTTTGTGTCATTTATTAGTCACATTTAAGGAACTATGTTTGAAGATTAGTACTAGGTATTATAATGCTGTGCTATATATGTTGACATTTATTGCTTGTTGGTTGCAAGTTAGGCTTTGGGTTGACCAATTTCTGCTGGTTGTGTGAAAACCCAAAGGTATGGTTATATAGTGAATAAAATCATCCATCTCAAGAGATTATATACATTTATTTTGATTGCATTTTATTTTACCGTAATAGATTTATTTTCAATTTGTTTATTTCATGAAAAATTTGAAACTTAAAAGTAAGATCCTTTTACATGTATTGTGGTTTGTGTATATTTCATTGGTAATGTATAGTATATTGTATACATATGGTTGTGTAAACTGATTTAATCGCCTTGCGCCGATGAACGTGACGGGTTGTCCATCCTATTGTCGGGACATGACACTATAATAAACCAGTATTCCAATGCAAGCTCTCTTCGTGCTGTCTATGCGTTATGCACAAACAAAACAGGTCCAATCATAAGCAAACGTGACGACTATCGTCGAGCAACGGAAAGAGGTGTTTCTTTGCTATGCCTTAGCCAAAACTAGTTTCTTGAGCCTTTTGTATTTGCTCTAACTTTAGTGTGAATGTCGCTAGAACGAGCGCAGAAGATTTACTGGCCGGCAAGGCGCCCTTTGGAGCAGATTTAATCATTTTTTGAATTGATTGTAGAAAAAAGAGTAATGATTAGAAGGATCAGAAATTAGCATTCGATTGAAAACCGGGACTCGAGAAGTTATCGAGGCTCCCGACAAACATGTTTCAGCCCAGGTGTGCATAAATTGCATGGAGGATGTTCCATCGCACGCCGTATGATGCACTGATGTCCTGATAACTATACCCTGGTCAAGGAAGACCGTCACCTTCACGCCTAAAAGCGGTTGCAACTCCTCCGATTTAGGTAACTCTAGTACTAAGCAATGAAGTTGTAAAACATCACGTTCATGGTCGCTTGGTGAGATGTTCAAACTCAATTTGGCCGTTGCACTCTGCCACAGCGAAGGACACTTCATCACCCTCGACGTGGTAATGTTCGAGCTTGTCGACAGTGCCGGGAGTTTGACGAACGATGTGCCGGCTGGGATAATACTGTGGATCCGTCCTTAGCGATCCCTCGCCTCGGTACACACTCATGAGGGTTGACAGCGAGCCACACCAATCTCGGTAAGGCTTGCAGGGATTAAATCGTTAGATATTAAATTCAAATTGAAGAATAATGAAATTAATAATAAAATTCTCAGAACGACCATCGAAAGGTCTTTGCTGTTGTAGTACAAAATTAAATCTTTGACTGTAGTTTCTTTGTATCAAAAGATTTGAGACGTCTAGAATTTTGTTCGGTATCAAAAGTTTTAGAATTGCCATACAGGGATTTTGGAAAAGAGCAGTCAATTTATTTTTTTCACATTTACTTGAAATAATTTCAACGTTGCTAATTAAAAAAACAAGATTAATAAATTTGGTGCAGATATGTAATGCTCAGTTGCAATTGGGTCGTGATAAAATTCCTAGCAAATAAATACAAAAATAAATACAAAAATAGAGAGGTTTCTCGCATCTCCAAATCCAGATTGGTCGCGGCACCTACCTCCCCTCCAAGGTCTCTCTCTCTGTGGTGGCAATTCATTTTACTCACCAATCTACTGAATTCCATTTTCTTACTGAACTCCCTGGCAATTTTAGTTATTTATCTGAAATAATTGTAAAATGTTGCTTTCATTTGTCTGTATGGTAACCACACAGATCTAATGTGGAACTAGCTAAAATTAGAGCCCAGCAGAGAATTATTTCACCACAGTATATCATTTTTTTCCATTGGTCTTGTATTGTTCAAGCCATTTCTTTTGAAGTTTTTAAAGTGAGAAATTTTGGGACCTTGGATGCAATTACCAAATAATTGTGTGGTCCTGTTATGTAGTTCAAGTTTACTATAGGTTCAGTCAAGTCGTTTTATTAATTGGTCAACTGGAGTTCGGACTTCAGTTCAATTCTGACCGGTTTATTACAGTACTGAATAATTGATTTGGGCTTGTAAATTAATTAGGGTCTGGACCAATTTCTTGCCTTGACGAAAGTTTCATCAGGAAAATAATTTACAATGGATCGGCATTAGTTGTTTTGGTCAAGGACAGTTATTCTTTTTCATACTGTTTAGTCCCCCTAACTGTCCAATTTAATCTTTAGTTCAAGTAATGATGTCTTTTCACTTATTTGAGAAATAATGAGAAAATTTAATTCAGGTATCGGGACAGGAGGGGTGCCTGGAGGTTGATTATTTCACATTTTCACCTAGCATTGCTGATCATTAGAAAGCCACTTCTCTTGTTATAGGCCATGCTGGTAAGCTGATACACTTGTTCAAGGTGCTAAATTTGAATTGATTGAATACAATGATTTAGCCTGTGTATAAATTTTATTTAATATATAGATATTGAAGTGTTGTTGGTTGTTGGTGACAGGATCTGGGAGCATATTTGAGACGTTGCAATTGAATAAACCCCTAGTTGTTGTTGTGAATGAAGATCTGATGGACCACCATCAAGCTGAGCTGACAAACAGAAAGCATCTCTTCTTTGCCTGTGGGCCCCACCTACTAGCCCAAACCATAGAGTCGATGGATCTGGAGTCACTCGTCCCATACACACCTGGAAATCCCAATGACATCGCCGCCCAAATCGATGCTTCCCTTGGGTTAACCTCCATAGCGGAAGGCTCTGTCAAAAAGGGAGGCAAACGAGAAAGCGAAGGAGACAGCGTAAGCAAAAGCAAAGCAAAGAAAGATGCGAAAAAGGCTGAGAAAGCGGAGAAGGCGGCACAGCGGCAGCAACAGGCAAGAGCAACCGCTGCTGTAGCAGGAGGGTCTGAATCTAGCGAGGCTGATCCTCTGTCATCACATTACGGCCACGTACCTGTAGAAGACATCCAGTCTAAATTCATCAGTGGGCGTACCTGGACAGGTGAACCAAATTAAATTAGCCAAACCAAAATTTTAATTGGTTTTCAAAAATCTAACTGCCATACCTTCTTTTATTTCATTGCTTGTATGATTTTTCATCATCTTCTTCTTCAAATCCTGTTATAATATATTCGAAACTAAAATGATAAAGGTGCGGGGGAGCTGTGTGCTGAGATGAAGGACGAGAGCGTGCTGATCAGAGGAGCAGCACAGGTTATATGGCCAGTGAGCAAGAAAATGGCGTTTCTGGTAATACGGCAGGGCATGAGCACGGTACAGTGTGTACTGGTCGTCAGGAAGGATCTTGTCAGTCCCCAAATGGTGCGCTTTTCCACCTCACTCAGCAAGGAGTCTATTGTCGATGTCGAGGGTGTCATCTCTGTCCCCAACGAGCCCATCAAAGGCACCACCCAACAGGTACTCTCTCTCTCTGCTTTTTTGTTTTTTGAAACCCGCTCTTTAAAACCTTGACAGAGGCTACCTTGTTCTTTTTTAATTATTAATTATATCTAATTTTTTAAATTTGTCAAATTATTAATCAATTTTTTTTTTAATTTGTCAAACCTTTAATCATTTTTTTTAAATCTTATACCTTGTTCTTATTTAATTATTAAATCTATCTAATTTTGAAAATTTGTCAAACTTTTAATCAAATCTCTCTTCTTTTTTGTGAAAAGCTTGGCAGTGGCTGTGAAGATTGAGAGTCGGTTAGTCCACATATACTCCCATAACAGGCCTAAAACTAAAAAACAGTTCTCATCTCGGCCCAAATAAAAATTGCAAATTGGAAAAGGTTAAACTCGAAACCGCCTCTGCTATCCACTTAGTTACTTAAATTGATGCAATAAAAAAACAAAAACATTTCAGTTTCACCTCAGTCAATTTTACTTTGACAGTTTGACCTCCTCTTTCTCCCTCTTCTCTCTCACCTCCTCTGTTTCTTGTGCAACACTGGAAAGGCAACTAAGTGGATTTAATTCGTTTTTTTTCCACAACGGGAGGCGCCTCTATCCTCTCCTTTCTTCTTCAAGGTTTATCTTGCATTATTTCTGGTTCAGGTTCGGATTTAGTTGGTTTTTTTTTTAACAATTTGATGTGAGTTATGGCAAATGTGAGCACCTCAATTAATTTGAGGCAGATCTTATTAGTCATAGTGGATTGTGATTATAAGTTTAGGTTTCTTGCAACATTCTTGATTTTGTAATCTTATTTGTTTAGGTTTATTGGAACACTCCTCTGTTTCTCCTTACTGTTGCGCAAGAAATAAGTCAATGTAGTAAACATCCGTTGCATTTATGGTTTTAGTTCATTTTTGTATTTTATCTCTTGCACTAGTTCAAATTTCTTGGTTTGAAAGTATTGCTGGATTGCTATTTTTGCATTCAATTCACATGAATTCCTATTTCTATTTCATTATAACTTGTAAAGTTGTAATATTGTATTTTTCTTTTCTTAGGTCACTAGGTTGGCTTTCTAAGATGACGTTACCAGCTAAATCTCCATCATCATGCTCTTCAGGCAGCACTGATGAATGTGCTACCTACATAGAAAAACAAATCGAAGAAGATATCGAAGAAGAAATAAAAAAAGAGCACAAAAAAGAAACCGAAGAAGAGATTGAAGAAGAGATCAAAGAAGAAACCGAAGAAGAGATTGAAGAAGAAATAGAAAAAGCGTTCGAAGAAGAGATAAAAAGACAAAGCGAAGAAGAGTTAAAAGAAGAAATCGAAGAAGAGACAGAAGAGGAGAATGAGCTTCAACAGCAAAGGTATTCCATGCTTTCCCCTACAATTTTTGAATTTCCATTCATGTCCTGGCTGAAGACTAATTTATTTAGGTCAACAGACATGGGAAGGCTAGTTAAAGATGTTTCAAGTTTTGTAGTTCGAAAATCTTTCAAGATGAACTGCGGTGGGTAAAATAGATAATCTTTTATATTTGTAGTAATAGATAATACTTCATATCTTGTATGGATGGCTGTTTTGCAGTGTCATAAATTGACATTTCTCCTTGACAAATATTGATTCCTCAGAAGCTCAGATGTATTTTAATGCTTGTGCAGGAACAAAAGAATAAAGTTTACGGATGAAAGTACCGATGAAGAAATAGAGTCAGAGACGGTTGAGGAGGTGGACGGAGAAACTAGTGATGGTATAATTTTTAACTACGGTATCTGTGAGAAAAGTCCATCCACAGAGATTGAATTCGACCAGTTGCGGTTTTATCCACAACATTTAACATGACTGGTAAAATTGCATGGTCTTATCTAATGTGATTTATTTAAATGGATTCTTCTTCAGCAGCTGGTAATGTCAAATGCTCTCATCCAGTTGTTATAAAACACTTGTGCTCACACTGTGGTGAGGTTGTTGAAGAAGCTCGATCGAGTGTGGCCTTGCAATATATTCACAAGGTTTTCCTTCTCACCAAATCTACAACTAATAATTCTGATCAGTCAAACTATGAAAGACCTAATTGTTTTCTAACTTCAGGATTTGAGGGTTGAAGCATCAGAAATTGAGAAGTTAGGACAAAAGCGTATGAAAGACCTCCTGAAGAATAAGAAATTGATATTGGTTTTGGATCTAGACTACACTTTGCTTAACTCGGCTAGATTCAATGATATTATTAACAAGGAGGCTTATCTATTAGATAATCTCAGAGATGAAGGTAAAACATGAAGCTATTTTGCCAAGAACTAGACTATCAAAGTTAAATTATCCATTGGTTTATTCCGTTGCAAACTACTAAATTGAGTTATGGACATACTGAAGCCAAATTTGATTAAAATTAGGATTATATGAATAAATTTATGAGTGAGCCTATGGTACTATACATAACGCATATTGGCCCACACTATGGACTCAAATCTTCAGTTTGAAAGTCCTAACGGAACCATTCAAATATCTGTTCAATTGATGAAGACCGGAACAATGCAACTAGTTATAGAAATAGCAAGTAATTGTACACTGCAGATACCACGCTTCCAGTACTTATTTGTATTTTGATATATAACAAATCAGATGACCTGAACCAAACCCTCTATATGATTAAGCCATACCACATGCTGAAGAAGCTGCGACCCTTTGTTCATACCTTCTTGAAGGAGGCCAATGATTTGTTTGAAATGTACATATACACAATGGGCGAACGGGGTTATGCTGACGAATGTGCAAAACTACTTGACCCTAAAGGTGTGTATTTCCCCTCTAGGGTGATCTGTAAGTCCGACAACACCACAATGAATCAGAAGGGGCTTGATGTTGTGATCGGATCTGAAAATCTGGTGATTATTCTTGATGATACCGAAGAAGTAAGCTCAAGTCGTTATTTTATTTTATTAATTTATTTTTTTGTCTGGAGAAAAAAATTTGCTGCAATTATGATGTTTGAGTCATTATACCATTTTTTCTTGCGCGCTCATTTTTCTTCAGTTGAAGATTTGCAAGTGACTTTTTGGCTGTCATTTTCTTTCTCAACCCCAGAAATGACAATAGAGAATCCATAATTTATTCTTCTCTGACAGGTTTGGCAGAAGCACAAGGAGAACCTCATTCTAATGAAGAGGTATTATTTCTTCGCTCATGGTGCGAGGCACTACAATACCAGCAGCGAGTCCCTATCGGAGGAAATAGAAGATGAAAGGGAATCAGATGGGATCCTTGCTAGTATTCTTAATGTTCTAAAGCGGGCCCATAAGCTATTCTTTGACCCGGTTAGCGTAACTGCCTATTTACATAACAACCTGTATAGAATTCTTGCTGAGATTTTCATGGAAAAACATTGTACCTGTTAAAAATTGCTAATGTCCTCAATAAAATTGGTTTTTAAATTGTTGCTTTTGCAGGATATTCAAATTGATCTTCCTACAAGAGATGTGAGGAAGGTGATCGCAGCCCGCTCTTATTTAGTTAAATTGATTATTTTATCAATGATGTATTCTCTGATCTCTCTTTCTGTTCCTTGTTTCTGTAGATACTGCAATTAATGAAAATGGAGATACTACAGGATTGCGACATTGTGTTTAGTAATGTATTCGCTTCCAAAGTGTTGCCTCGAGAACAGCCGCTGTGGAAATTTGCTGAGTCCATGGGGGCCAGATGCTTTAATTCCTTGACTGATTCGGTGACACATGTTGTGGCGAAGGTCCCCACCACCGGGAGGGTAAAGTGGGCAAGAGAAAACAACAAGTTTGTGGTCACCCCTCAGTGGATTGAGGAGGCCAATTACACCTGGAAACGACAGAAAGAGGAAGATTACCCGGTGCTCGACAAAAATGACCCAACATCAATTTTGGGTTTTCCTTAGTTTGTTTCTAGAATTTAAAAATGAGAAATTAGAGATGTCATGTAGAAATGTGTACAGATGAAAATGAGAAAATAAAGTTTAGTAGGATTCACTTTCTCTGTGTCAATTTGTTCTCCTCTTTTGTTAATAGTAATTCACTCACAGCTTATTCTATCTACTCAACCGAATAAGAAAGATTTTAAAATAATGTAAGCATAGATAATCCTTTTTTGTATTACGTAAAAATAAATAATTTGCATTCCATATTTAAAAATGATCCGCAAAAATTTAATGAATATGATTTAATTTATTTAGTACATATCAAAGTTGTAGATAAATAATTTATTATACGGCTCGTAGAAGTAAGCTCATCTTGATACAAAAATGCAAATAAAGAACAACTGCAGCAACTTCGTGGGCTGCAGCTCTCCGAAAATAAAAATAAAAAATCACTGATCTAGACTATCTAATAATTTAGTAAACTATTATAGTTTTGTATGAAACATATGAGATTACTCACTTTTGTCAAAAACAAAAAATAAAATCTGGTCCATTAAAAGTTCCTTTCTATTAGGCAACATACTGGAGACTAATAGCAGCCTTGCTCAAACAAATTAGTGATGCACCAGGCACAGGCAATTAATTAGGATATATGATGCTTTCTGTTATGTTAGTTGGAGCTGTAATTAGCATATTGATCAGTCTATATAAAGACATCAATAGAAACATTGTAAGTACAGAAAATCAAGAACAAATAAAGATTCATACTTTCTTCTTCAATTCTCAATTCTTTTACATTTCATATGGTATCATAGGCCTAATGGCAAATGCCGACAATCTTACCCCTCCCTTCCCTCACACTGAGCAAATAATCACCATCAATTTACCAATCTCCACTAAGCTTTCTCATACCAATTTCCTAACCTGGAAATCACAGATTCTTCCAGCTATTCATGGATATAATCTCACTCGATACATCACACCTGCTCCGATTATTGCATTCGGTCGGTTCAGCCATCACCGGTTCTACTCAATCTGACACTGGTGCTGCTTCAACTGACAATGGCATGTTCTCGGTTCGTCAAGATCAGCTCCTTTTTGCTTGGATCCGTTCTTCCCTGACAGAGACGATTCAAGCTCTGGGATGCAAAGAGTGTGTATCTAGCATTATTCACTATAAAATATCAGATAATTCTTGTAAATTATTTGAGATGTGACAAAATTATAATGGACACTATTGGCAATGCATACAAAAGATTCCATGACTTGTGTAACGTAAATTGAATGGTAAATAGACGTAGTAGGATTGTTGCACCTCCGGATCGGGGGTGTGACAGCTGAGAAATAGTAAATGATAACAATATGTACCGTCTGGATTTTGTCTAAACCATTGCAGTTCACATATTTTGGCTACTGACTCCATGTGAACGTTGAGACTTGAGACTATGTACCATTATATATATGAGTATTAAAATATTTATTATTTTATAGACTTGAAAGAAAAATCTCTTACGTTTACAACATAAAATAATTTGGTAAAGTACTATTATCTTGAAAAAATCGATTCTACATGTTGCAAACCAACTTAGCTATCCGTTTAAATATATTAATGGTTAGCACGGTAGAATAATATTTTTTTATGGTAGTCATGTATCGGGTTTCCAATTTCGCATCATATATAGTTGAAAATTGTCAATCAATTTTGACACGCTTTTATTAGCTAGCTTTGAATTCAGGAATTGTAGTGCAATATAGTGCATGGAAGAATTATTATGATTATAATCTATCAATACAATTTTATTATAGTTCAACTAGTAATCTTCTTGCAGCAATAAAATAGTATGATATTACTATAGTTCAATTGGTAATTTTCTTATTAATGTGACTGTAGTGTAGTATATCAGTATGATATTACCATAGATAAATAAAGTAGGCATTAATTTGTAGCATCAGAAATTCATTACCCATATATATATCCATGTAAAATAATATTAAACTATAAATATACCACCCATATATATATATATATGCATGCATTGTATCATCAGAAAGTTGTGCGCACTGCGCAGTATATATTTAATGTGTGCAGTATTTATACAAGGAGCTGGAATTATTCATGCAAGTCTGAGGGGTACACACATATATAATATATATAGGACCGACTTTTCAATAGCTTCAAATATTTTTTTCTGCTGGTTCTCTACCAGTACTAGTTATATATAGCTTATCAAGCTTTAATTATCAATTTTATTAAAGAAGGCATAAATATTTTTAGTATACTTTTTTAAAGGAAATGTGAAGCGCATAAATTTATTGTGAATTTGGCATTCATTTGTTTTTTCAGTGATTAGACAATTGCATATGCATAGTTCTCCCATATAACATATAGACTATCAATTCTTTATATTAACTTCCTCATCAGGTTCGGTACTTTATTTGTTATTCATAGACATGATTCTATACATCCATGATTTCAGCCTTACACTGATAATACAAATCATGATTCAGAATCACCTTATTTCGACAAAAAAAAAAAAAAAAAAAAAAAAAACATACTAGCTAGCATCACATCACAGTTGCACTAACTTCTAACGAGCTAATTACTTATACCGAACCATTAAGATTTGATACCATCTCAAACATTTTGCTCAACACGGGAGGTAGTGCCACAGATGGTACCCCGGATGCACCTATATGGAATTAAGCGCACCCAGTACCCGGAGTACCTGGAGTTCCTGGAGTACCCGGAGTACCCCTACCCGGAATAGTCGGAGCAGTCGGAGCAGTTGGAACAGTCGGAGCAGTTCGAGTACCCTTCGGACACGGAGAACCCGGAGTTCCTGGAGCACCCGGACTACCTGGACCAGTCCTAGTACCCGGAGATCCCGGAGTTCCCCTAGTACCTAGACCAGTCCTAGTACCCGGAGTTTTCGGATGCTTGTTATTAGTTGCAGAGACATCTCTTGCGGTTGCGGTGCAAACGAGAGCTCCAAGGAGAACAACCAAGAATAACTTGGAAATTGACATGCTAGCTAGAGACTATTGACTTGTGGTGTTACGTTATTCACTTGTTGTGCTTTGTGAGGAGAGTCTGAGGGGGTTTATATAGGACTTTTTCGCAAATTGAAAGGGTTGATATATGTTTCTCGAACCAGCTAGCTCCGGGTATCTTATTGGGTCAGTCTAAAATTCACGGGATTCTTTAAAAATTCGTGCAAGATTAAAACGAATGATTCGGTTCTAAAATATCTATGAGGTATGGTACGTACATTCATCTTTTTCGACACATCAAACAGGTTCTCTAAGACTAAGAGGTAATGATTTATTCAATGACCCGATAAACTTTATATATATACATGCACTCTCCGGTAAATCCTCCATCCTGGCTATGTAGTTAAGTCATGTCGGCAGGATCGATCTCAAGCATAAGTTTCATGTACAGATATATTATATACATATTAAATCTGAAAGAGAGGTTGCACTACGTACAGTCTGACCTGCTTCCTACGTACTTTCTTTGACCTGTTTCCATGCACTAAACTCTGAATGAGAGGTTCCTTTCAAGTGCTTTGAATTCATGCATGCTGTTTTTCTATTAAACTCCTTATTTTTGTTGAATATATAGGTCGGTAGTTTGTAGTTTTAATCGGTATTAATTAATTTGTAAGAGGACTGCTAGTTTCGGTACATTGGTATTGTTCAATTAATTAGGTACAGGTACGTTCATTTTCTCTTTTTATTTTTCCTTTTTTGCTGTAATTGTGAAACCTATGTTTCATTCAACTCTCTTATGCTGCTTTATATATATACATAGAGAGCTGGACTATGGTACTTCATGAAGTAAAAATTTGTTTTACTCCATAACACTATATTTCTATTTTGAAAATCCAAACAACCGATCCGAACCTCTGAACATGATCTCCATATTGAAATGTGCTTGGAGACCAAATTTTATATTTTTTTTTTGAATTTTTTTACTATTTATTAAGCCACTTTGAAAATAGCTAATCCGACGGTCCAGAAATTTTTATTATTTTTTATTGTTCACAACGGATCAACGATTTTCAAAGTGGCTTAATAAATAGTAAAAAAATTTCAAAAAATGTAAAATTTGTTCTCCAAGCACATTTCAATATGGAAAACATGTTGAGCAGTTCTAATCGGCTATTTGAACTTTAGAAATAAAAAATATAGCATGGAGTACAAACGTGTTATACTCCACGTCTCACCCTATGTTTCATTCAATGCATTTAATTTATGTTTTATGTTATTAGTAAATGAATTTTTTTTTCTTCTTAAGGTCAAATATGGATAGAGGTATATTTATGCTTAATAAATGAGAGTTAATTGACCCTATTTATATTAAAAAAATTAGGACTTGTGAATAATTTTCTATATAGTTTATATAAAATACTATGGATACGGTAAAATTGCCATACACAATATGCAAAATTTATATGATTGATCTCGTTCACATTTGATTTGCATAGTTCAAAATTCCGACTCTAGCTCTGAATATGGACTAACACTTCACATAATATCAATTGCTTTCATAGATTATCTTTGTTCACACTAGATGCAGCATGGAGCACTTTGGGAAGAGGAGAAGTACAGAGACTGCATTGTTTTTTTTTTTTTTTTTTTTGAAAAGCTTGACAGGAGCTGTCAAATGTACAATGCAAGTAAATAGATTTTTAGTTTTTATATTTTTTTTGTTGACAGGAGACATTTGAAAATCTGCACCGTACTTCATGTAATAAAAAAAAAAAAAAAAGAATTCTAGTCCCACCCGTGAGTGATATGCATGTACTCATATATTTATTCGTTCAGAGTAGTTTTGAAACTTTGAATATTTTGGACCAAAGTAAAGCCAAAGTAAAGTTAAAACTGTGCATCCGTGATAATTTCTATTCCTGATTTGACTAAAAGTAAAAAAACATACGTGTGATTTCTATAGTGCATTGTAAGCTGATGGTGTGATAATTGGATACCATTGGGCATTGACACCTGTCTTCTTTCCTTAACACCTGTCTTTGCCTAAACTCCTTCCATTTCTCTCCTGAGAGTTCTACCATCTTTGCGCTCTCTGCTTCCTATCTCGCGCAACAGACCAAACTCTGCAGCATCGGATCTAAGTTTAGGTCCAATGGACTCTAATATCTAATATCGTACAATTAGTATTAAGATCCGTGTGTATAAAAATTAAAACAGATTTGTACGAATTTTAGTTAGTTCGCATGAATCTTAATTAATCCAGATTGAATAGTCATTACACCAATCGAACCAAACTAGGTACGATGGGCAGCGGACCTACTCTAAATTCTAAGAACGGACTTCCACCAATTAATGCAAAATATATATATATATATTTTTTCAATTTCTTTTATGAGAAAATTGAGGGGTTGAATGAATAGGTTTTATGTAAAATTAATTTATGAAGAAATTTAACTGTAAAATTTTGTGTAAAATTTAAAAAATTTAAAGAATAAAATTAAAATTAAAAATTCACAGAGAGGCTTAGTGTATTTTTTTTTCTCTCTATTTTTCCGCCCAGAAACTAAATACACAATTTTCATAAGGTTATGGCATATGAATAATGGTGAAATTTAACCTATTAATATTTTTAATTAAATTTTGCAAAATGAATATTTGAAAAATAATAATAATATTAATATTAATATTAATCGTTTTTTGCATAATTTTTAAATTCAATTGTGTTTAACTGCCTCAACTCTTTTAACAATTTATGTGTCTTGTATGTAAAATAATGTAGGAAGGCAAAGTTTATAATAAAAATATACATGTCAAGAAAGAATTTAACATGTATGTTTTTTTAAGAAAGTAAAAGAGAACAAAACTATTTCAAAATATAAATTATGTTGTCTAATGAAAAATAAGGAAACATACCAGAATAATATAATTTCAAAATCTAATTTAGACTACGTTAGAATCTTATGAAAATTATATAGTTCTTTGAATTATTGTAACAATTGTGTTTATACATGATTTTTTTCTATAATTTTAATTTTAAACTTGCCAGTACTGCATGATACCTGACCAGAGTAGTCACAGCTAATCAAATATAGCCAAACAATCCAGACACATCAAAGGGTTAATATTAAAAAAAAATCCAGAACGTCAGAATTTTTAGCGGTTCTGAAAAGAAATAGACTGTCGGACAGCCTGGCAATTTTCAAAAATATAAAAATAATATGGGTATTTTTGTAATTTTTTATTTAATTGTAGATATTAATAAAAACAAATTCAGAATAATTTGGTCATGTTGGGATATTTAATGGAACTGAATTAACAGATCAGTTCTATTTTTATAAGTTGCAGTGTGACTTTCTCATAGAAAATTTGAAAACTACTTGAACTAAATTATTGATTTAGTTCTATATAAAAAGTTTTATAATTGCCTTCGAGGATTTTGGAAAAGAGCAGTCCAAAAAAAAAAAAATTAAGCAGTCAATTTCAACGTTGCTAATTAAAAAAACAAGATTATGTAATGCTCAGCTGCAATTGGGTCGTGATAAAATTCCTGCCGAATAAATACAAAAATAAAGACTATTTTTAGGTAGGTTGTACTTAGTGATTACTGATTAAATCAATATAAATCCATTCTTAGTCCACATAGCCCACCACCAGTAGCTTCCCATAACGGGCCCAAAACTAAAAAACAGTACTCATCTCGGCCCAAATAAAAATTGCAGATTGGAAACGGTTAAACTCGAAATCGCCTCCGCTATCCACTTATTGATCCAAAAAAAAAACAAAAACATTTCAGTTTCACCTCGGTCAATTTTACTTTGACCTCTTTCTCCCTCCTCTCTCACCTCCTCTGTTTCTTGTGCAACACTGGAAAGGCAACTATGTGGATTTAATTCGCTTTTTTCTCACAACGGCGCCTCTATCCTCTCCTTTCTTCTCCAAGGTTTCTCACTCTACTCTTATCTCGCATTATTTCTGGTTCAGGTTCGGATTTAGTTTTTTTTTTTTTTTTTTTTTAACAATTTGATGTGAGTTATGGCACATGTGAGTACCTCAATTGATTTGAGGCGGATCTTATTAGTCATAGTGGATTGTGATTCTAAGTTTAGGTTTCTTGCAACATTCTTGATTTTGTAATCCTATTCGTTTAGGTTTATTGGAACACTCCTCTGTTTCTCCTTACTGTTGCGCAAGAAATAAGTCAATGTAGTAATCATCCGTTGCATTTATGGTTGTAGTTCATTTTTGTATTTTATCTCTTGCACTAGTTCAAATTTCTTGGTTTGAAAGTATTGCTGGATTGCTATTTTTGCATTCAATTCACATGAATTCCAATCAGAGTTCCCTATTTCTATTTCATTATAACTTGTAAAGTTGTAATATTCTATTTTTCTATTCTTAGGTCACTAGGTTGGCTTTCTAAGATGACTTTAGCAGCTAAATCTCCATCGTCATGCTCTTCAGGCAGCACTGATGAATGTGCTACCTACATAGAAAAACAAATCGAAGAAGATATCGAAGAAGAAATTAAAGAAGAAATAAAAAAAGAGCACAAAGAAGAAACCGAAGAAGAGATTAACGAAGAGATCAAAGAAGAAACCAAAGAAGAGATTGAAGAAGAAATAGAAAAAGCGATCGAAGAAGAGATAAAAAGACTAAGTGAAGAAGAGGTTCAAGAAGAAGAAATAAAAAAAGCCATCGAAGAAGAGATAAAAAGACAAAGCGAAGAAGAGGTTGAAGAAGAGTTAAAAGAAGAAATCGAAGAAGAGGCGGAAGAGGAGAATGAGGTTCAAGAGCAAAGGTATTCCATGCCTTCCCCTACAATTTTTGAATTTTCATTCATGTTGACCTGGTTAAAGACTAATTCCTTTAGGCCTACAAACATGGGGAAGGATTGCTATAAGAAGTTTCAAGTTTTGATTGTAGTTCGAAAATATTTCAAGATGAATGGCGAAGGGTAAAATAGAAAATCTTTTATATTTGTAGGAATAGACGATATTTCTTATCTTGTATGGAACTATGGATGACTGTTTTGCAGTGTCATAAATTGACATTTCTCCTTGACAAATATTGATTCCTCAGAAACTCAGATGTACCTTAATGATTGTGCAGGAACAAAAGAATAAAGGTTACGGATGAAAGTACCGATGAAGAAATAAAGTCAGAGAAAGTTCAGGAGGTGGACGAAGAAAATAGCGATGGTATAATTTTTAACTACAATATCTGTGAGAAGAATTCATCCACGGAGATTGAATTCGACCAGTTGCAGTTTTATCCATTGTATTGAGTATGACTGGTAAAATTGCATGGTCTTATCCAATGTGATTAATTAAACAGATTCTTCTTCAGCAGCAGGTAATGTCAGATGCTCTCATCCAGTTGTTATAAAACACTTATGCTCACACTGTGGTGAGGTTGTTGAAGAAACTCGATCGAGTGTGGCCTTGAAATATATTCACAAGGTATTCCTTCTCACCAAATCTACAACTTATAATTCTGATCAGTCAAACTATGAAGGATCTAATTGTTTTAGAAATTCAGGATTTGATGGTTGAAACATCAGAGATTGAGAAGTTACAACAAGAGTTTATGAAAGACCTTCTGAAGAATAAGAAATTGATATTGGTTTTGGATCTAGACTTCACTTTACTTAACTCGGCTAGATTCGATGATCTTATTCTCGAGGAGGCTTATCTATTAGATAATCTCGAAGAAGAAGGTAAAACATGAAGCTGTTTTGCCCAAAAACTAGAAAATCAAAGTTAAATTATTGATTGGTTCATTCTGTTGCAAACTACTAAATTGAGTTATGGACAAACTGAAGCTAAATTTGATGAAGACCGGAACAACACAATTAGTTATAGAAATAACCAGTTCTTGTATGCTACAGATACCAAGCTTCCAGTACTTATTTTGTATTTTGATATATAACAAATCAGATGACATGAAACAAACCCTCTTTGAGGTTAGGCAATACAACATGCTGATGAAGCTGCGACCCTTTGTTCATACCTTCTTGAAGGAGGCCAATGATTTGTTTGAAATGTACATATACACAATGGGCGATCGGGGTTATGCTGACGCATGTGCAAATCTTCTTGACCCTAGAGGTGTGTATTTCCCCTCTAGGGTGATCTGTAGGTCCGACAACACCACAATGAATCAGAAGGGGCTTGATGTTGTGATCGGGTCTGAAAATCTGGTGATTATTCTTGATGATACCGAGCGAGTAAGCTCAAGTCGTTATTTTATTTTATTAGTTAATCTTTTTGTCTGGAGAAAAAAAAATTGCTGCAACTATGATGCTTGGGTCATTATACCATTTTTTTCTTGGGCGCTCATTTTTCTTCAGTAGAAAATTTGTAAGCGACTTTTTGGCACTGATTTTGGTGATACCTCATTTTCTTTCTCAACCCCAGGAATGACAGTAGAGAATCCATAATTTATTGCTTTCTGACAGGTTTGGCAGAAGCACAAGGAGAATCTTATTCTAATGAAGAGGTATTATTTCTTCGCTCATAGCGTGAAACTCTACAATACATGCATTGAGTTCCTAACGAAGAATATGGAAGATGAAGGGGAATCAGACGGGATCCTTGCTAGTATTCTTAATCTTCTAAAGCAGGCACATGAGCTATTCTTTGACCCGGTTAGCTTAACTGCCTACTTACATAACAACCTGTGTAAATTTCTTGCTGAAATTTTCATGGAAAAAACATTGCACCTGTTAAAAATTGCTAATGTCCGGAATAAAATTTGTTTTTGATTGGTTACTTGCTTTTGCAGGAGATTCAAATTGATCTTCCTACAAGAGATGTGAGAAAGGTGCTAGCAGCTCACTATTATTTTGTTGAATTGATTATTTTCTCCATGATGAATTCTCTGATCTCTCTTTCTGTTCCTTTTTTTCTGTAGATACTGCAATTAATCAAAATGGAGATACTAAAGGATTGCAAGATTGTGTTTGATGTAGTTGCTACCAGAGAGTGGCCTCGAGAACAGCCGCTTTGGAAATTTGCTGGGTCCATGGGGGCCAAATGCTCTAATGTCTTGACTAATACGGTGACACATGTCGTGGCGAATGTCCCCACCACCAGGAGGGTACAGTGGGCAAGAGAAAACAACAAGTTTGTGGTCACCCCTCAGTGGATTGTGGCGGCCAATTACTTCTGGAAACGACAGAAAGAGGAAGATTTCCCAGTGCTAGACGAAAATTATTACCAGTGACGGGTTCTTTTAGTAGCTAATTCTTTTCCGTATCCATTTTTTAAATCTGTGCCCGTTAGGTGTTATTGTATAGGGAGGGAACAATGCTTCAACATTCCTGTGGTTGTTTACTTGAGCAGTATTTGCTCAAGCTGTGATTGTTAGTATTCGATAAATATTTCAGTGGAGGGAAGAGAGACATAATTCTCAAAATCTCTTTTATTATTCAAACTATCTTTTATATTTCTCTCTTCTACCTTCTTACAACAGAATACAACTCTATTTATAGCCTTAGACACGACTCTTAAAATTCGTACAGTAATTAAAACAAAACAGAATTCAAAAACAACTCAAAACGCAGAACAGTAAATTCTGACCCTTGGTTACTAAAACAGTCATAACTAATTATTGGGAACTCCAAATGACTTAAAACTTGAACCATCAGAAACTAGACTCTAAGACACATAAAATAGACTCCTCATTTGCTCATAATGATCTAGAATTGCCCTTTCAAATTCACTCATTAAACAGCCTCAAAATCTGTCCACTGTGCAGTCACGAATTTAATAGCAAATTAAGTTTATTCATCAACAGTGATAACTGACAAGATCAATTTTGGGTTATTTTAGCTTGTTTCTAGAATATAAAAATTAGAAATTAGAGATGTCACGTAGAATTGTACAAATGTGTACAGATCAAATGATATTCTTTGCTGGCGGCTCAAGGCCCAAATTTTCGATTTTTAATGAAAAGTTGCATGAGAAAATAAAGAGTTGTAGGATTCAATTTTTTGTGTCAATTTGTTTCATTTGTTTAGTTAATAGTTATTCACTGACAGCTCATTCTACTCAACCGAATACCATTTTACAAGAATGAAAGCATAGAGAATCCTTTTAGGTGAAAAGAACTAACATTCATTCCATATTTACAATTGATCCACAACAAATTAAGGAATATGATTTAATTCATTTAGTACATTTCAAATCAAACTAGCACGGATTTTTTTTTTCCAGTTTTTACTATAAATTCTCTATTTATAAATTTAAAAAATAATTTGAACTTTATTCATTACGAATTTGTAGTTCACATTGGTAATAATAAGCTATCGTCAAAACTACTTTATACAGTACATCTTGTACAAAAATGCAAATAATGAACTACAGTACATTATTACAACTATATTGTAAGAGCTGCATATTTACCTAAAGAACTGAATCCATTTGTATGTAAATTAATTCATAAATGTAACAGCACCTCTTCCCTCTTCCAAGTTCACAGCTTTGTATACACTAATTATGGAACATATATAGATTTGAAAATTTTGTTAGTACTTTGAATCTTCAAAAGGAAGAAATATAAGACATCTAGAATTTTCTTCTGATAGAAAAAGCTTTTATAAATCAGAAGATTTATAAAAGATCTATGAAGTTTTATCATTCACAGGGCCAGATCTATGAAGATTTTTACAATTCTTTATGCGCATGCATGCAATGTCCAGTATTAGGTTTTGACTTTATTTTCTTAAAGATAACCAACTACTGACACTGTGACAGCTTTATTTTTTTATTTATAAGTGTCTTTCGAGGAAGGTTCATGACCATCAGCAAGAATTATTTAGTCTGGAATTTTACATTAAAACTTTGATTGGATCTACCTAACCTTTCAAAACATTGATCTTCTTAATTCTTATAAT
Source organism: Carex cristatella (assembly GCA_024447775.1). Lineage (NCBI taxonomy): Eukaryota > Viridiplantae > Streptophyta > Magnoliopsida > Poales > Cyperaceae > Carex > Carex cristatella. The sequence continues at coordinate 3,004,353 of JAJHPF010000005.1, read as the reverse complement.
ATTTCATTAATTTATATAACATTTGGTAATGTTGTAACGAGTCTGCTTTTATAGTTGAATACTATGAGGATCAGTTTGTCAATTAATTTCCACACAATATGGTGCAACGCAGTGCGTGCCACATAGCATCCCGATGATCTATAACAGTGTAGTAGACTTGGATGTTTCAAGCAGTCCTTCACAACTATATTCAATCAAGTAATCTCTGTTTATCATCAGTCTATTTCTCTCTGTTCCTTATTAACGGTACATCTTTCTATTTCTCAAATTTTTCCCTCAAACGATCTGTCAATTGCTAATTAATCAACCCACCACTGTCTTGCTAATTTAGTTTCGGCCTATTTCAATCTTTTGTTTTATCATTATAAGAAGCTGCCTTTTGCAATCTTCATTTTTTTTTCAATTAGTAATCTCAACCAACAATTTGTACGTGTTTAATTTACTAAAAGAATTGCTACTTATTCTGTGCTCCTAACCAGCACTAACAAGTAAAAAGAAAAAGAACAAAAGAAAGACACCAAAACATAGAAATAAACGAGCGACTTTGATTTGAGGAAGTTGTTACAGGGAAGGTACTTCAAGATGTCTCTTTCAACCATTTCAAGATGGGCAGGTTTCGACCATTGCCGACTGGACAGGGTCCTCTGTTATTGAGAACCTTGTCAGCACTGCTTATTCGTACCTGATTGACCGTATGCTGCCAGCTGACAGTGAAGCCGAGCTAAAGAGGCTACAGACAGCTCTTCCTCAGATCACAGCTGTCATGGGTATTGCTGAAGCACTCAAGATGAAGTACCCGGATGCTGGCCAATGGGTCGACCAGTTTAGGCAAGCTCTGGAAGCGTCCGAAGATGTGCTCGATGAGTTGGAGTACAAAAGGCTGGAGTATATGGTGAAAAATCGAGATGAGGCAGGGGGGTCCGTTTCCAGTTCTAAGAAGGGAAAAACATGCACTATCAATGGTGATACTTTGGAGAGGTTGAAGGAGGCTGTAACAATGTTGAATCGGGTTGCTGATGGTGTAAAGCCTCTCCTACAAGTTGCCACTATGCTAGGTATTCATGATCTTTCTGAATCACGGCAAGAAGCCGGTAAAGTTTTAAGGCACGAAACTACTTCATTTTTAACTGAAAGAGAGGTGTTTGGCCAGGAAGTTGAGAAGAACGTGGTAATTGGTTGGCTGAAGCAACCAACTCGTTCTCGCCTCTCTTCCTTTGGTATTGTCGGGGTGGGTGGACTAGGGAAGACCACCCTTGTGCAATTTGCATATCAAGAGATGAGCGAGTCAAAACATTTTGACAAAAAAATTTGGGTTTGTGTTTCTACTAACTTCAATGTAGAAGATATAACAAGAAAGATGCTCGGTGAACTAGGAGCAAATTTTTTTGGTAATACACCATTAAATGCTCTTCAGGTGGCTTTGAAGGAAAAGATACAATTAAAAAGAATCATTCTCATTCTAGATGATGTCTTGAATGATGAGAAAAGGGGAGAATGGGAGCAATTGGTTGCTCCTTTGAAGTTTGTACAAGAAGGGAGTAAAATCTTATTTACAACTAGAATGAAATCAGTAGCAAACTTGATTGCCAGTGTGATAAATACAGAGTATGAATATCTAGCATTACAAGACTTAGGGGAGCAAGATTTGCGATTGCTTTTCTTTAACTATGCTTTTCATGGTTTTAACCCTGAAAATCATATAGATTTGCAAATGATTGGTGTTCAAATACTAAAAATGCTCCGAGGTAATCCATTAGTTGCAAAGGTAATATGAAGCTTACTGAATTTACACATGGATCACTACCACTGGAGAAGAGTTTTGAATGAAGGATCTATATTTAACTTAAAGCAAGCAACAGATGTGGTTGAGGTCTTAAAATTAAGCTATTATCATTTACCAACACATTTGCAAGTATGCTTTAGGTTTTGTAGCATATTTCCTCAGGATCATTTATTTGATAAAAATGATTTGATCAACATGTGGATAGCTGTGGGTATCATCTGCCAGCGACAATGTCAAGTTAAACACCAGGAGGATATTGGACAAGAGTACTTCAATCATCTTTTGAGGAAGTCATTCTTTGAAAATGTTGAATCATTAAAAGGTGAAAGGTATGTTATGCATGATCTGGTGTATGAATTGGCCCAAAATGTTTCCTATGGAGAATGTTGTTGAATAGATTCTAATGATGAATCTATTATCATACCAAGCACTGTACGACATATATCTGTTCATGAAAGTAAAATCGAAAAGGTCTTCCATCTTGAATATTTACGCAGCTTGGTTATAACTACTTCTATGGGGGACCTTAGTACTCAACTGGGTTTATTTGTTCTTCCAAATATTTTAGTTAAGAAAAGTTTACGCTTATTGAAAATATATGCATCCAAACACTGTGAATTGCCTGAGGAGATAAGCTATTTGGTACATCTTCGCTACCTATCCATTGAACTACATTATCAGACTCGATCATATAAGTGTTTGCTTCCTGCATCACTTTACAAGCTTTACCATTTACAAGTACTACAGTTGCTTCCAAGAGCTCACTATAATGCATCCTTTGTAGAAATTGAAAGAACTGGAATAACCAATCTACTTAGGTTACGTCACATGAGGCTTCCCGAGAACACAATACAAACCATTCGTGGAATCCACAAGCTGACATCCCTTCAAGAGTTAACCTTTTCTATTGAACATGAGATTTGTTATTGTATAAATGAATTGGGCACACTAAACAATCTTTGACACCTTTCCATTAGAAAAATTGAGAATATAAGGGATGCTGCTGAAGCTAAGAGTGCCAACTTATTAGTGAAGAATAATCTTGTGTCGCTCTCCCTGAAATGGACCTTATGGAGCAATCCTCATAACTCCGAGCAAATCATTGATTACCTCCAACCCCATCTAAATCTCATGGAATTGACAGTTGAAAATTATAAAGGCCAAAGATCTCCTAGTTAGATGGAGATTTCGCTCCCTCTAAACCTGTCGTCCCTTAAATTATTTAATTGTGTAAACCTGGACAAGTTACCTGATATTCCTATTTCCTTAATTGAATTTCGAATTTGTAATGTGGGCTTGACTTCTCTTCCAAATTTGAACCAAAGTTTTGGTAATAACACATGCCATTATTCATAAAATCACCACTAAGAGTAGTGCAGATAGAAAGATGCCCCAATTTAATATCCTTGAATGGATTTCTGCAGCAAGGCAACCTAGATCTACAAGCTATTGTTGAATTAACCATCAGCGATTGTGAGAAATTTGTATTGGTACCTGTAGGTGCATTTGGAAAATTATTCTCATTAAAACACTTGAGAATACAAGATTGTCAAAACCTAACCCAATGCCCTAGTCTACCACTTCCTCTGACTAAATTTTGCATAAATAACGTAAGAGTGAGTGCTCTTCCGAAATATTACCAAAGTTCTGACTCAAGCAGTGGCCCATCAACTCCGTCACTAAAATCATCACTTAGAGAAGTGGAGATAAGAAAATGCTCAAAATTAACAGCACTGAATGGATTTCTGCAACAAGACAACATAGATTTTCAATCTATCGAGCGATTAGAAGTCAACAATTGCAAGAATCTTGTGCATCCACCAATAGGTGCATTTACGAAATATGTATCGCTAGCGTATAGTTTTTGTTGTTGTAATTCATGTATGCATGTTGCACAGTAATAATTTTTTGTTGTTGATGTAACTGATCTATAGTTTATATTAATGGTCATACATACATTTTATTTGCTAACAAAAGGTATTTTGGCCCTCCTGAAAGTGGAGTTTCCTACAATTCCACCTACGCATTCTCCGCACATCCAGGACCGATGCATTTGAACTATATGCTCCCTAGCTACTTGGAGCGCTTTTCCAGCTAGCCTTAATCTCGCCCTGCCTTCGACTCAGTCATCTCCATCTGTCAATGAGAACTGGGCCCCATTGAGCAGCATCCAAAGGAAAGAAGTAGGGACATCCAACCAACCCAACTTGAGTCTGTCCCTGGGCATTGGTTCTGGACGTCACATGCATGTTTGCTGATGCTGACAGTAGAAGGAAATCCAGGGATGAAAATGGATGTCTTGACTAGTCGCTTTCTCCCGGGCTTCCTAATGTTACTTCCTCTGACATTGCAGAGCTTGAGGCCAGGGAAAGGTATGACCGAAATTTTTATAAATATACAAAATTCAATTTTTATTTAACAATCTATACAAAAGTCTGCTGGAATTTTAAATCTGTCCAAACCGGCAACAGAGTTGCCGGTTTTAGAGCAACTAACCGGCAACAGAATTGCCGGTTCCAGAAAGCTCAAACCGGCAACTATGTTGCCATTCCTGGAACCGGCAACTTTGTTGCCGGTTTTGGCTTCTAAAACCGGCAACATAATTGCCGGGTTTTTTTTTTTTTTTTTTTTACAGTTTTTTTTTTTTTTTTTTTTTTTATAAATTCAAATTCTAAATAATTATAAATCTAAATTCATACCAATAAATTATAAATCCAAATTCATACCAATTGCCGGTTCCGTTCCATTAAAAAAAATGAGAAATATATATATTTTTTTCTAAAATTTAAAAATGAGAAATATATTTTTTTAAAACTTTAAACGGTCATAACTTTTGCTAGGAAAGTCGGATTGACGCGTATGACGTCAATTCCGAAAGGGGAGGAGGAGACGGTGGCGACCGTCACCTAGGGGTTTACCTCGGGTAGCCGGAAAATCAGAATCGCCAAAAAACGTCGTTTAGTGCCTCAAAAATTAAGTTTAAGGTTTTTAGTGCCAAAAAACGTCGTTTAGTGCCAAAAAATGTCGTTTATTTTTTAATCTATTATTTTAAAATAAGAACTTAATTATTTAAATTAATTGATTTAAGAAATTTTTAATTTATATTTTATTATAACAAAAATTATCGAGTTACAATCATGTCAAATGAATTTAAATTTGTATGAATTTGGATTTATAATTTATTGGTATGAATTTGGATTTATAATTATTTAGAATTTGAATTTATAAAAAAAAACAGAAAAAAAAACTGTAAAAAAAAAAAAAAAAAACCTGGCAATTATGTTGCCGGTTTTAGAGGCCAAAACCGGCAACACAGTTGCCGGTTTGAGCTTTCTGGAACCGGCAATTCTGTTGCCGGTTAGTTGCTCTGAAACCGGCAACTCTGTTGCCGATTTGGACAGATTTAAAATTCCAGCAGACTTTTGTATAGATTGTTAAATAAAAATTGAATTTTGTATATTTATAAAAATTTCGGAAGGTATGAGGTTGGGGAGAGCTCGTGTTTGCGTGAAATAATCTTGATCAATGATGATTAAGCAAATAATTTGACAATTTTCTATTTTTTTTTTCTTTTATTGAGATTGTGATCTCTTTTTTTATTGTTTTAGGGGTTCAAACAGCTCTTGTTGGCCTAAAGTCTGTAACCTGTTATTGTTTCTTGAAAAAGTTGTGATATTGTCTTCTTCTTTTTTGGTTGTATATTGTACTATTTAGTTGGCATTTATTAGGTTTATGTACTTCATCTCTGTTAATTTATTTCGGTGTCAATAGGTCTTGTATATATGTGATTAACTATAATTAACCAGCTTCTCCACAAACTGTCGTGCTATATATGTTAAAATATTGATGCGATCTAACAATTTAAATCAGATGAGTTACATCAACAATAAAGCATTATTTCGTGCTATATATGCATGTTGCACAATAATTATAGGACGGATTACGGTCCAATCTTCATTAGAACCGCTCCTCCCCTGATCCTTGTAGGAAGACGTACTTCTCTTATATTTTTCAAACCTACAAAGATGAAATGATAGGTTGAATGATTTATGGGGTTTCTCATATTTTTTTCTATCATTTAATTTTCCAGGGTGTTGTTTTTAGTTTCTTCACAAAAAAATTTCGCATATGAAGGTGTGGCTGCCCGAAGGTTTAAAGTTGATCAGAGCGATTATTAAAGTTGTTCGCACAAATCTTGATGTGAATCGGATGGCTCTGTAGGTGTAAAAAATATAATTCGTCCCGGTACGTAGTACCAGTTTGACTATATATGGTTTCTTTATCAAATACTAAATTCAACAATATTCAGTGGTCATGTGTAGTGTATACAATTGTTTCGGATTTAGGTGCATCTATCTCTAATGTCATTGATGTGTACAGGTACATCCTATCGTGATTATAAGGGTTTGTATGCAAACTTTCTGAATTTGAAATACTTATTTTGTAAAAAATGACATTATTCCTTGTAAGAAGGGCTTAGAAGTAAAAATAAATAACTTTCAAGTTATAAGTTGTAATTATTTTAAAAATTAGCAGCTAAACTAATTGACTCACCGGTCCAACCAATAAACCGTTGACTGAAAATTTTACTAGGTCAATGTACGGTCCAATTTTGAGTACATTGCTCCAATGTATTATTTCTTTAATATGTTAATTAATTTAATATGAGGGTTCTAATACCTCATGTTTTTCACCTCGTCATACCTCATATTTTATATCTTCGTTTCTAAAGTCCAAACTATCGATCCGAACCGCTCAACATGATATTCATGATAAAATATGCCTGGGGATGAAATTTTTTACTATTTTTTAAAATGAGTACAAAATCATTGTTTCTGGACCATTTAAAAACAATAATTTTCTATCTTAAAAAGTAGTAAAAAAATTTCAAAAATTATAAAGTTTCATTCCCAAGTATATTTTAGTATGAATATCATGTTGAACGGTTCGGATCAACAATTTGAACTATGAAAACGAAAATATAGAATATGAAGCATGATGAGGTATTAAAACCCTCCTCTTAATTTAATTAGTGTGTATTACGTATATTTAGTCAATGAACTAAACTGTTATGTGATCTGATAAACAAAAGCTGCTGATGACACTAATTTAATTTGTCGATATCATGCTTACAAAATGATCGCCTAATTGCTGATCATAATTTGAACGACTATGAAAAACAGTGCCCGCGTGTATAATGCAAAGCATGTGTTCAAAATTGTAAGCTTTAATGACATGATTGCATCAAATTCAAAACAATTTCTAAACCTTTGCAATGATGAAAAGAACAGCAAGTTCCAATATTTGGCTGATAATATATTACTAATATTTTTGTCTTCAAAAGATTGATACCAAGGTGCACACAGAATAATCATCAATCACAATTAACTTGGCCTTGAGTTTGACAATCTCAGTAGAAACCACATTAGAAAAGTTGTGAATGGGAAAAGGGAGCCAATATTAGAACCTAACATGCTGATTTCTCTGCATTTGGGGATGCTCCTTTTGCAGTGATCCTTCCTCCAAAGCCCCTAATAAACCCATGTAAGCGATATAGAGAACAGAGAAGAACATGAAGAGAGAGTAATCAAAACTGATCTGTATTGCTTAATTAAAATATGTTTAATTACAAAGTGATGCTTTTATAAGCAGTAACACACGCACTAATACAATCAATTAGACTAACTAATGATGTATGACTTTGGTTAACATCTGAAACTCACTCACTCACTCATCTTCTATTCTTATGTCAACTTGCAACAATAGAAAGAACATAACCATTGTATCATGCACAAACAACCGTGTTGTACCAGAAGAATCTCCTTCCACCAAGCTTGAGATTGCCTCTTCCTCCCCACACCAAATATGTCTGACTTTTTCAAACTCATTGAAGATAAGTGCCTCCGTTCATACGTACAACTTCTGCCCAACCGACTTCTCTCTTTCTAGAATCATGAATGAAATGTGTGAAGCCTTAGTTGAGCACAACCGTCCTGGTCCAGGTATAAGCTCCAACTGTGTGCCAGTGGAATCTACTGATGCTAATGGCAGTACAGATGATGGTTGCGGCCCAAAACCTGCAACTAGCTCTAGGTGTGGTCCAGCCAGTGCATGACTCAACCGATATTGCCAGTGGTGAGGAGAATTTGTCGATACCGGTTTTCAACGACTATACCAGTGATTCAACCCCTCCAAATGTTGCTTACATACCGCAAAACCTGGTGCATGACAATGCTTACCTGAATATCTGACTGGCACGCATTGGAGATGAGAACTGTTGTGCCTATTGTTATGGAGACTGCTTGGAAGGGTCTGTGTCATGTGTCGCTCCTGCATTGACATAAATTTGGAAAAGGGGACAAAACAAAAATCAAGATACATTCAAGGAACCAAATGTAGCACTAACCTCAAACAAAATTGTTTTGACATCTATGTAGGAAAAAATTACAATAGTGATCACTAACATACCTGCAAGGTGAGGTCGATAAATCCTCCACATTTCCTAAACCACTCATGCCGAAGTAGAAAGGTACAATTTCCACATTCCTATTTATGGATAGCATGTCATTGTCTGTGCTTACCTATGCTGGAAATAAATAGAAGGAATAATAAACGAGTCGGATATGCATATATAAAAATAGTAATCAAACTAACAAAAAGCTAGAATACCTCAAAGCAAATAGTCCTAATGTAATTATCACAGGAAGAACATCTTAGGCATACTTTTTATACCACTAAACCAACATAGCCTAAGAAGGACATTTTTGCAGTTGTGAATCTCCCAGCAATGACTTCTGATCTTTCTATAGAATACAAAAATTGGTTTATGTCATAACCAACTTCTAAAATGCTAATGAAATTTAAACTTTAACTGGCGCTGTCCATTTCTGACCAGACTTGACAAGTAAACCTGACCAAACCAGTGTAAGACTGACTCAATTCATTTCTGGGTCCATGTCTCACATTCTTTAATCTGGGATGGATCAGGTTGAGTTCAAGTTACAAGGCCATATTTCAATGGCTGATAGATGGCCCACACACATTAGTAACTAGAAAAAATGAGAAACCAAAATATTTCCGCACCAGCTTCACTTCCATGCTAATTCATGTCACAGATCTAATAAAATGTTACTGTTTGATCGAAAGATGGCGTGACCCAACCAGACTTAACCCGTCAACACCTTTAATTGTAGCATATGTCAACAACAAGGAAATTCGCAAATATCTAATGCGCAAGTAGTATCAATAAGAATTTACAGATAATATTAAATGCGCAAGTAGCATCAATAGTAATTTACTGCAAATATTGAATGCACAAGTAGTATCAATAGGAATACAGCACAAATTAACACAATGTTTAATGATGAGTTCAATTTTAGAAATAAATGGTCCTTGTAAATCTCACTAATCAGAATGCAAAACAAGAATTAAATGGTGCTTATGAATCTCACTAATCAGAAATACAAACTAATTCAAAAAAAATAAGGTTTAGACATACAACACCAAAATAAATTGGACCAAGGGCAATTTAATGCTCGGATCAAAGTGCAATTGCATCAGATTGACTGAACATGGCCTGAGTAGATTTCTAAACACATCAAAACTCTGGTCTAATTGGTTTCATAAATTCTAACCATTCCATTGGAGAAATCCTTCCACTCGGGCGAGATCTAGGCAGTAGGAGGTGTGATTTCTACCAACATAAATTTTCACCGCTAAAAACCCTAACCAAGGAAGGGGAGAGAGAGAGAAAGAGAGAGAGAGAGAGAGAGGGATCAAAGTATATACTGATTTGATTTCGCTGGAGGCAGGGTTACAAGGGAGCGATGGAGAGATCAATAAATTTGGAGAGGTGGAACCGAAATTTTTATTAATAGAAAAATAATAAATTAATTATCGTAATTGAGGAAGGTTTTCGTTAGATTTTCAAAAGTAGAAAAACTGTAAAATACGGTAACGTCCAGAGGACGTGATCCTTGACAACGGCCAGATTAACATAACCATATTAACAGCGAAAAATCATTAAGTCTGACCGTGATTTTTGACAACAGCTAGAGTTTGCCAAAAAAAAAAAGCCGTTGTAAATGACAATGGACAGAGACGCAGAGGGCCTTGATTTGGTGCCAATTTATAAAAAAAAATTAAAAAGTAAAAAATACTAAACCTAAGTGATTTGGTGCTCTTATTTGGGCTTGTTTATTTTTTTTCTGCTGGCTCCTCTGTCCATTGCAAAGAATCACAGACTGTTTTTTTTTTTTTTTTTTTTTTTGCGCTAAATCCTGGCCATTGCCAAAAATCACGGCCAGACTTAATGATTTTTCGCTGTTAATCCGGTTACGTAAATCTGGCCGTTGTCAAGTATCACGTTCTCTAGACGTTACCGTATTTTACGATTTTCCAACTTTTCAAATTCCAGCGAAAAACTTCCTCATTCATGATAATTAATTTATTAATTTCCTATTATTAAAAATTTCGGTGGAAGTGATACTAGGAAGGAGCGAGAGTGAAGAGACAAATCAGACATATATATAGGCTGCCTGCGAGAAGGGAAAATTAAATTATGGGAAATTATTTGAGTTTTAGATCCGACGGTTAAATTTGATATTTTTTTATCCCTATTTCAGGGTATATACAGTGGAAAGGGTGACTGCATTTTATTTGAATTATTAGTTTATCTTTAGGATCAAATGGTTTAAGAGAAGTGCAATGTTAGCAATTTTAGTGTATCTTAATAATTAAATAGCTTCTTTCAATTTGCACAACATCAGTTTAGCGATGTTAAGAGATGTTATAAGCCGAATCTAAATCATTTTTGAATTGAATAGTTACAAGCTCACATAAGAGGGAACAAAAGCAAATTTTCTTAGCGCGAAGGATTGTTGAAATGCATATTTGAAAACACAGAATAGTTCAAAATAATTAATTAGATGAGAATTTAGACAGTGCAGATTGCTGCGCGAAGTTTGACATAGAAATGAATTCGGGAGAAATTGGAGGATTGAAAAATAAATTGCATATTATCTGTTTATATTTGAATTTATTGGATGTGAATTATTCAATAGCCGAATACATACAAATTTTGAGTAGGATACACATAAAATTTAAATATAAACTCATAAACTGACATAATTTTAAATTACACAAAGTTAATATAGATAATTATCTATATCTGCGAAAAAAAAAAAGGCAGATATCAAGTTATTTTACTTGGTTGCACTGCATGCTTCATTCGTTTTCACTTTTTTATATACAACAGGCACAATGCACATAATAGCTAATATATCAATCAAGCAAATCAGATACAACAGTGCACAACAACTATAACTGTAACAGTGCTGTAACCAGTTATTAGCAAGAAATTCAAACAGATAAGACTGTTTGCATTTCATTAATTACCTAGGAAACCAAATATAAAAACTCCATACTAATCAAGTTTAACACCAAATTTTAAGAACAGTTAAATGACACAAGAAAAATGAAACTGAAGGAAATAGCAAATGATGAAAGAATAATTGACTCTGCATAAACAAAAATCATCTAATCTCCAACTGAAAATAAAAAATATCAAAAAGGAAAGAAAACGGTATAAACAGTGGCACAAAGGATCGTCAAAGGATTTGTGGCAAGCAAAGAAGAAAACATCAAGCAACTATGATACAATAGTACAGAAATACAAGAAAGGTTAAGAAAATGGACATCCAAAAGATCATAAAACGCTGAAAATTGCCCCGTCTCACACAATCTCAACCTCACTAAATTTACATCGGCGTGTGATTTTAGATCCCTCAAATTAATTGACTTAAGTACCAATGTACATTGCTAGCAGTTGACATCTATCACTCCCGCATGAAATTAATGCAAACCGGCACACAACCTAACAACTTGTAGAATTTAATTAACTGGACAGCTTAAACCGCCCTGTGTGTCTCTTCTTTCTCCATCCCTAACAACATAAATAAATGAATTTTAGACAAAGGGAATATTTTCCCTATTAAAGACATAATTATCAAATACAACGTATAAAACATGAAACGCCCAATGTAGCCTTACACAGGCTGGAAAGATTAAATTAAAACGAAAACAAGAACTCTGACACAAACAAAATGATTTTGACCCAAAGATTGTCATTCGTGATTTTGACAAATTACATAGGGACCAAAATGATACAAAGATCAGATTATTTAAAACCAAAACAAGAACACTCACACAAAATAAAACCTGATGTTGAGACTTTTTTACTGTGTCTAGTTTACTTTCAATAGCCCCTCTGCAACTAGGGATAGAGAAAATAGATCCACTTTCTAAATATGTAGACCAAGGGTGATTCTGGGTAGATTTCTCATAATTTTATGGTCATACAAGGCATATTCCACGTTTTGTAGTCTAATATTGGTTAAATGAGGTGATAATAAATAGGATGAGATAGCTTACAAAGCACGAATAGTAGAAGAGTGTGATAATGGCAAAAGCAACAAATCCATACTGAAACACATTGTACCTGAAACACGCACAGTTCAGAATAAGTTTTGACAGAGATGAAAGGAAATCACAACTAAAGATAAATTCATCTTGTGTTTTATGAGGCTCACTTGTAAAGGTACTTAATTCCCCGCAAGGACTCCAGTGTGTGCCCAAATATCTCCTGAGCAGCTGTTGCTTGCGCATAGTAGCCAAAAGCCGTCGAACAGAATTGAATCACACTGGAAAAGGGATAAAATTGTAAATTTAATAATAAAATATTAGGCATGTACTACTTTACACAGTTGCCTTTATTCCATCTCACTACCACCTAAGACGGCATTATACTTTTCGGCAAATACACTTTTTGAAGAATTATATAGCCAGTTAACTGGAAAGGTACAACTATTTTAATATTTGAAGCTCTCACCTGATGGAGCAAAGGAGTATAAGGCCAACATTGAAGAGAAAGGAGTTCATGAGAGTTGCTCCCCATCTGCAAAAGTAAAAGTAAATTATGTCAAACAGAACCTAAACAAAACAAAAAATTCTGAGGAAGGTTAAAGAAGATAATGGCTTATTACTTCATTGGGTGAATGGTGATGAAAACTAGTTTAAGCCCCAGCATCATTTCACCAGCGATCACCGCAACTAGAAGGTAGAAGCAAAAGAATGCAAATGCCGCTGTACCTAGAAGACCTGGTAAAATATGTATTGACTTTTATAGAGAGAGAAGAGAGAGAGAGTAAATTCAATCTTATAATTTTTAAGTTTATTAGTTAACTACCCCAGACGCTATCAAGCTTAATGAAGATTTCATTTAGGAATGGAGACAAAGGAGGATCGATCAGCAAGTACAACACGATATGCACAACCCATGCAATTGATATAATTAACCTGAAAAAGGAGAATTACATTGAACTAACCAAATCCAAATTGAGAAGAATTGCTTTTGAATATTATCAAATAGGTAAGATCTATTAAAGAACATTACCCAACAACTCCGAGTACGAGCTTCCCCAAGTAAGAAAGGACAGTCAAAGCCCAAGTAGTCTCCGCCTATGCAAGAAAAAGAGTTAAGTGAGCCCAAATTATTTACACGAAGTACTTGTTAATTATTTATCTTTATTTTGCTTCCATTATTACTTGCTCTCCTTGGGGATACATCTCCTCCAATGCTTTCATATCATCTTCCAAAAGAAGCAATTCCTGCGTAAAGAAGAAATATTCGATTCACATCCAACTACAAGAAGTCAAGAACCAGAAATTTTATTCAAAATGGTTGTTGGTACAAAAAAATTGAAAACTTGCCTTCTCCACAGATTTGACATTCTTACGCCATTTCCGGTCTTTTTTACCATTTCTCTCCTCCTGGTGAAGTGCCTCGGCAGCCTTCTTCAGCTCTCTTGCTTTCTTTGCCATCTCAGTCGCCTCCTAAGAAAGTTCAAACAGATGAGCATATGAGTAGTGCAAGCACAAAAAACAGTGAACGGGTGAATTTGAGAGAAAAACTGGAACCTTGATGTACTGAGAGCGTGTTATGACAGCCTTGGGGCGCCTTACAAAGGCGGTAATGAGGCTTAATGGAAGGCAAGCTATCCCGACTCCTCCAAATATCTATAACAGATTATTAAGAATGAAATCAGGTCCTTTGCAACAATACAATGACATTTTACTGTGCAACAAAATTTCTCATGCTTGCTAATAAGGCCCTTTGCAATATTAACAAAATTTTGCAGCTCGCATCCTACCGATATCTGTAACCAGAACAAAGTAACTTAGGGCTATGGCACACTTATTCAAGTATTGACAATATTCACTTAAGGCCCTTTTCTCCCATGCATGAACTGACCTAAAACAATGCCAGAAAATTTAAATGCTAAAATTTTCTCAAATAAACACATCAAGGACATGTTTCTTGTGTTGATTGCAAATGGGGGGAAATGTCAGTTGTATTTTGCAAAATCTATGTCCTGAATATAGAAAAATGAACATACAGTAAATAACACAGAGCCAACGATAGTGGCAAGAGCAACAATGTATTCTGGGAAGGAGGTACGCATAGTCCAGGTTGTCTCTGACGAAGGCGGTGCCACATAGGCATCACACTAAAGGGCAAGAAAGAAAAATAGAATAAGTAGATGACAAAACTTATTTATCACATATATAACACCAACAATAGTGCAAGGTTCAGTATAAGATGCATATGAAAAATTATCTAGAATATAAAATAGAAATTTAAAATCAATAGTTTGAAGGAGGTACAAACGAAAAATCATCTCGGAATATAAACGTTAAAAGAAAACCTGCTTAGTCAAGGGGCTGATGCAAGGTTGGCCACTGGAGAATTGATTCCAAGTACTTGGAAAAGTCTGAACTGATGATGAGAGGTGTCTGACAGTGAAGTCAACTTTACCGATCAATGCTGATAACACACAAAAGTTGTATTAAGTTGCTTATATGCAATTTCCAAAAGCAGTATGATATGGTCAAGGATTACAAATTTCTGTTTTGTGAAGGTACTGGACTGTCCAGTACTTATACCAGGTTTAGAAGTTAGTCAACCCAATGCAGCATAGGTTACCCGCCTTTAATTGTGCAATTGTCAACAAAAAATGAAAAATAAACAATTACTGGTAGAAAATTTGGTCAAACCATTATGGTACCAAACCGGTATCAGATACAGGAAAGGTGTTACATACAAATAGTAAAATCTGGATTAGTAGTAATGCTTGAATCTAGATTAGTAAAATCCAGCATAGTAATGCTTGAATCTAGCTGTACCATGTGTATCACCCAGGATATCTTTTTAGGAAATTACACTAAAACTAAAAAAATTCCAAAAAAGGGCTTCTTAACAAATTACACTATAATTTGTGACATTTTGCAGCTGGAAATTAAATGTTAACTTCTGAGGGGCAAGTTATCTCCTTAATTAACTTATCTATTTTAGTGTTAATGCTATTTGGAGATAATTCATTACATGCATAACTTGCGCACAGAGCAGAACCAAAGTGCAAAGCACGAATGGTAAATAAACTTTAACAAAAGCAGTATTAGAAAATAGTCATGTTTATCACAAGCTACTATTTTCTTTCTCCATTTATCAATGTCAGCTACATTTCAGAAGAAGAAAATGGGATAAGAAACAATAGAAGCACTTACCGTAAAGAATTCCGAGGCAGAGAGCGCAGACAAACGCCGAGCAAAACACCCAAATCAACGCACTCTTCAATCTCTTTCCAACGCTCCTGCGACAAAATCCCAGATCCAATCAGATAAATTCCGAAAACAAAATTGACGTAAAAACTAACCAAAATAGACTCAAACTTTAAAACGCACTTGTCAAGATCTCCTTCGTAGTAAAACATCGCAAAAGGAATAACGAGGAAAACGAGCACGGCGTCGACTATGTACACGATAAGCCAGAGGGTCTTCATTGGGAGCGTGAGGTTGCACGCGCCATTGTAGATAGCGTGTCGACACGCCTGTCGGTTAGCCACGTCAGCAGGAAGCATGAGAATGGAGATCGCCGCCACGGCGAGACCGAGAACCACAACCAGTTTGGGGAAGTACGCCTGATTAGCATCGTCGGGGTGTTGATAGTTGACCAAGAGGTAGAAGCTCACGAGAAGAACCAGTACAGACACCACCACCGCCACGATCACCAGCGCGAGATTGAAATCCCCCATTTTCTACGCGGGGTTTGCAAAATGGCCCCTCGCAGGCGGATCTGGAGGGGGGGATGTGGAAATGTGCAAGGGTGTTTTTCGCAATCTGTGCTGATTTGCAAAGGAGATCGATCGTAGGTGGTTTGCTCGTTTCACGAGAAAGAAAGAGGGAGAAACGAGAAAGGGCGAAACGGGGTGGGGAGGCACTGGGAGAGGAGACACGGGAGGTGCCTACTTGAGGAGTCCATATACTCTGAAGTAATATGATATTTGAGTTTATATTCGAACTGTCCGATCCGAATCTGGTCCCATCGGACGGAGGTGGAATGTATAGTTAACTTTAATATTCGTGTGGATTCTGATCGGGCGGTCTTTATTTAAATATAAATATTCTGTTACCTTAGGAAATTTGAATTTAACCTACGCGTGCTAAGTAAGTCTCAAAATATCAAATATACCCCTGCAAAATCGGAATATTTATATTTCTTGATAAATAGCTAAGAAAATTATATTATTTGCACCGTCAATGATGAAACATATCCTATTTACATTTATAATTCCCTCAAAATAAAATATAAAATTACTGGTTTAACGCTGCTCGCTCTGTTAGCTTCAAAAGATGTCCAAAATGCAATTTTTTTTTTGTTTTACAAGAGTTCATATTCTCAGCGATCTGACAGTATTAGGTTAATTTGAAACAAAAGTATTTCAATTTCAGGTCTATTTGAAATATAGAGTGTCTGCTTTTAGATTCGTGCAAACTTAAATTAAACAGTTCGGATCTAACTTGACTCTATCAGGCAGTTACTTGAACTAAATGAGTAAAATTTTGAGATGGAACAAAAATGGATGACTTGTTCAGTTCAAAAGAAAAAAGGAACGAGTAGATGCTAATATATTTTTAGCTTTACCATGGTCTAAAAATACAAATATGTGCCAATTGAATCAAACAGTAGAGATCGAAATGATAAATACGACACATAAATTGGGAAAAATAGCACGGCGGAGCCGGTTCTATTACGGAGCGGTATGGGTACGGCACGGAACGGCACGGAACAGCACGGCATATGTGACTTTTCCGTACCGTGACCATCTTTTAAAAATTTGACATGGTACGACACGTCAAGCTAAAAATCCGGTCACGGCACGGCACGTTGTCACGCGAGTCACATGTAATTAGAATCATTAAGTCTTGATCAAATAGTGAATATTGAATAAACTAATCTAAATTATGAAAAAATAATTAAATGTAAGAAACGTCACTAGTTACATTTGGACACGGCACGTGAGTCAGGACGTGACTCGCGTGTTGTGATCACCCCTCCACATTTTAGTCATGGCATGTGTAACTGTTCACTTGTTCACGGTACGACACGGCACGAAACCAAAATCACAGCGTATTAGTCACAACACGGCACGTTTTTTTCCATTCTAACGACACGGATACAAATCTGTTGTTATTCCAAAGGGATCACAGGATCCAGTTATTCCTATCCCAACCAACCATTCAAAGTTTTTTATGCACAAATCTCAAGAAAAAAGTTTCCGTGCTCGAATTTTGACAAAGATCAACGGCTGATATTAGAATAACAGGATCCTGAAATAACAGCAGATTTATTTCCAAAAATAATAAGATCTATGAATTTTGCCATTTGAAGCGGCTATGAGGAGGTAGAATTAATTGGAAAGAATTATGAGGTGGTAGAAGAGAGAATGTTCTCATCTGACAGCGCTACTCTATGATTTAGTTGTTGAGACTTGAGACAAGCTGATAAACATCCAGGCTGTAGCCTATAGGAGAGGCAGGTGATACAAAATTGCAAAAATTTAAATAAATACGGAGGTAACTCAAATTTTGAGTTAGTGAACAAATGGGCGGAGCTTAGGAGTGAAACGGTATGGATAATATTTAATTTAATTATTCGTATCTAAATAATAAATATATATCATATATTTTAATATATATTATGAAAATTTTATGTTATTCGTCATTATAATTAGATAAATATTATGAATTTTATTATTTTTAATATATTATATATTATTTTAATAAATATCCGATCCGATCCGATCCGTATTTATATCTGTCCGCTCCGTTTTCACTCCTAGTGGAGCTACAAGAATATTTTTTTTACAATTAAATTGCTGTCCAATTCTGAAATTTTAGTTTGTCCAACCCAGAAGCCCAGAGTTATCCAACAGCAATTCTAAAATTTTGTTACTGTAAATCGATTAATAATTTATAATGTTATTGAATAACACAAGTTTAGGCAGAATTCCTATTACTCTTTAGAGTAAGATAACAATTGAAGATTTAAAATTATAAAAAAAAAAAAAAAAAGGCAACTGTTCTTTGTTTTCAGAAAGGTCAAACAACGTATTGAATTTTTTTTTATATTTAATTCAAGATTTCATTTGACAGTGCCCTGAGCGTTTGCTAAACAAAAATGTATAGTTATACATTTCAGAAACAAGATTGTTTTTTCAGAATTTTTTTGTTTACTGGTAATTGATTATTAGTAATTTTTTGTTTACCAATAACCTTAATTTTAGAATCTTTGAAATTAAATTTCATATTTGTTGAATTTTTTTTGCCTACCCTGATTCAAATTATACGCCCTTGCAAAGAATCAGAACCGTTCATTTTGAATTAACTTGAATATTAAAGGATCTTATGAATTTTTAAATTGGTTCGGATCAGTTCGGAATTTGATCGAATGCTCCGGATTCTAAACCCAAATTTCACCCTACTGTGGAGAATATGGATTATATTTTAACAACCTATGACAACCTATGAAGTCGTCAATATGCTCAAATTTCGAGTTTAACTCGATACAAATTCTATAAGACCTCACACCTAATTTGTAAAATCTCTGCATAACTAACGAAAAATCTTTCGATATTCCTCTTCAGCTCTTCTGCTTATGGATTGGATCACTACGGGTGTCAACAGCACTCTTTTATTTATTTATCGGATCCATTTCGTATATGAAAATGATAAGATTTTTTTTTCGCAAGTTTATCGGGTACGGATAAGAATAATGATTTTTTTTCGTTATCTTACTCGTTATCGTATAAGATAATTTTTAAAATAAAATTATATATATAGATATATATTTTGTATAAAGATGATCCATACATGATACAATAAAGTTTTGAGTAGAACTAGGGTGCTCCTAAGTTCACCAAGTTTTTTTGTGAACTCAACTCTAAAACTTATCCGATTGGCTTCAAACGACAAATGCAAAAAATCCTTCTACATTACGAGCGATACGTCTACATGAAAAAATTTAAAATTTGAAATAAGATATGTATAGAATAAAGTGGTCAAAGGCTTCCAAAAAATGAATGATTAAAATTAATTTATAAACATTCTAATTTTGACCACTTTACTTTATACTAAATTAATTCGAAACTTTAACATTTTCACATGTAGACGCATCACTCATAAGGTAGAAGTATTTCAACGGTTTGGATTCGTCGTTTGAAATTAATCCGATAGATTTTAGAGTTGAGTTCACAAAGAGACTTGGTGAACTTAGGAGCACCCTAGTTCCACTTGTAAAGTTTTGTATTTTATTAGATTTTCATAATACAAATTAGTTGTATTCATTATTATTTTTTTCTTTATTTCCTTGTTTTGAAAAATGTTTTATCAAAAGCACAAATTAAGATGTCAATGACAATTTTTTATCCGTTTACTCTTCCCGTACCATTTTCAAAAAGACGGGTAAGGGTAAAGTTTTATTCTGTTATTATTATGGGTACGGATATAAAAATGCCTCCACCCGATCTGTACCGTACCCATTGACACCCCTATGGGTCATAGACTATTTGTAAAATCTCTACCGAACTAATAAAATATCGCTAGGCCTTTGATAAGGGTGTTTAGCGATTTAGTTCGATTATAACTGAAATAAAATAGATAGATCAAAATTTTATTTGGTTTTCAAAAATACAATTGAACAGGCTGAATTGAACTTATTAATCGAATTAAAATCAAACCGAACAAATTGAATTAAATTTCGATTTGCTCAGTTAAACTGAAATAAGAAGAATAATCATAGAAATAAATTTTTTTTCTTAATTTTTTTATTTTTTTTAAAATGGATTTAAAAGTTTTGTTTTGTTCGGTCTAACTTGTTTTACACCAAACTAAACAATATATATTGTGTTGTAATATTTTAATTTTTTGTATGTTTGATTCAGACTAGGAATGGGTTTAAAATTTTTATTCAGTTCGATCAATTGGTTTTAAAAGTTTCTAAACCGAACCGAACCGAACCATTTACTCCAAACTCTCTCGGTTCGATTTAAAACCAATTAAACCAGATACGATGAACATCCCTATTTCTTTCTAAGCCAATCTTATATTATGTCTGCTCGGACTCAGACTTCCCATTCCAACCTCAGAAATGAATATGTTGTTAATCCAAGGGATAATAGGATCTGTTATATTTATCCCGACTATTCAAAATTTTCCACGCACAATCTCAAAAAAATTCTTTTTTCATGTACAAATTTCAACAAAGATCAGCAACTAAAATCGAAATAATGAAATCGGAATAACAGGATCCTGTTATCCCTTTGTGATAACAGAAGATTTATTTCCTCCAACCTCAAGTGTTCTAAGAACCACCACATGACAGGGAATTTTGGACTTTTGAAGCACATTGGGCTGATTTGACCTGGTTCTTTTCTGATAAATGAGACTACTTTTCGTAAAAGACTACCTCATTCTGTCCCCATGATTTGGACCAACAAACCAAAATCAATTCTGATAAAGGCAATGATCTCAATGTTTCGAGAATTGTTGTCATTTTCAATTTCTTGGTAGTTAGTGAACTAGTCAAATCGTTCGTAGGTATAATATGAATTTAACAATAATTCCAAATTTAGTGAGATCATATCCTTAGTTTAAAATGGATGTTTAGTCACATAACCATGCATATATACTATTCTAAATTACAATCCTAGTTAGATATGGTTATATTTTTTTTTAGAATTTTTTATCATCATTTTTCAGACTGGTAGAAAATTACTGATCTTAGTTGATCTAAAAAATGAGACAATTTTAAAATAATGATTTTATATATCTAAAAATATAGTAGAAAGTTCTAAAAAAATGTAAAATCTTATTTTCAAAGACGGTTTTCACATGAAAATCATATTGAACAGTTGGAATGGACTATTTTGACTTTCAAAATGAAGTTATACATTCATAAGACAGATCAATTTCATATTATATGTGCATAATTCTGAAGAGAAAAAGTAAATGTTCAAATCCAAAGATTAAATATATTTCTTCCTCATATAAGAGTATTGCAAAAAACAGGGAATTAGGGCAATGTCAGAGAGATTATTCATAAAACATGAGTTAAATTTTAACTGTAATCTATCTAATACTTGCTTTTTGGAATGGGTTAAATGTTGAACACAATAGTAGAACCAGTCAAAAATTCTACAATACATGAAAGATGATTTATCAATAAAATCCAGTAACAAATTGCAGTACAAACTTTCAGACACAAAAACACACACACACACACACACACAAACTTAGAAATAAATAACAAAATTGAAGGATCATAACCCTTGACCTAAGATTTTATACGAAGTCATACACTAGGCAATTTAATTTTCTTGTTGATATCAATTAAGAGGATTCAATATCAGATAGATCCAAACCCTCCCTGTAAACTTCAAATTCATCCTCTGAGCATCTACACAGTAGGTTCAACTTAAATGTTGCCAATTTTATCCCTAGTAGTCTCTGCGCCAAACAAAAAAAACCAGGGATATCAACAAAAAATAAAATATATCAAATTCAGAACAAGTCCTCTAAAAGAAGGGCAATTCTTGTTCCACGAAACAAAATAACAAATTGTGCCCCAAAAGTAGAAAAAACCACGTCACCCTTACATAACAGTATATATCACCAACAAACTCTTGTAAAACCGGTACCCTCCTCACAGTAAAAAATATATTTTATCAGATAAAAAATGCATATGCAACCCCTTGGCCACTATACTTTGGAAATTTAAATGGAAGCACAAAAAACTACAAGAATAAATAATAAAATTGAATAAAAATAGGTACATACCAAAGAACGAGCAGCTTCGGGAGACAGGGGTTCCCCTTCTTCACAGACAAGATGATCAGATATTAATTCTATCTCCCCTGTATTTCAATAAAATGTAACATATATATTAAACATCTATATAGAATAAAATATCACAACAGAACTAGCAAACGGCAATTTGATATTTTTTTTTTACCTTTATTCAATCGAACAGGCAACCCCTGTTTACGCAAAAATGGTTCCATTTCATGCGAGAATTGATCCAAAGGCCCAGCTTTAAGCTCTATCTGTTAATCAAATGAAAAATATCACTTTTATTCAATGGTAATTAATCAAGAACTCGATAACAAAAGAAAAATAAAGATGACTCTAGTAGCAACCTTTTCTGTAGCAATGGTCCCTGTTCTTGCAAAGTCTTGCTCTTCAAATTCTCGGAATATTCTGAAATGTTAGAACAAACTTGTGTGAGAATTTTTTTTCTAACAATATCCACCAAACGGAAAAAAAAAAAATTAAACAAGTATTTACCTTTCAACATCCTCTTTAGGTAGGTTAGTCAAAAAGAGACCCGAATCACCACGAAGTAACTGTAATTTTCACAAAAAAAATAAAATATACTAAAACTGAAATATTAAGGCTTTCACTGTAGCATTCACTACAAAAATATGACAGATATGAAACTAACCTTAGAGAGCTTATGTATACGCGGTCTAGCCTCATCAGCTGGAGAACGACCAAGTGCTACTTTCATTACTTTATTTGATCCAAGAAAAAACCTTCAATTTGACATTAGAAATTTAACTTTTAGTTCAAGCAAATAATAAGTAATAGCTAAATCTTCCTATCAATGCAAACAAAACAGTGCACCATTAAACTATAGCCTTTCAAATAAATAATTTAGAAAATACAAATACAAAACAGGTTTATGAGGTGTACCTGCTGCTGGATTTGAGCTGTTCTTTAAATTTCTTGAAGTTCTGGTTTCTCATGTTTTCATAAGTGAAAACATAAGCGGTTTTATACTGCTCTAGCCCTTCTTTTATGGCATTGACCAACGACTCCTTGGCCACCCTTCCCTTCTTTTTTGTTTTTGACAAAGTCACTGTATGTTTCAAAAGACAATTTGAAATAAATAAATAAGGCTAAAGATCTTTAGATAAAATCTCAATAAGCAAATATTTTGGTTTTCAGGTTATATATCCTTAAATTGTAATGAGAGCACTATGATTATTAAGTACTATAAGAAACTAATACCCGCAAAATCTGTTTCCCATTAATTTGAAACAAGGTGTATGAAAATCAACTTAATTCCTAAAATCCACATCACCGGTATCAATAACAGAACTAGAATTAGAGAATAATACACAATTACTGGTCAACTAGGGGGCATTTTTTTATTGAATCTATCAAGAGACAAACTATCAATTTTTCAAACAAGAAATCAACCTTGTACTTCAGTTTTGCCAATTACTTCTAAAAATACTTGAAATAACAGAAATAAACAAGGGATTTATACAACTGAGCTTGATGAAAACGGATCGAAGTAAGTGGAAACCTTCAAAATATTCAAGTCTGTACTAAAATCGAAACAAAAAGATGCATTTCCACAAATAACGAGAACCAAACTACCTTCTCGATTGCGCTTTGATAGAGGCATTTTCTCTCCTCTCGCTCCAAAAGTTTCACGGCCTCTTTTCGCCTCTTCTTTGTCTCTCTTTCTCGCTCGCCTCTCTTTTCTAGGGTTTCCTCCGAAGGAACTAGGGTTTTGGGTTTTATTTCTGGCCTAAAAGGCCTGGATTTGAGTTTACGAGTTTTATAAGCCCAATTAATTGGGCTAGCGAGAAAGGTCTATGTTTTATGCAATTCACATCCTCTCCATTACCTAATAAGGAATATTTTACAATTAGTAGATCTGGACCGTTCATTTTAATCTGGCACAAATCTCAAAGCCCAATAATACTGGCCCCTGCGCTAGCCTGAATCTCAAACCGGAATCTCAAACTGGCTGAGATTTAATAATCTCAATCCGTAAAGTGAAGATAATCCTATATAGTACCTGGGAGGATACGAATCCTGTTTTATGGGTACCCATTCAAACAAAAGAATTTAAAAAATTGTTAATGAGAAATCCAGCGTATTAATATTTTCATAACACAAATATTGCATAGAGTTCTCGTCTAAGAATCCATATCTCTGAGGTAACAGAATATTTCTGTTTAGATATGGACCGTTCAATTGGAATTCGGACCAATCCGATCAAAATGAAATGCACGGACCACTTTAATATTTGTGTAGATTTTGCTTGGACAGACAGTCTGGATCCAAACAAAATTCTTTTTTCTTCTTCTTTCTTTCTTACTAGAAAATGTAGAAAATAATTTTCACATAAATATTTCTATACCTTAATTTCCTTATATATTTAATTCCAAGTAGTGAAACAAAATGTGAAAAAAGAGAGACATTCTGGAGTATTCTTTTCTCTAACTAAAATGATTGTATGAGATATACACATAATTTTTTTTACCTATTTTTTACAGCGTCATAAAAGATATTTTATATTTTGAAATATTTTTTATAGCGGCAGAAAAGATATTTTATATTTTAAAATTATATATAAGATATTTTAGCACCTCCACTGTAAATTTGAAAATAAGTCTCAAATATTTTTATTGAAAAATAGTCAAATTAAATCCACCGATTTCATTAAAAAACCATATCAATCAAGTATAAGATCCTAAAACAAGAACCTATAACTTGATCATCATGTCCAATAGTTCCAAAACATATTGTTCAGAAAGATGAAAATCATAAACAGCTTAACAGATAGTTGCACAATAATTTAGTAAAATACAAAAAAAAAACATAGGAAAACATATACACAAGCTAAACATCAGGAATCGATCAAATTCCAATCTACGTCATCCTCATTCAAGGCGGCATAAGACATTGGATTTGGCTAGCTACTAGGCCCAAAAACCTCTTTGGTAGAGGTCAAAGACAGCTCTTAAACTGGAGCCTCCGCCGCCGCCATTTGTTCCTCTTCCTGTAGTTAATCTGGTATGACCTTGACATCATAGGTAATTATTTAATTGATTGAGCACAAAACTAAAGCGCTCTATTAGAACCTTACGTCCTTACCCGATGCGAATCCATATCCCCTTAAGTATCGGACTTATTGAGCATGTACAATACTTTCGACCATATCAAACATAATCCATGCCTATTTAAATATGGAATTAATTTGGATCCGGTAAGCATCAAGCTGAAATTTTAATTCAGTGGGTTTTACGTACGTCCAATCCGTTTTAAGATTAATGCGCACAAATATTAAAGCTGATACATATATTTATTTAAACAGTGCACATGGATCTTAAAACAGATCGGACTAATGTGAAACTCATCAGACTCAAATTGGTCCCTTTAAATATAGGAATATTGGGGTTGTTTGTTTTAAGATTTTTTTTTTTTGACAAAAGTGGGTAACCCCCACCGGTTTCATATAGAAACGAAACAGTTCATACAATAATCAACGGGACAGAATCCCTTGTCCAAAAGCAAAACAAAAACAAAAAAAAAACATAACACTAAGATCATAACAAAGCCACAAAAGGGCTATAGCAAAAATAGACAGAAATGTAGAAACCGAAGGATAATAAGCAAGATAACTATCTAGAATAAAGCGAGTAACTATCACTGTCACAGCTAGCAAACAAAGCAGTAGAAGGTGAAGAAAATCCCAGCGAAGATGGAGATGAGTCAGAGGGTAGTAAACCGGCCACTGGAGACTCCAGCTCAACTCTATTTCTCAGAAATGCTGAGAGACTAGACTCCTCTAACCCAAGTCCGCCCCGTGAATCCCGGGACCATCCCTCGCCTTGGGTATTGGAATCGGACAGTTCGATTAGACTGCCTTCCTGAGTAAAAAAAAAAGACGTCCATAGGCAAAATCAGGGTTAATTTAAAAAATGTATCATCATAGCGTACCTTGCACCAGTAAGATGTAAGTGAGATAATAGCAGTACCAATGCTAGATAGGGATGGTCTAATAATAGTATTAAAACAAAGTTTATTTCGTGCCAATCAAACTACCCACAGAGTGGCTACTCTTACTAATTCTACTAAAAGAGTGTCTTTTAAAGGGATACAAGAGTCTAAATACCATAAATCATCTAAAGTAGTACAATCAAATTGGAAGCCATTATGCTTTGGGCTATCCAGGACCAAATAGCTCGAAATAAAGGGGCAATTTACGAAGAGATGATCGACAGTTTCAAATGCACCACAAAATTGACAATTTAAATCACCCTGCCAACCCCGTTTAGCCAAATTCGATTTAGTAAGTATATAATTATTACGAAGCAGCCAAAGAAAAACCTTAATTTTAAGAGGTATATGAGATTTCCATATAGAAATGAATTTAGTATTTGTGAACCCTCCATAATCTAACCACAAATAAAGAGAGTGTACTGTAAATTTTCCAGATATCGAAACTGACTCCTATCTCATTCTACCCAAGTCAGATATTGAAATGAATCGGAATTATGTTGCTGGTGACAAGACCACTTTAAACCCCCTCTCCCCCCCCTCCTTGAACATGGACTAGACCGAGCAGTCCGGCCGGAATAAATTAGAACCAGACCGGTTTTAAATTTGATTTTTTATTATGATGGGACATGCAATTGAACAATCTAACAAACTGACCCAAAGGCCTAATCGGTAAACCAAGTGATCCGAACCAGATCGATATTTGGTCTGATTATATAACAATGAAAGAGGCAGAAAGGACTTTTTGGTGCGCTTAAAAAAGAAGAAGAGGATTTTGGGACCATCTTCATTAATTTCCCAAATAATTGAGTTTTTTTAGTCTGTGGTTATATTGCCACATCTACTAATTAATTCAAAATCACCTTTTGTATAAGATAAATAATTGCGTATGATCTTTCAGACACTATGCTTGTACGGCATATATAATACTATTTGCATTAAATGATGTATACGAAGTTTAAGATTTTCTTCAATAACATTAATATGCCCATAAAGGCTATTAATTCAACTAGTTAATTGAATGAGAACTAATCTTTCGCAGATTCGAAATTCGATCAAGTAGGGAAAATCTTTTCAAAAATATTTTAAGTTAAAAAAAGAGAGCTTAATTGAATAACATAATAGTGATGTAACAAACAAACAAACAACAACTTAGTCGACGTCCCAACCACCCAATTATATCCGTGTGGTCCCAAACGAGGACAATTTTTCATAAGAAATTAAGTCAAGCAAATTTAGTAATTTACAATAAAAATTTTGCAAAAGAGAAAATAGATTGACCGCTGTTATATGAGAACGGAGTGGGTCCGATGTCCATCGGATCTATTTTTAGGTTCAACAAGTTCCACAACCGTCCGATTTATCTTAAGATCTATGTGCACAAAAATCGAAACAGATGGACATGAAATTAAAAGTATTGTGCACGAATCTTAAAACATATTGAACGGTGATTAAACCGTCGAACCAAAGTATTTTTTTAAAATGAAGGGTTTTATCAAAATCCAACATTTTTGGACCATCTTTGTTAATTCATAAGGAGTTGTTTTTTGAATGTTTCTCCGAAAGAATAAAATATTAATGTTTAAACAAATTTCTATTGAAATATTTTACATTTAGAAAATTTTAGGTACAAATAAATATATTTTTTTCAAAAGATTAAATACACGTACATTGATAAAAAAAATATATGATTAACTGCATGGAAATTCCACATAAGAACACAAAAAGTATGAATTATTTTAAGAGTTATATTGCACATTAGGCGCATCAAACACATAATTTTCAATAAAATAGGAAATTTATATATATATATTATTGAGAATACTTAGTTTAGTTAAATATAATGAATGACAGTATAAAGGTTTGAACTTTGTAGATTGAACAGTTTAAAAGACAATTTTTCTTGAAAACCGATCGAGTTACCGGTTTCTAAAAAACCAGTCCATTAAATCGGATTTCACCGGTTCACCTACACAGTCAGTCTTATAAACGAACAAAACAGAAAGACATCCGAGTACCCTTTTTTCGATTAAACCGCCAGTCCGATCTGATTTTGATAACACTGATTTTCACATAAAATATGAAAATCAATTTACAGTATTCATAATATTTTTCTGTAATTTTTAAAATACATAACAAAATTATAGAATTTTTTACATATGCGGCTCAACTACTTACTATAAAAGAGAAGCATAATACAAGAATCATCTAATAAAGAAAAAAAATTGAACATATTAAACTATTAATAATTTGGTATAGGTAAAATGTTTGAAAGCATAATATTCTTTATGAAGTATCAATTTTCTCACCACTAAAAAAATACACATAAGCTTAAAGAATATTCGTAAGTTTTCAAAAATTATGATTTATGATTTTGTTTTCATCAATTTTGTTTTTCATACTACTTAAATGGAAAACGTGTCTCTAAGATTATGGTCCCAAATTGCACATCAACATCTAATACCCTCCTTCACATAAAAAGCTATGACTAGGTATAGTGGAATAACATCTCTCTCTCTCTCTCTCTCTCTCTCTCAATTTTCCTCTCTTTGGCATAAATGGCACCAAGTCCAAGCAATCAAGAGGAGGTGAATTTAACAAGAGATAAGAGCTACAAGGTGCATGGAGAGGTGTTTCTAATTGTGATTGTATTGCTCTTTGCTATTTTGCTCTTCTTTCTTCTTCTCTGGCTCTATGTGCGCTACCGTCGACGACAGTTGCAGAGAGACGAGCTCGAACGCATCCGACAAAAGCCGCATTCAAAGAATCAGAGAGGAAGCAAGGCCGGATCATTAATGTTAGAAAATTGAAAATTTTATGTTTTTTTTTTTTCCTTCTCTCTGTTTCTCCTTTGCTATTACTTACTCTCTGATGCTCTCTCTTCATTTATTTCTTAATATTCTTCCTCTTTTACCCCCCTCCCCCCCTCAAATTTTTTTGATGGGTTCTGATTACTGGATTAATTAGGTGATAAAGGAAACATGACAAATTACTTTGCCATTAAAAATCCTTGTATATAATTTCCTTTTAGTGGTATGATATCATGTCAGAATTGGAAAAGGTTGCCTGAGTGATGATGTGTTGGTTACCCATGGATGAGAGAAGGGCGGTATTGATTCAATGGTAATCAGATTAAATTTAGTTTGATATTTGATCTGAATTGATTCTCATTTATTTTCAATATTTATGTATGTATATGTAATTTAATGTATAGTTTAGATCAAAACGTTACGAATACTGTAAATTTGACCTCCATTTACATTATAAAAATTTTATATGATGGATTCCATTCACGTTTGACCTCCGTAGTTCAAAGGTCTGGCTCTGCCTCTGGTGTTGAAATTTGTATAGAAAATTGAAATTGTAAACCGTCCCATAAATATAAGCCAGACGTGTAGATTTCAACGTGAATTCGAACAGTTCAGACCGGATATCGGACTCTCATATATCTATGAGATGGTGACGATATGAATAATGAATAATAGAAACAATTTCCCGGGTTAGTATCATTTTGTTTGTCATCTTTTCTTTAATTATTTTTCTTTTTCATTAGATGGACCACACAATAATTAATTTGTACTGTTGGATTTAGTGATATATTGATTGGATAGCATTGAAAGTACATTAATTGTTCGGTCCGTATTGAAATTCGTACGAAAGTAAAATAAAATTGAGAATCATCTCGTAAAATTTAAACTGAATGTGCAAATTTCGACATGGTTCAAATCAGACATTGGACTGAAGTTAGTTCAATGCTCATTATTAGTGAGATGGTGAGGATGGGAGATAAAAACAATTTCTGGGACGAGTATCATAATTTTTTTTATTTTTTGAAACCTTCGCAGAGGCTAGTTATTCTCCTCTTTTCTCTAGTTCATCTTTCTTTTTGATTGGTTGGACCACACAATAACTTGTGTTTTGTTCAGTGTTCTAAATAGTACGCTATAGTTTTTTCAGATCATAAAAGCTACACTATGAGATAAAAGTGCGTTATCTCAGCTACAGCTGCTATAGCTGTAATAGCTGACTGTTTTTACCGCTACGTGCTATATATACGTTATTGCTACCGCTATTATACATGAGTTTTTTTACAATTTACATGGACTGCTATAATAAGTATGCTAAACCGAACTATATATTTTTAGAGGAGGGTTCAAATGCCTCCATTTTTTTGTGCCTCCACCATACCTCTATTTTTAAAATGTTAATAACTCAAAATTTAAATCATAAACATCAAAATAAAACAGTTAGATGTGATCTATGTTATTTTATCTATGTGCTCATAAAAAATTATCACATTTCAGTTTTGTTTATACATGAATAAATAAGTTGAAAAATCAACGTCTAGAAATTATCCACATTAGTACATTTTTACAAATTCTTGATGACAACCAAAACAAAATTGAAATGTCATAATTTTTTACAAGTGCATAGATAAAATGATGTAAATCATATCTAACGGTTTTATTATGACTTTTAAGTTTTAAATTTTGAGTTATTAATATTTTTAAAAATAGAGGCATGATGGAGGCACAAAAAATGGAGGCATTTGAACCCTCCTCATTTTTTTTATTTCTATTTGTGATTTAGTCTCTCATTCTATATCGGAAAATATTCAAATATTAATTCTTCTTTTTATTTTCTCTACTTCTAGTATTCACTTATAAAATTATCGTCCTTCGTTTCATTAGAAGCTTATTTTAATTATTATAATATATAAAATATTCAAATAGGTATACTAACTTAATTTATTTTACTTATAAAACTAATTACTCTTTGTCTATTATAATCAATAATACTATGAAGTATGAACTATTAAATAATATTACCTTGTATATCATTTTTTTCCCTTCTTATTTGTATGATTGAAAAAAATATATATATAGACTTAGATTAGTTATTATCTCAATTCTTCAATATTGATCATGTTGATAATTAGTAGAAATATACACTATAAATTTTGAAAAAAAAAATCCGCTATGTATAAAAGCTTCCGCTATAGCTACGCTATTCGCTATAACTTTTTTTTTTATCTCCCCGATACGCCGCTATAATCGCTATTTAGAATCTTGGTTTTGTTGGATTTGGTGATATATGTTGATTGGAAACAAATCTGCTGCGATTCTAAAGGGTTCTTGCTGGATCCTGTTTTTTCATATTAATCTTTATTTTTCTAGAATGCACAAATTTCTAAGAAAATTGATTTCATGCAAAAATTTAAAAAAAATTAAGAGCTGGATATGGAAAAGTAGAGTTTTGCGATCCCTTAAGAATCGCAGCAGATTTAATTCATATTGATTGGATTGCCGATATTTTTATTAATTGAAAAAACAATATCGCAGATGGGTTCTATTTAGGGCTGCATAAAATACTCGTAGTTCGTGATTCAATTCGAGTTTGATTCGAAAAAATTCGTAAAAAATTCGATCCAAAATAGTTCGAAATTAATTCAAACCAAACTCAAACTGGACCTGGTTCGTTCGAAATAGGTTCGCAAACTATTCTAGTTCGAATCTCAAAGTAACGTGAACCAATGATTTCCACTAATGACTTATGTTCACTGATGACTTAAAAGTTAAAACATAAAGCCACTCAGTCATAAGTCATAACTCGTAAATCGTTACTCTTGCTCTTAATTCTGAAACCCTAAACGACTTTCATATCTCGCTCTCAGCTACTACAATCACTCTTCCTTGTCGTAAAAATGTTCGTAAAAGATTTGAAATTGAGTTCTTAAAAAATTCGATTCGAAACTAATTCAAACCAAACTCAAACTGGAGTAAGTTCGATTTGGTTTGATTCGTTTGCAGCCCTAGTTCTATTTAGCGAAAATTTTGATATATAAATAGGATGGGACAATTTATCCTGTCTCACAAATAAGAAAGATTTTGGATTTTCACGCACTCGAAGTCAGATCATTATTTCGATGTTATAGTATATGAATTTGTGGAACGGAATAAATTGTTCCGTCTTACCTATACATCAAAATTGACCTATACATGAAAATTCTGCTAAATGAAACTCATCTGGGATTTTTTTTTATCTGTGATTAATAAAAAAATAGGAATTGGATCGTCAATTCGTTAGGCAGAAAGTGTATGCTTCTGGTATACGTTTGATATGAAAGTTTTTTTTTTCTTGTTTTAATGTAAAAAGGGGCAATTTTATATATTCCTTCCAAAACTTCAATATTATGTATTCCCCCCTAAAAGATTTGTAATATATTAAATAGATCTAAAACTAATTATAGAACAATATCTCCATTCTTACATTACGTACTCGCCACACATACTTTTCACATACAAATTTTATCATCTTTCTGATCGGTTATGTTTTCTTTCTATATTTTAAGTATCATTTAAGGAAGTTTTGAATTGATTAATAATTGATTGTTCATCTCTTCATTTCTTTTTATTTTTTAATATCATTTAAGGAATGTTATTTATCATTTAATATGTCATTTTATTTGAGATTGTTTTTCTAAAAATATGTGAAAAAATAAAATAAAAATATATGTCATTTAATACATTGTTTAAATAATGTAGTTTATATGTAGATGCCATTTAAGTAATGTTATTTGTCATTTAATCTATTTTTTTTTTAAGAAAATATGTTATTTTGTATGCAATATTTTTTGTTCTCTTATAATATGTTCTCATTGTAACGTACAGATACGATACTAGTGTGATTATTATACCTTTCTACCCTTTTCTTTCTCATTCTTTCTCTTCGATATTTTCTCTCCATCTGATGCTTGCCAAACGCTCCACTCTCCTGCCAAATTTTTTCTCCTTGCGTTCGCTAAATGAGCCCCTTTCTGATATGACATCTTTCTCGCCCCTCTCTAATATGGCATCGGATGTTGAATATAAGCAATTAAACGAGCTCCCACCTGATCTTGATTCTGATCTTTTCTATCACTGTGTCGTCTATATATATATTAGATTTTATATGAGAAAATCTAGTGTTTTTGAAAAGCTACCGGCTTTCGAATGAACGGTCATACAGGTAACAAAACAACAAAAAATAAGGAAAAGAAAAGAAAATCCCAACAAAATTTGTCTCTCCAAACTCATTTTAATATCAATTTCATGTTAAGTATAATTTAAATTAACTGTTTGAACTTTAAAAATAGAGATAAAAATTTGAAACATAATTAGAGGAGGAAAACACATTTTTACACTACTCTTATATGGAAATAAATCTGCTGCAATCTAAAATTTAGGAACAGTGTTTCTAAAGTTTCTGTTTTTTCAAATTCAATTGTCTAATATTTTTTGTGCACGTATTTCGAAACAACTTATTTTTCTGTGCACTGACTCTTTAAACAATTCAACAATTGAATTTGAAAAGGCAAAAATTTTAGAAAACTGTGTGAGGACTCCCTGCAGATTCAGATCCCTCTTATATATCTCTCTGGTTTTCAAAAGAAACCAGAGCTGTGGCAATGTCTGAGCAGCCATTTCCATTTGCCCATTTCTTACCAGCTGCATGGCCTTGTACTGTAGCATTAATTATTATATCAGTGGCAGGATGCATAGCAGCATTGTATCTTTTCTTTTTATTTAATTATCACAGATCCGATCGACATAAGAACTGGATATGGTTCACAGGCTCATATTGTCCCTGCCCGTATGGATTGGGAATTGGATTTTAATTTCTCCTTTTCATTTCTTTATTTTTATTTTTTATGGTATGGATAGGGAAGTCGAATCCAGAGCAGGTCTGATGGGAATCGGACCTACTTTGATGACCATTCGATCTGCATCAAGATTCGCGTGAACTACATTAAAATCTGTGCATGTCTGTTTCAATTTCTGTGTGCATAGATCTCAATGCTAATCATAAAGTGTTAGAGCTAATTGAGGTAACCTAATATTTCTGTTTAAATCAGAACTGTTCGATTAAAATCCGGAATAATTATGTCTGAGGTGGAATGCATAAGGTCCCTTTAATCATGTGGATTTTGATCGAACGGTCCGGATCTAAATATAAATATTCTAAATATAAATATTCTGTTACCTTAGGTGATATGAATTCTGGATAAGGACATGCACCGTAAAGTCTCAAACCCTCAATTATTTTCTTGTGTTATATGCCTGATATGGGCATAGACATATGATAATTAATAAGATGGAACAAAAAATTTAGATGAGATATAATTTCATAATTATTTTGTCCGATGTGTGAGATGAGGAGGTTGAAATGCATCATAGTTTTGTGCTCTAATTATATATGCTCCACGTCTTTATCTCTGTTTTTAAAATCCGAACAATCGATCTGAACCGCTTAAAATAATTATTACAATAAAATATGCTTGGAGACCAAATTTTATATTTTTTAGAATTTGTTTACTATTTTTTTGTAGATACAATATCGCTTTTTGGATGGTCCAGGATCTCCTGAAAACTGAGATTTTGTACTTATAAAAAAAATAGTAAACAAATTCTAAAAAATGCAAAATTTAGTCTTCAACATATTTTATTATAATAATTATTTTGAGCGGTTCAGATGAACTATTCGGATTTTAAAAATAGAGATAAAGACATGAGCATAATTAGAGCACAAAATCATAG
This sequence comes from Carex cristatella, assembly GCA_024447775.1. NCBI lineage: Eukaryota > Viridiplantae > Streptophyta > Magnoliopsida > Poales > Cyperaceae > Carex > Carex cristatella. The sequence continues at coordinate 2,969,739 of JAJHPF010000005.1, read as the reverse complement.
TGCATTTGAACTCTCTTCGTCCTTAATTTAAAAGTGATTTTTTCCTTCTAAAATTCTTCTGAAGCCCTAATTAATTTGAGCCTTAAAGGCCCAAATATATTCTTGAGACTACTCCAAGTCCAAAACGGCAAGAATAAACTTTCTTCTACTGAAATGAAATTTCAAAACAATTATAAATACTCAACACGAGAGTCACGGGACAGTTGAGATATGTTCGTTGAAAATATGAACCATTCTCCCAAAGCATTCCACAGGTCAACAAAACAAGTCGTTACACGCTTTCCAAATATGTTGGGACGCCATAATTATGTTGTAGCTTCTCATCCCTTTCCTCTACCTCCTTAATCCTTGTATATATATTACATAACACTCCCAACAATAAATAGACCTATATCTCTCTCTAGAATAGACAGCCCAAAGATTTGAATAAACCAAAGAAAAAAAGAAGAAGCAAGAATTAAGCCATGAGAAAGCAAGAAGCCATCGATATTGAAACCGTGTCAGGGTCATCTTCACCATACATTGAATTCGACCGAATCTTTCGTTCATTCGACAGAGATGGCGATGGTAAGATATCAGCTTCCGAGCTACAACTCTTCATGGAAGCAGCAGCTGGCGAAAAGATCTCTTCTCAAGAAGCCGAGGCTCTGGTCGCCTCAGCAGACTCAGACGGAGACGGGTTGCTAGATGAAGAGGAGTTCATGCGGTTGGTGCACGTAGAAGAGGGGGAAGAGGAGACAACTAGGGTTTTGAGGCAAGCATTTTGGATGTACGAGATGGACGGCGAGGGTTGTATCACACCGGCGAGTTTGAATTGCATTCTAAGCCGACTCGGCTCACCGAGCAATTTGGATGAGTGTAAGGCCATGATTTGTAGGTTTGATCTGAATGGAGATGGAGTGCTCAGTTTTGATGAGTTTAGGAATATGATGATGGCTTAAGCATTATATTGGTTTGTAATTAATCCAGGATATGTATGTATGTATGTATGTATAATTTATTTCAGTCAGATGTTGTACAATTATAGTAATTTAATTAATCCCTTCATTTGTTTGCACTGTACAAATTAACTGGATTCTCCAATGTACTGTTTCGTTTATTTCCTTTAATAATTTATTTAATAAAGTGTATTATAATTTTGTGTTTCTTTCATCACACACATAGATCATATAATTAATAAAACTGTATATTACTACAGTAAAAAATTCTGCTGAACATTCATATATATGATGTTGGTAAAAAGGAAACTGTGTTTGATTACATGTATGATTCATTTGTTAATGTCATTAAAGCGGTTAAAACCGGTTTTACTGGCCAAATATAACTGAAGAAACTACTGACCCATTCCAAAAAAAAAAAATCCGGTTCAAAACATATTTGAGATTTGAGGCGAAATTAGATAAAGAATTAACAAAAAAACTGAAAGAGAAATGGGGAAAGTGAAGAAGATGCTTGTGACAGTGGGACCATTAATTAATTGATAGATGTTACATATGCCATTTAACCTCTGAGACTTTCAGCCCAATTGAACTCCACAAAAGCCCAAATGATTTATTAGTTTAACATTTGAGACCAAATACAGTAAGCTTACTGATGTAGAAATTTTTTTTATAAGCAAGTTATTATTATATATTGTTAGTGTTAGCCATTAAGGCTAGTTATGACACAGTTGTATTTTTTGTTAGTTTGTTACAGAGGTTATAGAAATTAGTTAAAGAATAAAGCTGCCTTATGTTTGCTTTACCTACTGTTATGAACCAGGATTTTCTGTACTAAATAGGAGTACACAACCACAACCTATCTAAAATATGGAAAATATTAATGTTTGTTCTCATTATTTTCTTTTGAAAATTATTTTGTCAATCATCACTGATATGATATAAGTTGTTTTCAACATAAGTTATCCTTGTCAATTGAATAAACATCTTTCTAAACGTTTATTACTTACCGAGTTTAGTTCCTAGGGAGAAAAAGAGACTTATTGGCACTTCATAATCTTTTAGGATGTTTATTATTTACTTATTTAATTCACTCTTCGCCTCTTACTATCTAATGTATATAAATATATAATTGAATAACAATGTTCCCCAGGACCCCAGCCCTTCTAATAGAAAGAAACAAATAAATGAAATATGAAAAAAGGAAATTAAACATCACACTTTTGTAACGAGATTTAGGTAAAATAACTATGACATATCACATTATTTATATAAGTAGGCTATTACCCTTAGCATTATTAGGCTATAAATCGCACGGGTTATCTGTTAAGTGTTAGAGCAAAAAAAAAAAAAAAAAAAGGTAAAGAAAACAACAAAATGAAGGTGGTAGATATATAACAAATATTAGTCGGTTTATGGACTGCTAGTCTTAACGTTGATCCCTAAAAAAAAAAAGAAAAAAATAACAAAAAAAGAGAATTAGGAAAAGAAAAAAAAAATGAATAACATAAAACAAGAAGTAAAATAGTTAAATAGAGGTGATCCGGAGCTCAAGACCATTAATTAGTCTCCTAAGTAAACTAAAAAGATAATTGAGACCTCTATATATATATATAGGGATAGGCTATGGTGAGTTGCGAAGTAAAACAACACGCTCGTATTCTAATTTAAAAATCCAAACAACCGATCCGAACCGCTCAACATTTTCTCCATATTGAAATGTGCTTGGAGACTAAATTTTACATTTTTTTGGAATTTTTTTACTATTTATTAAATCACTTTGAAAATCTCAGATCCGGATGAATAGTAAAAAACAGTAAAATTTTCTGGACTATTGGATCAGTGATTTTAAAAATGACTTAATAAATAATAAAAAAATTTCAAAAAATACAAAATTTAGTCTCCAAACACATTTGGCCCCTCTAAATTGAGACCTCTATGTATATATATATATATATATGAACATTTAGAGGGGGCCACCAACCGCATGAACTCCTCTTCATCAAGCAACCCGTCTCTGTGTGAGTCTGCCGAACTCGGCTTCCATGCAGAGTTGCAGCTCGGGCGCTGAAATCTTACCGTCGCCTTTCTTTCTTTAATTCTCATGGCTTAATTCTTGTTTTTTTTTTTCCTTTTTAATTTTTTCAAATCTTTGGGATGTTTTGTCTTGTCTGATTGTTCTATTTAGGGGTGTAATTAAGGAGGTAAAGGTGAAATGGATGATAAGTTACGATATAATTTTGGTGTCCCCGCAAGATTGGAAAAGCGTGTAACGACTTAATTGTTGTTGTTGATCGATCTGTGGAATGGTTCTGATTTTCACATAACAAGGGCCATTTATGGACCAACTATTCAGCAAGTTGCTACTATTCAAGAAACCTTTTAATATAATTAAAACAATTAGCTAGAGAGAAGTTGAATCTAAAATTTTAAGGTTCTTTACTGACGAAGAACTCAATTCAGATTTAAGTTCAACAATAATATGAAGTATATTGTTCACGTAGATACTGTCTATAATTATTTAGTTACTTGTTACTACACTTAACAAAGTGAAAGCAGAAGAAAGAGAACAAAAATAAAAGCATCTACTAGAATATAAAATAATTATGCAAAACATAGACAAAATCTTCGATTAACTGTTAGCACTGAGAGAAGTCTAACCGATTATTATATTTTATTCATCCATCAGCAAATTAATCAATACAAATTAAACTACTACAAGGACATATTGCCATGAATTATTGATGAACTTCTCTCATTTCTGTGAAACAGCATTAGCTAAAAGCCCTCTACTTATGGTGGGCTGGGATGATGTATTTGATCTTGGCCTGTAGGAACGTCACAATAGTCGTTGGATTGATTCGCATAAGAGTTGCTCATCACGAGAGGTGGGCTAGGATTATGTATCGTATTTGGACCTGAAGGAACTAAATGGTAGATATGAAAATTATCGGATTGGTCTGCATAAGAGTTGGTCATCTGAAGAGGAGGACTATGATTATGTTTAGGATTTGGATCTGAAGGAACTTCATGGTAAGTTCGAAAATCATCGGATTGATCTTCGGAAAAGTTGGTTCCATGGGAAGGAGGACTATCATTATGTTTAGAGTTTGGACCTGAAGGAACTTCACTGTAAGTTCGAAAATCCTCGGATTGGTCTTCGGAAAAGTTAGTTTCATGAGAAGGAGGACTATCATTATGTTTGGGGTTTGGACCTGAAGGAACTTCATTGTAAGTTCGAAAATCATCAGATTGGTCTTCGGAAAAGTTGGCTACATGGAAAGGAGGACTATCATTATGTTTAGGGTTTGGACCTGAAGGAACTTCATTGTAAGTTCGAAAATCCTCGGATTGGTCTTCGGAAAATTTAGTTCTATGGAAAGGAGGACTATCATTATGTTTGGGGTTTGGACCTGAAGGAACTTCACTGTAAGTTCGAAAATCATCAAATTGGTCTTCGGAAAAGTTGGCTACATGGGAAGGAGGACTATCATTATGTTTAGGTTTGGACGAAGGAACTTCATAAGTTCGAAAATCGATTGGTCTTCAAAAGTTAGTCCAGGGAAGGAGGACTATCATTATGTTTAGGGTTTGGACCTGAAGGAACTTCTTTAAGTTCGAAAATCATCGATTGGTTTCGTAAAAGTTTGAAGGAATCATTTGAGATTGGAAAACATTGGATGTCTTTGGAAAAGTTGGCTACATGGGAAGGAGAACTATTATTATGTTTAGGGTTTGGACCTGAAGGAACTTCACTATAAGTTCGAAAATCATCGGATTGGTTTTCAGAAAAGTTGGTTATATGGAAAGGGGACTATCATTATGTTTAGGGTTTGGACCTGAAGGAATTTCCTTGTAAGTTAGAAAATCATCGAATTGATCTTCAAAAGAGCTGATTACTTGAGGAGGAGGACTATGATTATTTATAGGGTTTGAACTTGAAGGAACTTCATGGTAAGATCCAAAATCATTGATATGTAGAGAGGTAAATCTTATGCATAATGCACCTTCAAATGAAATAACTAACACTAAGAGGAGCGGTAAGACTGAATTAGAATCCATTCCAATTCTCTTTTTTTTGGTGATAATTTTTTTGTTGAGAAAATGAGATTCATGAGGTTGTCTTATATAGGGATATACACATAGGGCCTGAGCAGCATAATAACCAATCCATGCATATGAATTAATAAAAGATTCTGTACATGAATTTATATCTTTGCCAGATCGAGTATCTTATATCTTTAAAATATTTTGGGAGAGCATTCGTTGTTTTTTTTATTAAAATAAGTTAAATTTTTATCTTTTTCGAATTATCTTACTATATCTTAATTTTTTTGGAGAGCATTAATTATATTATTTAAATCATGAACAATAACCAAATAAATAGTGGTTTTCTGACATCAAATTAAAGCTGGTTGCTCACATCAAATTCAACAAACCTTCGCAGCAAGAAATGTTTGCTTTTGTCCCCTCTTGGATGAGCTTGTAAGCTTGTAACTATTCGATTCAAATTAAAATGATTTTAATTAGTTTTGGTTTATAAGGTCTTTGTAGAACATGAACATACGAAAAATTAATATCGTATAAAATCTCCAAAATGAGGTCGTCCAAATTCAACGATCTTATTCAATTCTTAAGATACACTTAAAATTTGCTCCCGTTGCACTTCTCTAGTAATGCATGATCCAATATTGTAAAGATACACCAATAATTTAAATACTTGCACCCACCCTTATTAATTCCACTATATATACCCTGTAATAGGGATCAACTTTAAGCGTCGGATCTAAAATCAAATCATTTCCCACCGTTAACTTTCTCTTGGTGCAAATAGCCTATATATATATATGTGCCCGCGCAGAGATATGAGGGTGGTTCAAATGCACCATCATTTTATGCTCCAATACGCTCCACATTATTTATCTTTATTTTAAAATCCGAACAGTTGATCCGAACCGTTCAACATGATCTTCATAATAAAATATGTTTGGAGACCAAATTTTATATTTTTTAGAATTTTTTTACTATTTTTTACATAGCTACAATATCACTTTATCAAGTGGTCCAGAATCTCCTTAAAACAATGATTTTGTACCTATCTAAAAAAATGGTAAAAAAATTATAAAAAATATAAAATTTGGTCTCCAAGTATATTTTACTATGAAGATCATGTTGAGCGGTTTGGATCGACTGTTCAGACTTTACAAACATAAATAAAAAGTGTGAAGCATATTGGAGCACTAAAAAGATGGTGCATTTGAACCCTATCTACATATATATAAATAGCCTATATATATATTTGTCTGATTGTCTCTTACCTCTTGCCTCTTCACCCTTGTATCATTTCTTCCTCAACGGTCTCCACCAACCCCACAGAACCTCTCTAAATTTCTTGATCTCTCTCCCATTGCTCCACTGTTGCCCTGCCTCCAGCGAAATCGATCACATCGGTATATACTTTGATCTCTCTCTCTCTCTATATATATATATATCCTTGGTTAGGGTTTTTAGAGGTGAAAATTCATGTTAATAGAAATCATACCTCCAAAGGCATAGATCTGGCCTAGGTGGAAGGAGATTTTTCATTTTTCAATGGAACGGTTCAGTTCAGAATTGAGGAAACTATATAGTTAGAATCGAGTTTTGATCTAATTAGAAGCCGATTAAAGCCATGTTCAGTCAATTTGATGCAATTGCACTTTGATCTGAGAATTTATATAGTTATTTTGGTCCAATTTATTTTGATGTTAAATGCCTAAATTAAACCATTTTTTTTTACATGGTTTGTATTTCTGATTAGTGAGATCCATAAGCAGCATTTAATTCTTGTTTTGATTCTGATTAGTGAGATTTACAATCACCATTTACTTCTAAAAATGAACTTGTTATTAAGCATAGTGTCAATTTCGATCTGCTTTATTCCTTCTGATACTACTTACGCATTCAATATTTGCGTTAATTAAATTGCCATTGATAGTACTTGCGCAATCAATATTTGTGTAAATTTCTATTGGTACGTATACTACGTATACTAGCGCATTCGATATGTGCGGTAATTGCCTTATTGTAGGAATATGCTAGAATTGCCAACGGGTCGAGTCTGGTTGGTTCACATCATCTTTCGATCAAATAGTAGTATTTTTATTAGCACTAATTCTTATTCTGGTTTGATCTGTGAAAAGAATCAGCATAGAAGTGAAGCTGGTTAATTTGAATCCTACTCTAGGAAATGTGTTGGTTTCTCATTTTCTCTAGTTATTAATGTGTGGGGCCACATATCAGCCATTGAAATGTTATGACCCTGTAACTCGAACTCGACCTGATCCATCACAGATTAAAGAATGCGAGACATGGACCCGGAAATTAATTGAATCAGTCGTAAGCTGGTTTTGTCAGGCTTTCTTGTCAAGTCTGGTAAAAAATAGACAGCTCTAGTTAAAGTTTAAATTACAATAGAATTTTTAAAAGTTGGTTATGACATAAACTAATGTTTTTATTCTATAGAAAGAATAGAAATCATTGTTGGGAAATTATCACAACCGCAACAATGTCCTTGTTTGGTTTAGTGGTTACTTGCAAGTATGCTTAACATAGTTATATTAGGATTATTTTTTATGAGATTTGCTATATTTTGTTAAAATTATTTTTAAATATACCTGACTTGTTCAGAATTCCTTCTATTTATTTCCAGCATAGTAAGCAGCACAGAGAATGACATACTATATCCATGAATTGGAATGTGGAAATTGTACCTTCCTACTTCAGCATGAATGGTTTAGGAAATGTGGAGGTTTTATCAACATCACCTCGCAGGTATGTCACTCACCACTGTTGTAATTTTTTTTTTCCCTACATAGATGAAAAAAAAAAATTGGTTGAAGTTACTAAGTCAGTGCTACATTTGGTTCCTTAGATGTATCTTGATTTTTGTTTTCTCCACTTTTCCAAATTTATGATAAGGACACAATTGGTCCTTGAGCTTATTTTTTGAAAATTACCAATAGACAGACTTAGGTTATTTTGAGGGAACCGGGTCATTTGCCTCTAAAGTCATTGTCAGTGGGTCCAGAGTGGATCCGGAACAAAATTATATTCAATATTTAAATGTCAAAATTCACTTGAAAATCATCCAGAAGTGACTTTAGGGGTAGAAATTTTCTGCCCACAGGGGCCAGGAGATTCGGTTCCTATTTTGAGATTATCGGAAAGTTTTACTAAGCGAGTATATATATAAGTTCGAGGACTAATTAGGTGCAATTAAATAAAATTTTAGGTGCTAATAAGCCATGTGTGTATTTGAGTGCTCCATTCTTCTTTGATTTAAATCTCTACTTTAGTGCTCATTTATACATTTTTATTTGCTTACAAGTAGGTTTTTGGCTCTCTTGCTACATCTTTTCCAGCTGGCTAGCTGCATCTCTCCCCGACTCCGATCTAGCCTTCAGTTGACTTGTTCAGCGACTAGATTCCATCTTTTTGTGCCATGCTCTACGACTAGTCGCATGAGCTTTTCATCTTCAACTGGAGTCCAGTGGAAAAGAGAACCAACGACTTCGTCATTATCCCTTTCATAATTCTCTCTCTCAGGCAATGAATCATTTGCCTTCATGATCAAATACCGGATCTTTTTCAATCGAGAAAGAGGGAGGCGGTCGATTTGTGGAGAGATGGAGATTATAGAGAGAGATTAATTAGGGGTTTAATAGGACTATAGGAGGTGATGCGGTGTATGGAGTAATGGTTCGGACACAGGACTGGACAAAAGAAGGAGAAGAGAAGGTTTTGAAAATAGAAGCAAATGAAAAAAGAGAGATTAATTTGTGTCCCTTTGTATTTTAACCTTTGTTGTCATGATATTTTAATTCAGTAAATTTGTACACTGCAAACAAATCAAAGAATTTATTGAATTACTATTTGTACAACATCATACTAAAATAAATATAATTCTTTATACTTACATATCCTAGAATAAATTACAAAAAATTAAGTATAGAATGCTTAAGCCATCATCATAATCCTAAACTCATCAAAACTGAGCACTCCATCTCCATTCAAATCAAACCTACAAATCATGGCCTTACACTCATCCAAATCGCTCGGTGACCCGAGCTGGCTCAGCATGCGATTCAGACTCACCGGTGTGATACAACCCTCGCCATCCATCTCGTACATCCAAAACGCTTGCCTCAAAATCCTAGTTATCTCCTCTTCCCCCTCTTCTACATGCACCAAACGCATGAACTCCTCTTCATCTAGCAACCCGTCTCCATCTGAGTCTACGGAGGCAACTAGAGCCTCGGCATCATCAGAAGAGATATGTTCGCCGGCTGCGGCTTCCATGCACAGTTGCAGCTCGGCAGCTGAAATCTTACCGTTGCCATCTCTGTCGAATGAACGAAAGATTCGATCAAATTCAATGTAGGGGGAAAATGACACTGACACGGTTTCAGTATTGATGGTTTCTTGGTTTCTCATGGCTTCTTGCTTTTCTCTTCTGTTCTTGATTGGTGTATTCATCATGTTGGGGTGTATGTGTATATATAAGGATTAAGGTGCTAGCTAGAGGAAAGGCATGAGAAGTTACAATTAACAATTAATATAATTATGTTCCATCCCAGCAAGTTCGGAAAAGCGTGTAATTATGGACTTATTTGTTGACCTGTTGAATGCTTTAATTTGGTAGAATGGTTCAGATTTTCAACGAACATCTCAACTGTCTCGTGTCAAGTATTTAATATTTTTGGAATTTGCATTTCAGATAGAAAGTTGACTTGATATTTTGGGCTTGGAGAGACTGAAAAATTCCTTTGGGCCTTGAAGGCTCAAATTAGGCTATGCTATATTGCTATGACTATGAGTAAATAAAGAGACTGCCTTCTGTAATTCTGTTTGCTATATATTAATTTCTCTTTCTCAGTCCCCTACTCTCTTTTTAAATAAGGATTGTCCAAACTTAATAAATTTACACAACCTATTTAAAATATGGAAAATATTTATGTAGTTCTACTTTTTATTTTCAAATTATTTTGTCAATTATTGATGATCTGATAAAAGATGTTGTCAGTAACTTATTTAAAATTATCAATTGAATGAACATCTTTCTAAATATTTATTCCATATATACCGAGTTCTGTTCTTAGAGAGAAAAAGAGGCCACTTCACAATCTCTTAGTATGTTACTTATTCCATGCACACTTAGCGTTAATCAAAAAGAAAATAAATGGAACATGAAAATAGAAAAATAACAACACACTTTTGTAATGACGTGTGAACAAAATAACTATGACATATCACAATATTTATATGAACTTTATCATTTTGAAAGAATTTAATCTTTTGTGACTTTCGATACAATTTCATATGCTGGAACAAAAAGAATAACTTCTAGTTTAAACTTTCACAATTTAAATAATATATTGGGAAAAAAAAGATATTGGAGAAAACCAATTCAAAAGTATTGAATAATGTAATATCATCAATAGTAATGAAAGATAATAATCTGTACCATCTTTACTCTTTTCTCTATACTGATTTTACCTTTTATTATTAATCCCAACACAAAGTGACTAGCTAGATACCTGACAATAAATATTGTATTCAATCACAGATGTAAGCCCCTCATAATAAACTCTATCACTTCTGGAAGGTCATTTATTTTAATATGGCTTGAAAAATAGTAATTTTTTATTTTAACAAAAACTAACAATTCGTGAAAATTTAACTTTTCTATTTTAAAAATTGTTTAATTATGATTAATGGTAACACAAATTTTTGCAATATTGTCAATATAGTATTGCTTATTTTAAATACAGTAAGAATTGATAATAGATTGAGTTTTATAGGAAATGGCTTAAGAATGTAATTGGATGTTGATATTGCAAAAACTATAATATTGATTTATTAATATAGTTGAATTAAAAAGTTGTAAGATAACGTCAAGAAAATTCAAAATTAACGGTTGTTGATACTATCAAACAATATTAAAATTGTTTTAAATTTAATTGTTAGACTATATATACTGGAGAATAGTTCTAAAAGTCTCAAATTTATTAATTGACTCCTTGAGGTATATATAGAGCATACATCATGCAATCTAGTCCCTATGATTACTCTATATTCTCATTTCACATATAAGTCCCTAAACTTATAACAAATACCAACACTCCCCCTCAAGATGAGCCTATGGACGAAAGATATCCACTAGGTCCATCTTGTCACAAAACCTCGACAAATCTAACGAACTAAGACCTTTAGTGAGACAGTCTGCTACTTGCTCACCAGTAGCTACATATCCCAATTCAAGTAGTCCGCTGTCCAATTTCTCCTTGATGAAGAACCTGTCTATCTCCACGTGTTTGGTCCGATCATGCTGCACAGGGTTATTGGCAATGCTAATGGCCGACTTGCTGTCGCACCACAGCTTGATTTTGCCCCCTTCGTCCATCTTGAGCTCCACCAGTAAAGCTCTCAGCCACAACAATTCTGCTACACCCAATGCCATGGCCCTGTACTCTGCCTCGGCTGTGGACCTAGCAACCACCGACTGCTTCTTGCTCTTCCAGAAAACCAAATTTCCTCCCACAAACATGCAATACCCAGACGTGGACTTTCTATCATCGGCACAACTAGCCCAGTCTGAATCACAATAGCCTTCAATGTTCAAATTTCCGTTCTTCCTGAAGATCAACCCCTTCCCTGGTGTACTCTTCAGGAACCTCAAGATCTGGTACATGGCATTCATGTGACCCTCTCTAGGGTCATGCCTGTAGCGACTCACCACACTCACCGCAAAACAAATGTCAGGACGGGTGTGACTTAAATAGATCAAGCGACCCACTAACCTCTGGTACCAGTCCTTGTCAACTGGCTCTCCTGCCTCAGCACTCAGCTTAGCCTTTTGATCAATGGGAGCACCCGCAGGCTTGCATCCTATCATACTTGTCTCTGTAAGCAAATCCAGCACATACTTCCTCTGAGATAAAACTATCCCCTCTGCACCACGAGCTATCTCAATCCTAAGAAAGTATCTAAGCTGCCCCAAGTCCTTCACCTCAAACTCCTTACCCAATATCTTCTTTAGCCGAGCAATCTCACCCTCATCATCCCCGGTGATAATCATGTCGTCCACATATACCGCAAGCATTGTAATGTGAACTCCATGTCGCCTAAAGAACACTGTATGGTCCGCATTGGTCTGCCGATACTCCATGCCTACCACAGCCCTCCTAAACCTGTCAAACCAGGCTCGAGGAGCACCCTCGTAAGTCTTCTTCAACTTCTCCCAGACATCGTGTACCTTTGCTATGCCATCCACTTGGGATGCAATAGCCGGAGTCAATGAGCTCAAAAGCCAGATATACACGTGCATGTGAGTCGACTTCCACCCAGCTCTCTCAGGTGCAGTCAGATCTGGCTCCGCTTCTCTCCAGTCAGGTACCCCTCCAGATCCTTCCCTTCCAGAGTGTACCTCACCCGACGTGACCAGCCTAGATATGTGGCAGACCCATCAAGTTTCACATCAATCGGTGGAAGCTCCAGCCTCGGTGCCGGTGCCAGTCCTGGTGCTTTGCCTTTGGCGCATTCACACTGGAGGCTGAGCTGAATGCACGCATAAAGGCTGCAATCTCATCACCACTTAGCTTCGCAAAGGCCTCCTTCATGAGATTTGGATCCTTATCCTTGCTCGCATCCCCTTCTTGCATTTTGACCCAACTCTGATATACACAATCACGAGTCAAATCCTCTTCAAGACCCGATCTTGCACCCTCAAGATCAAGCCCTCATCAAGATTCGAGCTCCGGTCAACCCGATCAATCCATCCTAACCCCGCTTCTCGGGTATCGTGGGGTAACGGCCCCCCACGCCGGCCAAGTCAATCAATCACACAATCAAAGAGGTGTTGGCCTCTAAAAGAAGAGAGAAACCGACTAAATCAAGAAAAAGACTAAGAAAATTGAAGGGAGAAACCTCACAGTGCTACAGTAACCTCACAACGCTACAGTACCTCACGGCGCTACAGTAACCCACGGTGCTACAGTACTTCACGACGCTACAGTACTCGTAGCGCTACAGTGCGACCTCACAGATCTGAAGCAGATCCTTCACAGCCCTCCTTCTAGCGCCACCTGACAGAGGCGGCGGAGGCGGAGCTCCAGACGGCAGAGACGGGACCTCATAGGCGGAGGCGGACCCTCCTGTCAGAGGCGGACAGCCCCTGGTGGTGCCTCTGCAGGGCTGGCGGAGCCCCTGCAAGGTTGGCGGTGCCCCTGGCGGAGTAGGCGGAGGTCAGGTGAAGCCGGCGAGGCTCTGGTGGTTGTGCACGATTTTTGATGCACGAAACCCTAGATCTGGAAACAGTGGCTCTGATACCAACTGGAGAATAGTTCTAAAAGTCTCAAATTTATTAATTGACCCCTTGGGGTATATATAGAGCATACATCAATCAATCTAGTTCCTATGATTACTCTATGTTCTCATTTCACATATAAGTCCCTAAACTTATAACAAATACCAACATATATTAATATGTTCAAATATAATATCTATTTTTGTTTTATTTTTAAGTTTGTAAAAATAACAATTGACAAGTGATTCGTCATCAAAATTGATACAAATCATAATTAAGTCCAAATCTTTTTTGTTGTATTTTAAAGTTAACCGGAAGGCGGCATAACATCTTCATTGGATATAATCATATAAAGCATAGGAAAAAAAAATGTTAGCATGTTGATATATCATGATTCCTTGTTGTTTTTTCTCATCACTTACTATTTATACTACTCTGAGTATGTTATTTTGAGAGTATTTATGATAATGACATATATGATCATAAAATTTTATTAATTTCTTTCATCTTCTATATATATATTTTGTGCTTGATGAAACTATTAAGTTCCAATAAATTAAAGACATTACCAGTATACTGGATTGACTTATATTTTATATCCGCATCTCTTTGTAAAAGCAATGCTCAAAAGATTGATTGCATTTGTATTTTTTTTCTAGTCTTAATTTGCTTCTTTTAAAATATTACCTGCTTTCACTACGTGAGATAAAATTTCTGGACAACGCTGAACACATGCTCAATTTTGAATCTCAATGCATATGAGATTCTACACAGTACACTACTTAAATTTTTTACAATATATTTTCTTTTCCTTTATTTTAAGGATCCAATACCACAAACATTTAATGATCCTCCAAGACCCAATGTCTAATTACTAACAATCACATTTAGGCATTGACTTAGACTATTAAACAACAATTCCATGCGAGTCTCATATCACTTGAGAAATTTTTAAATTTCTATGACACCTTTTCAGACTATCACACTAGTGAGACTATTTTGAGAGAGGAGATCTAGAGAAGCAGTGAAAGCATTACTCTCTCAACAATGGCATACCAGGGAAGCAACACCTCAGCAGTGACACCAGACTGGTTGAACAAAGGAGACAACTCATGGCAAATGGTTTCAGCGACACTTGTCGGTTTACAGGGCTTCCCGGGCCTGGCCATGCTCTATGCCGGCTTGGTCAAGCAAAAGTGGGCCCTCAACTCGGCTTTCATGGTGCTCTATGCCATGGCAGCCGTGATGCCATGCTGGGCCCTATGGGCCCACAAAATGGCCTTTGGAAAAAGACTCCTTCCTTTTGTGGGCCAGCCGGGCACAGCTTTGACACAAGATTTCATGATTGCACAATCGATCCTCCCATCGACCGTCCATTACAAATCAGACGGTGAGCTAGAGATGGCAGCGGTGCAACCCTTCTATCCCGAGGCAAGCATGGTTTTCTTCCAATGGGCATTTGCTGGTGTGACGGTCGGGCTTGTTGCTGGGGCCCTGCTGGGCCGAATGAGCCTCAAAGCATGGATGGTTTTTGTGCCGTTGTGGATTACATTTTCTTATACAGTCGGTGCTTATACTTTATGGGGTGGCGGTTTCTTGTTCCATTGGGGTGTAATGGATTATTCGGGTGGATATGTGGTGCATCTTGCATCGGGTGTGGCAGGATATACCGCTGCTTTTTGGGTATATATGTACTTCTATTCTGTTGTTTGTTTTTCAATGTCCACATGTACCAGTACTACAGAGCAGTTGATTTTTATGCTTCAAATGTTTGCCAATGTTGGTTATCCTCTTCGTTCACATTATTTTACCAGTACTTTAGTAAACAGGAATTACCAGTAGCAGTCCCTTGCTACTATTCACCAAAACAAACAACAAAAATTACCTTTTATACTGTCAATACATATGGAATTCAAGTTCAACATGACAGGTGGGCCCAAGGCTCAAGCAGGACAGAGAAAACTTTCCTCCAAACAATCTCCTAGTAGCATTGATGGGTGCTGGGACTCTATGGCTGGGATGGACAGGATTCAACGGCGGCGATCCATTCTCAGCTAATGTGGATTCATCAGTTGCAGTGCTAAATACACATATTTGTGCAACTACCAGCATCTTGGTATGGGTTTCCCTGGATTTTGCTTTTTCAGGAAAACCAACTACTGTAGGTGCAATTCAGGGAATGATCACTGGGCTTGTTTGCATCACTCCAGCTGCAGGTTTGCAACTTTACATCATTTTTTATTTCAAATCAGAATTGGCCTCTGTTGCATATTGCTGTTCCTATACAGCTTAATTTTTTTTATTTTTATTTTTATTTTTATTTTTATTTTTATTTTTGTGTGTGCAATTTACATTTTGTCAACAGGCCTTGTACAAGGGTGGGCTGCTGTGGTGATGGGGATTGCTTCGGGCTCCGTGCCATGGTACACCATGACGCATCTATGCCGCAAATGGGCAGTATTACAAAAGGTCGATGATACTTTAGGCATTCTTCACACGCATGCTGTCTCAGGTATTCTAGGCGGGGCACTCACCGGTCTCTTTGCACATCCCAGCCTTTGCAACATGTTTCTACCAGTGACCAATTCAAGAGGTGCTTT
This sequence comes from Carex cristatella, assembly GCA_024447775.1. NCBI lineage: Eukaryota > Viridiplantae > Streptophyta > Magnoliopsida > Poales > Cyperaceae > Carex > Carex cristatella. The sequence continues at coordinate 2,953,855 of JAJHPF010000005.1, read as the reverse complement.
CTATGGTGGTGCATCTGGTGGAATGCAATTCGTCAAACAGTTGGTGGGTGCATGTTTTGTGATTGCATGGAATGTGGTGATTACATCAGTTATTATGGTTTTCATTAGGTTTTTTATTCCCTTGAGGTTGAGTCAAGAGGAGTTGTCTGCTGGAGATATTGCAATTCATGGAGAAGAGGCTTATGCTATTTTCGGGTTTCCTAAAGATGTCGAAAATGGCCGTGGTTTGGATCAAACTCATGATCAAAGAGGTTAATCCTCCCTAGATTTATATTAGAGTATCAGTTCATACTACAGATCAATATTATTTTCATTTTCAAAATTCTAATAGTCAATCGGAACCGTTCAACATATAAAACTTGCAGACTAAATCTTACATTTTTTAGAATTTTTTTAGATAGGTAAAAAATCATTACTTTTGAATAGTCTTGATTCCAGAACCTTTAAAATCAAGTGATTTTGTACCTTTCTAAAAATATAATATAAAAAATCCAAAAAATTTAAAATTTGATTTACATATATATTTCCATATTGGGATCATGCTAAACATTTCAAATCAATTGCTTGGACTTTCAAAATATAAATATTGATCCATAATACGGACCCATATGCGCTATGCATAGTACTGTAGCCTCACTCCAGTTCAAATTAAAAAAAAAAAAAGGAGAAATATAAAAATTTGAAGCACAGTTATGTTGATACAAAGATTTCCTTGGGCACGCATGATATGTAGTTTTTAACAAGTATCAATGAGAATCCAAAGTACAAGAATTGTCTCCTTTAAATGGTGGAGAAGTCTGATGAAAGAAACTATGTCTAGTCAAAGCGCTCCCAATTTTCTGTAAGTTGATTGGCTGGTTGTATTGTAACTTGAGTGGCGGGTTGTGGTGTCTGACCCGACCCAGAATCAAATGTCGCCCAATCAGTCTGAGTCCCCTGGACACCTCTGCCTTGGTCCAAAAAAGGGTTGTTATATCTCACTTTTAGTACATCTGTTGCCTCTACCAAGTTTTGAATGCGTTTCACCTGAGGGCAAAAAGGGCAAAAAGAAAAAAATTAAAACTAATTTCAAAATTATTTGCACAAATAGTTCTGATATTCCAATAAGAATGATTGATGCTAGAAAATACGTACATATTTGATGTGAATTTAAAGATTTAAGTACCTCATTTTTTCTTTGAATTCTAGCCTCTCCTTCGGCCTCGATACCATCCAATTTTAACAACTGGACCATAAGCAGTTCTGTCAGTACTATAAATTCTTTCTCATCTACCTTCTTATGCCCGTTTACAGCAGCTTCCAATGTAGAAACCTAGTAAATGGGATATTATTATGAAATAAAAATTAGTTTCATGAAATGCCCGTTCAAAGAATTAGCTCATAAAAGAGTTGCAAAACTAGAAATTTTTCACATGGTTATCTAAATAAGAAACAATGTTGCATATATCTCTTCCTAATTTCATAAAATAAAACCCTTTTCCTAACCAAATTCTGAGCACATAAACAGTAAAAGAGGGGTAATTTGTAGATAGGATATATTTTGGCTTTCTAGGTGCAGGTATAATATTCAAATGTTCCCATATTTTTTAAGGGTTATATGTGTTATGATTTCAGATTTTGATGATAAACTAACGGAATCCATATTATAACATTAATCTTGGAATTTGCATTTGCACATGATTTAAAACGAGGCTTACTAATTTGCTTATTGTACCAGTATACCTTATCTGCAAGCTTATCAACCTCAGCTCTGACACGTGCAATGGCTTCACATGCACGTGCAACCTCTGGGGTCATTTTCTCCTCCTGGGGCTTTTCTTCTTGGCTTCTGGGAGCTTCTAGAAGAACCAGCCTAGCCATGTCTTTTATTCCAGATGCGTGCAATCGTTCACTATCCTCCTTTTCCTTTCCCCTAAATAACAGCTTTTGATTGGCCGGATCTAAACCAGACTGCTGTGCTAGTACTTTCTTCAAATCACCTTTGGACCAAAACAAATAATTGAAAAAAAAAAATAGTAAACAAATATTAAAGAGTGAGGCTATGATACTAAGCATAGTAAGCACAGCACCGATTGGTCCATATTATGGATCAATATTTTTGTTTTCAAAGTTCAGTTAGTCGATCTGAACCGTTCAACATGATTTCCATATGAAAATGTACACGCAGACAAAATTTTATATTTTTTATATTTTTTACTATTTTTATATAGGTAGAAAATCACTATTTTTGAATGGTCTAGAATCTTCGGATCAGGTGATTTTCTACCAATCTGAAAAAATAGCAAAATATTTCTAAGAAAATGTAAAATTTGATCTACAAGTACATTTTCATATGGAGATCATGTTGAACAGTTCATATCAATTGTTTGGACTTTGAAGATGAAGATTTTGATCCATAGTACAGACCAATATGCACTACGCATAGTACCATAGCCTCACTCAATACTAAAACATACATTAATTAGCTTGCTCTCTATGCTGGTACAGATTAATACAATGCATGTACCAGTAATAGATCTTCCCACATCGCTTGCTTTGTTTTATGACTTTTATCAGTTTATACTTAGCTCCTTACGCAATTTCTTTACACCAGTATTATCATATCTTATTCATTTCCTGTTTTATTACTACAACAAAGACCTTGCATTTGCATTTAGAAAGGTTTCCAGTAACATATGGATCTACTCAAAAGGACAAGGGTGAAGACTTAAAACAAAACTACAAGGAAGCATTTGATCAAACACTTTGGCTACAATGTCAGTTGAACCCCGCAGATCACAATGTAACTTGGAGTATTATCAGATGCAAGCAAAACTAATAAGAAATTAATACTAAAGCATGTCGATTCAGTTACTCTACCTCTAAATTGGTGCAGAATCATACCAATTTTATAAAGGTAATCCAAATTTCGATTTCTGTACCGGACAGGCATGAATCCAGGGATAAATTATCAGTACCAATCCCAAGAAAAACCTAACTGAGTGTATTACATCAGTACAGTCTAATTACTGTTCTGATTGTATACCAGATAAAAAATTTCACTTCATACGCACACAAGATTTCAGTAACAAGAAGCATTTCAACAAACAACTTGCTACAAGATCAATTAAAACCCTGAACATCTAAATTTAACCACAACAAAAAGAAAAGAATATATAAATCTGAAGGATGTATAATTAGATTAAGAATAACCGAGGCATTACCAATGCTGATTTGGGGAGGTACAGCGACATCGTACTGCTTGAGTCCATGAGTGACTGACAGTCTGACACTGGGCCCCACATGACAGCCAATTGCTTCTTGCGAACCCGCAAAATTCGGGTTCTGAGGCGGAATACCAAAATTCATGGTGTAATATTTCCAGATCACTCGACAAAATTAGAATAGGAGGAGGATAAAAATGTATAATAGCGATATGAGATCGGAGGAATTTAAAAGCCTATTTTTCCTCGCGAGAGAGAGAGAGAGAGAGAGAGATAAGTGCCGAGAAAGGAAAGGATGCTTTTTATATACAGAGAAAGATCACCAAGATCTGGTAGGATGCCATTTTAACATTTACATGGTGTTCAATGTACGGTAGTGAACCGAGTGTAACTACAAAATATCTAGATTTTTAACAGTTCGGTGGAGGATGTAAGATTTTGCCCTCTTTGATCTAATGATAGAGCGGTTCACGATCATGCAGTATAAACCATTTCGGAAGCCAGTCTTGACATAACATGGTGTTTAATGCACAATTACGAACCGAGTGTAATTGGAATATCTGAGGTTTGATCTGTTCGGCGTGAGATGAGTTTGGGTCAGATGCCCATCGGACTCAAACTGAGTTCTATGGGTTCCAAATCCGTCCGATCTGCATTAAGATCTGTGCACCGATCTTTAATATCCGTGCGCATACGCTTTAATATCCGTGAGAACGAATTTAAAGCGGATCAGACGGTTAAGAAACCCATGGGACGCAAATTTAAGTGCGATGGGCATCGGACCCAAATTTAAGTGGTTGGGACGTAGGATGTGAGGTTTTGCCATCTCTGATCTGATAGAGCAGCTGTTCAGACACTAATTGGATCTTAAGGATCCTGAATTCGATCCGGACTGTCCGATTCTTTTTTACACAAATAAAAGAAATTCATTTTTAAAATTGGGTCGGATTGAATCTGGGCCCAAAAGATAACGGGCCTAATTAATTAGTTCTAATTTTACATCACAAATTTGGGCTAAAATTTTGAAAATAAATCGATTGCCAAATTAAGAATCAAAAATTGGGTTGGAAAACTGTAGTAAACGGACAATATATTGAGCTATTCATGTCAGATTTTTGAAACAATTAATTTATGAGTTTGTAATGGATATATTTCATCTTATTTATCAATTTCAATAATATTTGAATCATCAATATAATTATAATATATCAAGAACATCAACAAACACACACAAATACGAGCCTTCTTAATTAATCCTAATTTTACTCTGAAGCTGCATCACATTTTTTGGGCTAGAAATAAAAAAAAAAAAAAATGAATAGATCGACGAATCAAGAATCAAGAATTGGGTTGGATAATTGAAGAAATCAAATAATATATCTTGAGCTATTCCTATAATTAATGCATGCCAGAAAAGAAAAGGAATGAGGTTCCAAAGGGAAGGCCGAATTTATTCGAAGCACCAAAAAGTTACACAATTGTGCCTTTTTTTTTCAAAATCCAAATTTTAAAAGATGCATTAGGTTAGGTACTTGAGGATAAATAGGTTTCATTTTTTTTTTGTTCTCCATAAATATGCAATCAATGAAAAAGACTTCCCTGGCAATTAATGCACTATTAAATGCTCAATTTTGAACACGAAATTATCAAAATATCTTTGAAGTGATCAAAAAATCTTTTGTTGTTTATTGTATATTATTTAAGTAGATGTGATTTTTTTTGTACTTATAGTATACTATTTAAAATATATGGAAATATGATGTCTAATTTTTTAAATTAGTAAGAAGTTATTCAAAAGTAGGGAAATTTTTATTACACATTATAATATATAAATACGTTTTAATTTATATTTATATTTTTGAATTTTTTATTTTATTTCTATATAAAATATATATAGTTTCATAAAATAATAAATAGATGTGACTATCTGAAATATCTGAACAAGGATAATAAATATGAAAAGACATTAAAAATGAAATAAAAAATAATATGATAATTCCCAAAAATATCTTAACAAGGATAAGCTTATCATAGTGATTGTCTCCAAATATTAATTAAGTTAGGTTAAATTAGCTGGCATTTGAGAGGTGATTGTCACATTGAAATTTTCCAAGTATTTGTTTAAATTGAAAGTTTGATATATACTTTGATGGATTAATTGCCATGTACCAAACTTGGAAGTTCTCATGACACTATCTCATAAAATGATATAAAATAAGATCATGCAAATGATAAAATATTAATTAGGTTTGGATTCCCCACAATTTGAAATCTATGTTCTTCATACAGTAGTGTATATATCATATATAGTAAGATAAATTATGGATATACTCTATTACTAATGTAATTGTCAATAGAGCATATTGGAATTAAAATCTGATTTTAAATCTAATATATATTTATAGATACATATGGACTGTCAAGTGTGGCCACTAGGTAATATAATATGTGAAATACGATATTCAGATTGTTATATAATTTAGATTTGAAAGTGATTAAAATGCATAATTTTTTTATTTTAAGACATGTTTAATTTGTAATTTTCTTTAGATGAAATATGATTTATAAGTAGAGTGGGAAAAATGGCATGGCGGAGCCGACTCCGTCATGGAACAGCACGGCACGTGTGACTATTTTGTGTTGTAACTCGCGTGTCATCTGCCATGACCATTCGCGTACCGTGACCATCTTTTGAAAATTTAGTACGGCATGTCATGCGAAAGATCCGGTTACGGCACGGCATGCATGTGGTCACGCAAGTCACATGTAACTAGGACCGTTAGGTCTTGATCAAATGATGAATCTTGAATAAACTAACCTAAATTATAAATAAAAAAATAAACATGAGAAATGTGATCATTTATATTTGGACACGGCACGTGAATTGTTACAGCACGCGAGTCATGGCATAATTTGTGCGCCGTGACCAGCCCTCGACATAAATATGCATCTAGGGTACATTTCATTTTTTTTTAAACCATGTTAATTTGGTTTATTCATTTCTAGCGGATGGTAATAAAAAAAAATGGGTGGACAATGGGGTTGGTTTCAGGTTATTGTTTTTCTAATGAAATGTATCAGGAAATCTCATCTGTTCACGGAATTGCAATTCGTACTGTCTATAATTCATATTTAATTATTTTATTTTCTTAATATTTAATTTAAATTAAATATTAATAAAAATAAAAAAGTTGCAAAAACAAAACAGAAGAAGAATAGCTATGCATGTACATATATAAGAAAGATAATTAAAAAAAATAATCCACAAGATTAGGAGATGTTAATTAAGAGTAAAAAAATATATAGTACATTCTATAATATACAAAAATTAATTGTTAAATCCTTAATTTTCCAGAAAAGAGGTTAGTTTGCTAGACATTGCATATCAACTAAATTATGAATAATTTAGAACAAAAGACATTGTCCTCAATATTATATAAGAGGTTAATTGCATGTTTGAAACTCAAATAGATGTCCATTATATATGCATATTATAATTTGGAAGATTAAATTAGGCCTCTATCTTTCTCTCTCAAAATAAAAACCCATTACAAATGCATTAATTACTCCTCCATCTATCTCACAAAAAATTTTACTCCATCTTTCTTTCAAAAGAAAAAAAAATGCATTGATTAGTCAATACATGTAAGCCATATGTTGGTATGTGATCATCAATCTTTTATCTAATTTTGACTTAGAAGATGGAAAGTGTTTTATATATGAGTCTAGTTATCACTATAAAATACAAAATATTATTGTCCTTGTTAGCACCAGCAAACAAAAAAAAAATCTAGAAATCTAGAGCTAATGGTATTAAAAAGTCCAACCATCTTTGTTTATTTATTTGATTTATCTTTTTGACTTAGTTTAGTCTACTATTCAGTGTCTACCTGTCAAGATCTAAAAAAAAGCTTAGAAAAATGGTTGCTAGATGTATTTGTACCAAGATTTTAAATAGCAATTATTGCATCACTGCGGAAATGCTAAATAAAAAACTATCACAAATAGTGCAACTATAGCAAAAGTTATCCCACATAGCATTTTTTTTTTAAATAAATGTTATATTTCTACTAATTATTAACATTATCTAAAATCTCGTATAGCGATAAGTAATACAAAAATTGATTAAAGAATTATAATATTCATATTGAACCAATACAAAATCCAAATTGCTATTCAAAATATCTCTTATAATATCATAAACTATCTATCTTTTTCTATTTAAAATCAAAAGTAATCCGAATCTTGAAAAAAATTGATCATTATTAAAAAAAAAATCAGTTTGGACTTTTAAATAAAAGCCTATATAGCATAGCGTGTACTATAACGCGTAGTGCAAATAGCGGATTGCTATAACCACTATAGCAGTCATAGCTGAAATAGCACACTTTTATCCCATAGCTTAGCGTTTAATGTCCGAAAATACTATATCGTACTATTTAGAACATTGATTTGTACATACTTTGTTTATGCTTAATTTTATTACTTAAACAATTTAATTTCATTTGTTATTAATAATTGATGCACGTTTAATTAATTGTTTAGTTAATTGGTCTTTAGTTGATACTAGTTCCTCCTCTTCTACTAGTGTGATTGCTATTAGTGATTGATATTAGTATATTTTCTTATGTTATTTTGTTTTGTGGATTTTGGTGCTAGTTGGATGTTGTTCTATTAGTTTGGTATAATTGAATATTCGGTGCTATGCATTATTTTGTATGGACTATGTTTCGTAATGAAACAGGTGGAATTTCACTTTTACAAAAAATATATATATATATTATAGCATTAATGAAGATTGTCTTCTTTCTTTCTAGCTCTATGATCCTTGCTTTTCATTAATTATACAAATAAATAGGACACCTATTCAATCTGATGGACACAAATTATTATTTTGTTAACACGTGACATACTTGATCTTGACATGTTTTTAAATTTGAAAAAATTACACAAATTAATGTGTTGGTGGTCCAATTTTAAGTAATCAGCATCCAGTGAGAAGTTAATACTAAATTATGTTGTAATTAAGAGTAGAACTAAGGTGTTCTTAAGTTCAGCAGGTCTGTTGGTGAGCTTAACTCGAAACTTATCGGATTGACTGCAAATGAAAAATCCAAACCGTTAAAATTATTCTACCCTACGAGTGAAGCATTTACATATCTAATTATAAATTTTCGAATTAATTAATTAGTATAAAGTCAAACAGTCTAAAAGAAGTTTTATAAATTAGTATTAACGCGTTCATTTTTTTTATCAATCTTTTGACCTCTTGACTTTATATTAAATTAATTCAAAATTTTATAAATTTTGCATATAAACGCATCACTTGCGAAAATAAATTGGTTTCAATAGTTTGAATTTGTCGTTGAAGTTAATCTAATAAATTTTAAAATTAAGCTCACTAAAAACTTAGTAAGCTTAAGAACACCCTAGTTCTACTGTGTAATTAATCAAGCTTCTGTTAAACAATGTAAAATTAATATGTCGGTAAAAACAAATATAATAGTTAATGTAAATTTAAATAAATATTACATAAATGAGAATTCTTGGATGTGGTTCTAGACTTCTGGGCAAGGTGGGAAATAGGAAAATTAATTTGTATCTAGAATATGGTATAAGATTAAAATAAGTATTAATTAACCTATGATAATATGAGTGCATAATTATGTTTTTAATTTTTAAAATTTTTTAAATTGATCTGAAAAAAACGTCGTCTTGGATGGTTACTCTATTTTAAATTGGTCTTGTATGTGTAAAAAAAAATCCATAACAAAAATCTTTGACGTCTGACAGTATCTAAATGTCTGACAAACTTGAGAAAAAATACATTTAAGGATCTAGATGTCTGACAGCATCTAAGTAACTTAAATTCTTTTTAACATAGAGAATCCAACATTTTTAATTTATAGAAATTATTTAAAAATAAATAAGATAATTGATTGGATGGAGATATTTTCAAAATTTTCATACAATTCATTAATTATACTATATTATTTCTACAAATAAAAATTTTGAATTGATGAGAGTCAATATTTTTCAAAATAATTCTATCATACCAAAGTCTTAAAGCACCGACTAGCAAAATCTATGAATTTGGACCACCTCCGGTATCATACATAAAATTACTAAATTTTAATTTAAGATTCTAAATAACAATTATCGAATCATTGTAGAAATATTAAAAAAAAAGCACTATTGTACCGAAAATGTTTAATAGCGTTATATCTTTTAAGATCCGAAAACACTATAGCACGCTATTTTAAATACTGTTAAATTCAGACTGTTCTTTAACTGTGGTCCGAATTTTAAAAATAAACTCTTTATATTTAAATAGACATCGAATTCTAATTGTTTGGTAACTCTCAGCTCATTGAACCAAGTACAGTATACGGACTTATCTATTGCCAAATTCCCTAGTACAACTTGAAAAGATGATAGGAATCCAGCACCTTTACATAAGCAAGATGCATCACCAACTAATTCCTTGTTAAGAAAATTATTTCTTGTTAAAATTATGTTTCTTTTAATTGGCCAATCAAAAGAAACACTTAATTTAAGTTGATGCATTAAAATAATTTATCAACTGGTACCCTAACACTACTAAAATTAAAGGAAAGAATGAAGAATATAACAGTAAAATTACCTTTACCCCCTCCAGCCAAGCAAAAATTATTTTAGTGCATCAACTCCATTCTTGAAGGACAACAATTTTCTAGTATAGAAATCCACAGCAGTTTGGGTCCGATGGGTTCTATAACCGTCTGATTCGCTTTAAAATTCATGCGCACAGACATTAAAACGGATGTCCACGGATATTAGAGCGTCGCACACATGTCTTAAAGCGGATCAGATAGTTATGAAACCTATCGAACTCAGTTTGAGTCTGATGGGCATCGGACCCAAACTGCTCTCATAGAAATCTGTTTTTTTAGAGCAAGTAATCTTTTGTCAATCATCTAATAATCAACCACTAGCTTAACCTTTGTATAAAATGGACTAACAAATAGACTACAAGTAATAATTCCACCTAATTTTTGTCAATCAGTTAACAATTTGCCTTCCATGCCTCTTGAATAGTCAAGTTAAAATTAGTATCAGAGGCGGAATAAGAAAATCTTGATAAAAAAAGAGATGAAATTTAAAAATACACAATATGTGGTATACAAAATTGGAATTCAAGCCTCTGCAGTAACAAAGTGGAGTTCTAACAACAACGCTACAAGTAAAATTTTGATAATTTATGAAGATGGTGAACTATATAAAAAGTTTTAATAAAATTAAATTAAATTAAATCTCAATATGCATATATAATTAATAATTTTAAATTATAGGGGTACATCCTCCCTTGATTAGTATATAATCTTAGAATAATTTTGAATGCAAATAAATGAAGGATATATTCCCTAATCATTATCTGTCATTTCAAAATGAAATCTTTCTGTTACTTTAGAAATCTCTAGATTAATTACTACCCTTTTGTTTGTATGAATGGAGGAAGTGGGGAACCTCTAATAGAACACTGGAATTTTCCATATTAAGAAGGAATAAAGTTTTGATATATACAAATCTCTTGTCCCACTTTTCATAGAGCATCAGATTCATTTGAGTCAAATTAATTAATCATTCACATATCTCCATATTCTTTTTGAGGCAGACATGCATCTTAAAAAACAAAAAGATATTTTCTAATTAATAAAATCTATTTCAAAAAAGAGGAGGGTTCAAATGCACCATTATTTTGTGCTCCAATATGTTATATATCTTTTATCTCCATTTTGAAAGTCCGAATAATTGATCTGAACTCGTCAATATTATCATCATAATAAAACATTCTTAGAGACCCAATTTTATATTTTTTAGAATTTATTTACTATTTTTTTAGATAGGTACAAAATCACTTCATTGGATGGTCCAAAATCTCCTTAAAACCGTCCGTATTTGTTAACAAAATATTCAAAGTACACATTTCAGATGCATCTAGTAAAATGAGGATGAACTTTTTAAACTCTTGAAGAAATTAGACTGTCCGTTATGAATCTTAAAATTGTTCACTCTCTATGAAATTGTTCCTTAAATATTTAAATTGATCCGAACTTTTAATGGACCGTCCGTATTTGTTAACGATAATGTTCAGAGTACACATTTCGGATGCATCTAGTAAAATGAGGATGAACTTTATAAACTCTTGAAGAAATCAGACCGTCCGTTATGAATCTTAAAATTGTCCACTCTCTATGAAATTGTTCCTTAAATATTTAAATTGATCCGAACTTTGAACGGTATTTGTTAACAATAATGTTCAGAGTACACATTTCGGATGCATCTAGTAAAATGAGGATGAACTTTATAAATTCTTGAAGAAATCAAACCGTCCGTTATGAATCTTAAAATTGTTCCTTAAATATTTAAATTGATCCGGACTTTTAACGGACATCCGTATTTGTTAACAATAAAGTTCTGAGTACACATTTTATGTGCATCTAGTAAAATGAGAGTCAACTATATAAACTCTTTACAACATTTTCTTTGTTCTCCCCTTTGTCTCTGTTTTCACTATAGATTTAAGACCGTTGTTTTTGTTTCCTTTTTTAGTTAGATATGTTAACGGAGTATGTATTCTATTCAATGAGCTGTGATTATTTTCCGGCTGAGTAACTGAAATTCGGTGTCTATTTAAATATGGAGGTTTGTTTTTGAGATTCATGTCACAACTAAAGAACTGTCTGAATTTACCAATTAAATTCATGTTAACGGCTCTAAAGCCTTTGTATTAATTTTATTTTTTTGAAAAAAAAATGTAGAGGTCTAGCCTCCAGATTTCATATATGGGACACCAAAGGTGTCAGGTAGCAAATACATAGTCCGATACATAATAAACTGCCAAAATAAAAAGAAAAAACAAAACAAAAAAATAGAAGAAAGCAAGCCAAGTGAAGATACAATGTTACAAAAAAACACAGCATGCATTGCTTCAAGGTGTTATCTCACTAGTTGTCTGAGCTTCATCATGCGCTATTTGCTGACCCGGGAACCATCTAAAAAATTCATGCATTATTTTTGTTACCAGTTGCTGCACTTGTTTGGTCTCATCTCTAAACACTCTTGCGCATCGTTCCCTCCATATGACAAAACACATAGTAACTTGCAGCTGCCTTACCTTAATACTTTGTGAGTTCAAAATTGCCCCTGTGTAATCTCCTCTCATGAACAAAGCGCATTGTCGGAGCTCATTTCTCCCCTACACTATCCGTGCCAGTATCTCCCTGCTATACACACAATCAGTGAAGATGTGCTAAATAGTTTCCACCGCCTGCTTGCACAGTACGCATCTGTTAGGCATCTGCCAACCCCTTACCAGTAAATTGTCCACTGTCAGAATCTTATTTTTCAGAACCAACCACATAAAAATCCTCACTCTCAATGGTGCTTTAACCTTCCATAAGTTCTTAATTGCGTTATCTATGTAAGGTCTTTTTTCCATTGCATCATAGGCCGATTTAACCGTGAATTGCCTTTGCGCTGTCCAGACCCAGCAGTTCGTGTCAGTGTCAGCGCCAAAGCTTGTTTGAACCAATTCCGCTATCAATCTGTCCTTTTGTTGGGTTTCAGTTTCATTTAGCACATGATGCAGTTTCAAGTCCCATTGTCTTGTTCCCCCAGCCTGATATACTGACATGTCCTGCTCTTTAGCTAGACCAAACAGATCCGGGTATCTCGCCCTGAGTGGCTGCTGCAACCACGCATCCTTCCAAAACTTGATACTTGTTTCTTGACCCAAAGTGTATTGAATTGAAATCCCGCAGAAGTCTCCTACTGAACTCAAAGCTTTTCAAAAGGTAGTTGCAGTTTGTAACTCCTATGGCCTTGATGATTGTTCTGTGAGCTGCACTATTCCCATCCAATCCGGCCTATTAACTTGGATCCAGTGCCACATAATCAATGACATCACTTGTATTATCGTTAATGAAATATCAAATTATGAAAAATAAAATGGTTATTAGCAAAAGTGACTGTACTAATTGGTGCTTGACCAAATAAAGTGTACTTGGAGACCAAATTTTAACTTGTTTACTGCTTTACTGCTTTATTTTAACTTGTTTACTACTTTACTACTTTATTTTAACTTGTTTATTGCTTTATATTAAAATGTGCTTGGAGATCAAATTTTATATTTTTTGAATTTTTTTTTTACTATTTATTAAGGCACTTTGAAAATCACTGATTCAATGGTGGTTTAACCAAACAGTAAAACTAGAAGCCACCATTGGATCAGCGATTTTCACGATAATACAAGTGATTCAACGGTGCTTGGAGATCACATCTAACTGTTTGGATTGACTTTTTGGACTTTGAAAATTAAAAAATAACTTGGTTGCACGGGACCTCAGAAACAACTGATTTGATATTAGCCAACCTCTCTCTCTCTATATATATATATTTATTGATTGGTCAAGCACCAATTAGTACAGTCACTTTTGCTAATAACCATTTTATTTTTCATAATTTGATATTTCATTAACGATAATACAAGTGATGTCATTGATGACCAAATGACTCGAAACAACAATTATAAACAAATTTAGATTTTTTTTTTAAGCCAGCTAACGATTAGCGTTTAAGACAAGGTGATTCATTATTTTTGAAATCCTGTGAATTTGATCTAATTAAATGAATTAATTTCTTTATTGATATTTCTTTAAAAAAAATATAAAATTTGGTCTCCAAGCACATTTTAGCCAACCTCTCTCTCTCTCTATATATATATCTATATATAGTGACTAATATGCTTTCGGTAACATAGATGACGAAATACATCCAACTCATTTTTCAATTTTAGAAGTCCAAATAACCGATTCGAACGCTCAACATGTTCTCCATATTAAAATGTGCTTGGAGACCAAATTTTAAATTTTTTGGAATTTTTTTACTATTTATTAAGCCACTTTGAAAATCGCTGATCCAATAGTAGCTTAACCAAATAGTGAAACCGTTGGATCAACGATTTTCAAAGTGGCTTAATAAATATATCTACTATTCGGATATGAATAATTAAAACATAAAACTATATCAATATTCTTATCCACACAAATATTCAAATATCAGATATCCACGTTTAAGTTTTCGACTACGAATCGAATATTATCATACCGTTTTCACCCCTACTCTAACAGCAACAAGCTGCATTAATTAATATCTTTGAATCATATGACTTTTTATTTTTATTTTTGCAAGAAAGATAACTGTTTTGTCTCTTAGTAACCTAACTAAATTATTTCCTTCTAGAGACAAGTCACAACTGCCAAAAGGAGAATACTGAATACAGAGAGCATTGAAAAGTCCTGACAAGACTGATTATGAGCTATCTGTATTCACAACTAACAACTCACATTTGATCCATTTAAGGACTTGTGCCCCACAAACTACTTACCTCATTAAATTAACCCCAAATCAAGCTGTTGATGTTAATTAAAATTTGGTACTGTCAAAGCTGAGCTAGACCCAGCATGACTACTGGGCCCCACCTAGACCCTAGCTGTATGTACTTATAATTATTTACTTTAGAAAAATAGAGTATTATTTATAAAACAAGAGCAGCCAAGTCTCACCACAAAAAAAAAAAGATTATTAATTTCCAGGTTATAACCATAGTTACAAAATTCGCTAAATTCGCAAATTATTCGCGAATTATTCGGTTTATTGGTGATGCCAAACCGAACGCCGAATTATTCAGTTGACCAAACTTTGATCGAATAATTTCCAAATAATTCGTGAATTTTACGAATTTTTCCCGAATTTTACGAATTTTTCCCATAATTTTATTTTTTGGTTATTTTTTTTATTTTTGCTCCCTTACAGAACTGAGATCTCTGATCCGAATAATACCGAATAATTTTCGAATTATACCTGAATTATTCCCGAATCATGAATTTTTGACCTCGCCAAACCGAACCCGAATAATTAATTTATCACTATGGTTATAACTAGCCACTAGCCAATGGTGCAATAGCTCTCTCTCTCTCTACAGTATAATTGGTTGAACATTAATAATTGGGTACACAAAATTAGTTGTAAATAGTGCATTAATAATTAATTATTGATGAAAAGGAATTGAATATGGAGGTTCCTCTTTAGGAGGGACCTTGCCTCCCTCAAAATGTATAACTTACAAAGATATTGATATGAATGCTAACCAAACTCCAATAACATAAAATATGTTCTTAAAATAAATTAAAAGAAAAGGATAGTGCATGCCTTAAAATATTGGTGCCTAAAAATATGCCAAAAAATCTTGATTTTTTGGTCTGATGGGTTGGTATATGTCCTTCATATATGCTTTAAATTTCAAAGTGGAATTGAATTACTTTTTGGAATATTCCAAATTAATCAAAACGCTAGATCAGCAATTAATTAAGGGGGGTTGGACTATTAATAGAACAAGTTTAAATTCACATTGATACTACTTAGTGGAGTAAAATTAGGGTGTTTTTAAGCTCACTAAGTTCTCAATAAACTTAATTTCAAGATGTATCCAATTGATTTTAAATGATGAATTCAAACCGTTGAACTGATCTATATATTTCACAAGCTATTGCGTTTACATATCAAATTTATAAATATTTGAATTAATTCAGTATCAAGTCAAGCAATAAAAAAAAACTATCAAAATAAACATATTTAATTAACTTTATAAATCTTATTTTTTTTTACCGCTTGACATACATTATACTGAATTAAATAAAAAAATTATAAATTTGACATGTAAATACATCACTCGTGATATAAAGTAATTCCAATATATTTTAGAGTTAAGCTCACCAAAAAACTTGCTGGTGAGCATAAGAGCACCCTAGTTTTTACTCTACTTAATTAGTGATATGTGTTCTCCACAAGCACAAATTTGTTCTTATATTTTATATTTTATGAGAAGAGTAGGATTATATAAGAATAACAAAATTAAATAAAATTTTAATATACATATTTAAAATTTAAAAATCATGAAAATGATTGAGCACTTCTTACTTAACCGTTAAGTAGATCCGCTCCTGCATAATTAGAAAAGTTCTTGCACTTTGTCTTTCATGTTTTATAGTCTCTTATTATTTTCTCAAAGTTTCTTAATTAAGCTTAACTTGTCCTCATGTAATTAAGCTTAAGTTTAACGGAATAAAATATCTATGTACTTGGGATGTAATTAAAGAAATACATTTTTCAAGAGAGGTCGTCATCATCAGGGGCGGACCCACATTGTACTAGGGGTAGCTGTCCCTCCTGATTTTGAATTTTAGTGGAGATCTATCGGTCCCGACCAACTTTGCCCTCTCTGGAATTTTTTTTGCCCTCCCCTGAAATGTTTGATTGGTAATTCGGGTTAAATTTAGAGATAAAATTAAAATAAATTTTTTGAATTATTATTGGTAATTAGAATTATAAGTCAGAACATCAGAAATTACAAGTCAAAATATTAGAAACTATAAGTTAAAGCATTGTTTTTTTATCGAGTACTCAATTAGATTTAAATCTAATTAGCTATTTAAATTTGATTCGATATTTTTTCGCCTCCTTACAAAAATCATGAATCCAGATCATCATCAAGGTTTAAATATAGGCAAAGTCTTCTATGGACTTAAGGACCTATTTGTAAAATGAACATATTTTTATTTTCAAAGTTCAAACAGTCGATCCGAACCGTTAATCTTGTTCTCCATATTAATATGTGCTTGGAGACCAAATTTTACATTTTTCTGAATTTTTTTACTATTTATTAAGATGGGTACAAAATTCAATGGTCTGAATTTGATATTTTTTGTACCCATCTTAATAAATAGTAAAAAAATTCAGAAAAATGTAAAATTTGGTCTCCAAGCACATATTAATATGAAGAACAAGATGAACGGTTCGGATCGATTGTTTGAACTTTGAAAATAAAAATATGTTCATTTTACAAATAAATTCTTATGTCCATAAAAGACATTCTCATTAAATATAATCTAATTGATGACTTGGCAGAACATGTCCAAATATAAAATGCACAGTATAATGGTACAGCTCCCACGAGCGCCACGTGTAGTGTTGGAGTTGGCAGTCAACGACGAAACCCACACGTGTGCGTCATCTCTTTAGGAAGCATCTGAAAAGTGAAAATTATATCAACTAACTCTTTTCATCCCAAAAATAAAATAAAGAGGGATACCTACTAAAACCGTTTTCTAACTTCTCCGGTTAGTGTGTGTTATTGAAATAAAATATATTACAAAAAAGTACAAATCATATATAAGTCACTAAAACATATATTAGATTATAATATTATTTTGAAATACTTCCAAAGTACAATATGTCTACAAATTAAATAAATATTTTGACAACTAACATTAGTCCGGCTAGTATGACATAGGTGTCATGTGACACTAATTCCAAAATTGATTGGATAGAGTTTAAACGACTAATCCAAACCGTTCAAACCAATTTACTTTATAAGTGATATGTTTACATGCAAATTTTTTATATTTTCGAATTATTTTAGTATCAAATCAAGCTGTCCAAAAGATTGAAAAATTAATGAATTAAAATTAACTTAAAAACTCACAAATTTGACCGCTTGACTTAATACTAAATAAATTTGAAAAATTATAAAATTTGCATGTAAACACACAACTAATGAAGTAGATCGGTTTGAATGGTTTAGATTCATCATTTAAAGTCGATTCGGTAAGTTTTGGAGTTAATGTTATATATGCTGATGCCATACTAGCCAAGCTCCATATATTTTTTTTTTTTTTGAGTGGAGCCAAACTCCATATTAAGCTCACCACAGATGACATAAGAGAACACCTTAGAAAATATACAAACATAGAGAAAAATGACATGACAAGTTTTCCCGGAAACGGAGGGGAGGTGATTTCTGAGGGGAACTAAATAGCCGACGAATAATTCAAATTTTATAACATAGAAGTCCCATCCGACGGAGGAGATGCAGGAATAAAACACAGAAAAAGCTCTTCTGGCAAGGCTACTACTGTTATCCAGATACTTCCCTCAATATCTCTCCAATGAAACATCAATTAATAATTTAATATTGCTTGATTATAAGAATTTACACTGATACAAATTTGGTTATTACAATAATAATTCCTATGATTTAATTTCAATGAGGAAGTTTTAACTTTCACTTAACACCTTGTTTGGATGAAGAGTAGAGAAAGGAGGGAATGGAAAGAAAATAAAATTTTTCGTCGAATCGTGTTTAATTGATTAAATTATGTCGGAGGTGAAGGGATAATAGGTGAAAGGTTTAATCTTGTATCATTGTAATCAATAGAATCGATTTTCTTTCTGATTTGGGGTGTAACGGATGGAAATAAATCTTGTTGCAAATATTTTTAGAAACAATAACTCAAATGCCTAATCCTATATCTTACATATATAATTTTTATACAAATTTTTTGTCACAAACCTACAACAGTTGTCGAATTTTTTCATTAATCTTCTAAATTTTAATCAACAAAACAAAAAATAAGATGAAAAGAAAAATTAAATTTATTTTCCCTCATTAATCATCCAAACACAAAAAAAATTATGTTAATCTTCCTTTCTATTTTATTCCATTCTCTTCTATTTTTCACCTACCCTTCCTTTCTCTACTCTCCATCCAAACAAGGTGTAAAAAAATAAAAATAGGTTTGCCATTTAGTACGAACTTTTAGTTTATCTTGGATAAATCAACCCAACAAGATTAGATGATTAATTTCTCTAAAAAAAGATTAGATGATTAATAAGAATGTTTCTAAGGAGAGTAAATTATAGAGCAATCATGCATCTATATAGTTGATAAAAAGAGTAATCATATACTAGAGAATCCACAAAAGAAATATAAATTCATGTACAATAAAATCTTGACATTTGATTTTATATTGTGAAGCTAGTACGTACTTAAGCTTACTAAAGTGGTTGGTGGCTTAACTCAAATTTATTAGATCGGCTATAAAAAACATATCCAACCCGTCGAAATTGATATATTTAATTTGTGATGTATTTACATGCTAAATTTATAAATTTGTTAATTTCATTTAGTGTAAAATCAAGCAGTCAAAAATGATAAAAAAAAATGAATAAATCAAAATAGCTTATAAATCTTTTTTTTTTTTACTGTTTGATTTTATACTAACATGAAGTAAATTAGTTTAATAATTTAGATATTGTTTTAGTAAGTTTAAGTACATATGAAAATCACTCTTCATATTTTAATATCGACCACGAATATTTTCTTGATCACTAAATATTTATTTTGCATTGCAAATCTACTTTGCCTTAGGCTATTTAAGATTTCACAATAATTTTATTTGCAGGTAACAATGTATTTTACATTATAAACAAACATTTTTTTTTGTATCCCTTCCCCTTTCAATTATTTAGAGATCAAATGTAGGGGTGCAAATGGGTCGGATATTGTCTGATCGTATCCGAATTCGTATTCGAAAAATAGATACAGATATCCAATATCTGAATATCTGTGCAGATATGGATACAGATATGGTTTTAAATTTTAATTATCTGTGTCTGAATAGTAAATATATCATATGAGGAGGGATCAAGTTACAATAATTTTGAGTTACAACAAAATTACAACAACAGTTTTTTTCATTTTCAAAGTCTAAATTGTCGATCCAAACCGTTCAACATGATTATTTAAATAAAATGTGCTTCCAAATCAAATTTTACATTTTTTGAATTTTTTTACTATTTATTAAGATAGGTACAAATTCAATGGCCTGAATTTGACTAGTTTTTGTACCCATCTTAATAAATAGTAAAATATATATATATATATATATATATAATTTGATATGGAAGCACATTTTATTTAGATAATCATGTTGAACGGTTTGGATTTATGATTTGGACTTTGAAAATGAAAAAAAAAAACCGTTGTTGTAACTTTATTGTAACTCAAAATTGTTGTAACTTCATCCCTCCTCATATAATATATATTTTAATATATATTATGAAAAAATTTATGTTATTCTCTATTATAAAAAATGAATATCCGTATCTATATCCGTCTAATATCATATTTGTATCCGAAAAAATAAAAGTAGATACATATATGATTTTACCACTATCTGATCTGTATCTGATCTGTTTAAACTCCGAAATTCAAATGGGAGCCAATTAGTCGAGATCCAAATCATTTCCCATAGGGATGCGGTTAGAAAAACATGTAGGGTATACAAAAAAAAAATAGCTTTATAGGGGGAACCTCCAAAAGTGTAATATTTGTTTTATTAAATGATTGATTAGAAAGCAAAGTTTCATGGCAATGGAGGGACCTGATAGGCCCATTAGCCCATAGAAAGAGAATCCCAGAAACTAGAAACATAAAACAAAGGGAATATAGTAGTATGTGGCACGGAGATTGAGACTTTTCACTTTAGAGAATGATATCTAACATTGATCATCCACAGAACAATACAAAACAATACTAATGGATAACTGCTCCTTTCAACAATTAGTAGACATGGTCCTTCATGAACAATACATTCAATTTGATGTTTATTTGTGGGGTAGGAGTGCCTCTTTGTGTTAATGAATCTCAACTGTCTAATTAATTTATTTTAAAATTTGTGTATATTAGATCTGCACTAATATTGAAAGCCCCACTTATGTCATAGGCAAAACCTGATTGGTTCCGTTTAAAATCAGACAGTTGATATTTATTAACTGGAAACATTTTGATTTTTCAAATAAGAACTTAATTTGTTGATGTTTTTCTTTTAATTACAAAATAAGAACTTGCATTTCAATTATTAGTGTCTTAATTTGAGAGTGAGAAATTGTGTCAGCCCCTCTCTAGTTATTACTTAATGACATATACTGAATCATGGTATTGGAATTAAATGCTAGACCTCCTTTTGTGTCAAATGGCCATCACTTTCAGAAAGAAAAAGAAAGCAATAAGCTAGAAGAAAACCACTTTCATTATTATATGTCTATTTCAAAAAATGATTGAGTTATACCTTCATTTCCAGCTCTATAAATAAGAAATGCAACGGCTGCCAACCAACTCTACTTAGCAAATGATTATAAGGGTATACAAGTGAAAGGTCTAATGATGTCAATGAGAAATGAGGAAGCTAGGGACTATGTAAAAATCCGGGCTTATAACAAAGAAACAGATTTGGAAAAAGTTTTGGACTTGGAGAGAAATTGTGAGGTTGGTTCAAAGAAGAGGCCAATTTTGGTCACAGACTGTTTAGGAGATCCTCTGTGCCGGGTCCGAAATAGTCCACTCTATCATATGTTGGTAATTTTTCTTTCTAACATCAATATATACTTTTATGTAATGAAATACATGCATGTTCATAATAATGTCCATTGTTAAAGTTTTTTTTTTTTTTTTTATTTCACTAGGCAGTTTCTTGGCAAGAAAATAGCTAGTTTTCTTGTCAGACATTAATTGCATTAATATGTATTATGATTTACGCTTCAAAATATCTACTAATTAAGCTTCTCATGTTTTAAAAAAAATGAAACAATTTGCACTGAAATTCATATATACATCATATCAGACTCAAGGTTGCAACTACAAACTTAAATTTTTTTTCATTTTTGTAGGTTGCTGAATCAGAGAATGATCTGGTGGGTGTGGTGTGTGGCTCGATCAAGGTAGCAACGATCGGTGGTTCGTTAGATAGTCGAGCCAAACTAGGGTACATCCTCGGCCTTAGGGTTCCTACATGCCATCGTCGTAGAGGTATCGGGAGGAGACTTGTTCTCGCAATGGAACAATGGTTTTGTTATAACCGAGTCGACTACGCCTATATGGCCACCGAGAAAAGCAACGAGGCCTCGATCAAGCTCTTCACATACAAGCTAAATTACACGAAATTTAGAACCCCTAGAATCCTGGTAAACCCTGTCGGGCACAAACCCGAACGAATAGACCCGAATGTAGCGATCACGAGGTTAGAGGTCGATCAAGCCAAGTCACTCTACACAAAGCACATGAGCTCTCTTGAGTTTTTTCCTCAAGACATTGACCAAGTATTATCAAACAAGCAATGTTTGGGGACATGGGTCGCATGCCGACATGGCGAGTCATGGTTGAATGCGTCGAGTTGGGCCATGCTTAGTGTGTGGAATTGCCCCTACACGATTAGGGTTGCGAGGCTTCCGTTTGTGTGTTTGTTTAGAGCAAAGATCTTGAGGCATCTCGAGCGGTTGCTTCCATGCTTCAAGGGGATAGGGATTCCGAACATTGTTTCTTTCTTTCGGTTTTACATTATATACGGTGCACACATGGTTGGCCCCGAGGCGGCTCCACTCATGCGAGCGCTCTGCGAGCATGTGCACAACATGGCGGCGAAGCAGAAAGGTTATAGAATTGTACTCGCGGAGGTCGGAGGAGACGATGGCATAAGATATTTCATACCTCATAGAAGAGATTTGTCATTTTCGTCAGATATTTGGTGTGTAAAAGATTTAAGAAAAGGAGAAAGAGAAAGCTTTGATTGGAACACTTTGCCTCCTTCTACCAGTATTTTTCTTGATCCAAGAGAGTTCTAGAGAGAAAATCAGATATAAATATATGGAGAGTTGTTAATATATATAATGGAAATTAAAAGAGTTTAGTTATTTCTTGCATGCGATTGTGAGATTTTTCCTCTAAATTAAAAGAAAAAAACTAAGAAACATAAACAAAAAGATTTGGTTGCTTTTCTTTCTTTATATACGAAGATCTTTGGATTCCACAAGCATTAAATTGTAGGAGGTTGCTTCTTTTTTTTTTCTAATGCTGTTGATATTTTATTTTTCTTAAAGAAACAGGGAATATATATACTAATTTAACAAACTGGGTTTTTTTGTACAGTTGTTAGATCTTGTACAAATTAAAAAAAAAAAATCTAACTAACTGGTAATATATATTTAAAGGATCATCAAGCAGATCATTGTTTACAATATATAGAAGAAAATAAATATTGAAATTTTGCTTGTATTTCTTATATTTAATATATAATACATAGATTATTTTAGAAAGATCATACTATATATAAGTACTGCAGAGAATTCAAACATCATCTATTTTTGAACTTGTGCTAGTGTTAAAACATTCTCTAGCCAAAAAAGTTTAATAATTTCACTAAATCATGCAATCTATTGGATTATAATAATTTTCCCAATTTTTTCCTCAACTATTTTTCAATGAAATCAATCAATCTAAGAATGTAACAGAAAGAAGCCCCCCACCCACCCACCCACACACACACACAACATGCGTTGAAGTGCTATTGGCATGTAAATATGTAATAAACGAGCATCCAATTATGCTTTACACATTTTTTTTACAAATATATAGTCAAAGATCGACAAATTATTAAGTCCAGAAAATTAAATTAATTAGGCTGTGCATTTGCAGTTTGCTATCCCAATTAAAATAAAATACACTTCACCAACACTTATGGTTATAAAATTCTCTTCTTTATTTTAATTAACTTATTATTATATATATAACTGACTAATAACTAACACTAGTTCTAACTGCTAATTAAGTATAGTAGATAAGCGCGTAACTTAAATGAAACCGTTGTCTTTTTCAATCAAATATTAAAATATCATGATCACTAGTTGCATAGTTAAATGCTATGATAGACCAATTAATAATTTTCTAGATTGCATCTTGTATATATAGATCTGTGTGTGATAATTAAAAGAAATTGATGGGGCCACCTTAATTATTTTAACAAATAAGTTTGTGGATTATATGATCTTGGGCTTATAAAAAACTAATTTGACATATTTTAGTAGTACATATGCTTATTAAACAATTTGATAAGCATCCCTTCAACTGTCTTAAGCATGTGTGCGCGCGCGCGCGCGAATTTTATACTTTTAGGATTTAAAAATCTAGTGAAACCTTCACAAGTTGCATAGTTAAATGCTATGAATATGATAGACCAGGGACAGAACCAGACTTTCAAGTTATGAGAGTTAAACATGAATAGAAGTCAAGTATATAAAAAATTTCTACTACAAATAGAGGTCAATTTCATCTTATTCATAATATTTTAGTTTGAATTACATTAAAAATATGGTATAAATAAAAAAAAAATTGTAAATGAATGGAGGTCAATTGACCCTCATTCATTGTATGTAACTCCGCAACTGTGATAGACCAATAATTTTCTTGATTACATGTATAGTATAAATCTGTGATAAAAGAAATTGATGGGACCACTTATTTTAACAAATAATTTTGTTGATTTTCTATACAATCTGATCTTGGGCTTATAAAAATTAATGTGGCATATTTAGCTTATATGTATTGTATTAATTTCTTAAGGCCTTACATAAATTTTAGTGAAACTTTCAGGTGAGGTGTCATCCTCTTTGTAGCCAAGTGAGGCCAAAATAGGCTCCAAACATATTGTCTCAATATGTAATTATGCATCATACCAATTTAATTAGTTTGGTGATAAACTGATAATTAGCATGATGCATATGTGTCAACCACCCTTTCAATATAAATACTTGTTCCAAAGTGACAGTTTAAATATTACTGCATGTATATGTAATTTAGAAAAGGATTGATCTTATTTTAGTATAGTATCTTGATGTGAACAATATGGCAGTTTTATAATTTATTTAATGCAAAAAGCAGGCAGTGGGAAAAGTTTAAATAGAGAAAGCTGAAACACAAATTAAATGCATGATGTGTGGCGTTGAAATTTGAATTCAGATTGTTTTCATAATCACAAAGTAAACCATGCACTAATTAAGCTATACAATCATACACACACACACACATTTGAGTTGGACTATATAAACCTTTTTTTAAATCAATCAATAAATAAATCATACTGGAGGTGTGGCTAAATAAGCATCTTAATTTGATTTGGTTGTAGATTTGCCCCAGTTAGAACATAACTTCACCGCACATAATCCAGTACCATATAGTCAAGCGGTCAAAAAATAATGAAAAGTGAATTCATTTAAATTTACTTATAAATTATCTTCTTTTTTTACCGTCTGGCTTCATACTAAATTAGTTCGAAAAATTACAAATTTGACATGTAAACACATCACTCGTGAAGTATATCGGTTTCAACGGTTTGGATGCATCGTTTGAAGTCAATCCGATAGGTTTTTGAGTTAAGCTCACAAAAGGACTTTGTGAGCTTAAGCACACCTTACTTCTACTCTTATTATTATATATATAGAGAGATGTTGGCTACTGTATTTATATAATCATATGGGGGCATATGTTTACAAGTCAGTTTTGTATTTTTAAAGTCCAAATTTTACATGTTCTCCATATTAAAATGTTCAAATTTTGAAGTACAAATATAAGCATTCAACACATGTTCTCCATATATATTAGAATACACTTGGAGATCAAATTTTATAATTTTTTGAAAATTATGTACTATTTTTTTAGAATTATAAATTTAATATATAAATGCATCCAAGACTAATGTAGGTTGCCTTGGTTGTTTATGGGAGCTCTTTTAATCGGACTTTAAAATGCATGTTTTTGACGGTTAGTCCTTGGACGATAAGTTAACGTTAGAATGTTAGCAAAAATTTATATGTAGATTACATTGAACTATTTATATTAATATACATGAATTAGAACTAGGGTGTTGATAAACTCACCAACTTTAAAATCTATCGAAATGACTTCAAAAGTATTTATTTGTCAAATTTATTAATTTTTAAATTAATTTAGCATAAAGTCAAGCAACCAAACACAAAAACTTTATAAATTAATTTTAATGTGTTTATTTTTTTAATGCTTAACTTTATATTAAATTAATTCAAAAAAATTATAAATTTAATATATAAATACATCACCATTTTTTTACTGCAGCTTGGCCCTTCTACAACTTCAAAGAGGGTTTTATCGCCTGTGATTTTACTTATGAATAAGATCGGTTTCAATATTTTATATTAGTTATTTAAAATCAATATGTAAGTTATGAAGTTAAGCTCATAAAAAAAATTGATTAGGTTAAAAACATTCTAGTTGCATTGTTTTCAAGGGGGTTATATATTTTTTGCAATACTCTTGGTCTTACTGCACACTTGGTATAAAAGTAGGCCCCTCTTGAACTTTAGTTCACACGTGTGACACATATATTTTTCATTTGTTGTT
The DNA here is from genome assembly GCA_024447775.1 of Carex cristatella. Taxonomy (NCBI): domain Eukaryota; kingdom Viridiplantae; phylum Streptophyta; class Magnoliopsida; order Poales; family Cyperaceae; genus Carex; species Carex cristatella. Next base: position 2,927,506 of record JAJHPF010000005.1, on the reverse strand, counting down.
TTTTACGAGCAATAATTAATTAAGTCAAATAATACTAAATTGTCGAGTAGAACTGGGGTGTTTCTAAGTTCATTAAGTCGATATGTAAGTTATGAAGTTGAGCTCATAAAAAAAAATTGATTAGGTTAAGAACATTCTAGTTCTTGCATTGTTTTCAAGGGGTTATGTATATTTTTACAATGCTCTTGGTCTTACCGCACACTTGGTATAAAAGTAGGCCCCACTTGAACTGAGTTAACACGTGTGACACAGATATTTCTCATTTATTGTTTTTTTACAAGCAGTAATTAATTAAGTCAAATCATACTAAATGGACTAAATTGTCGAGTAGAACTAGGGTGTTTCTAAGTTCATTAAGTCGATATGTAAGTTATGAAGTTAAGCTCATAAAAAAAAATTGATTAGGTTAAGAACATTCTAGTTCTTGCATTGTTTTCAAGGGGTTATATATATTTTTGCAATGCTCTTGGTCTTACCGCACACTTGGTATAAAAGTAGGCCCCACTTGAACTTAGTTAACACGTGTGACACAGATATTTCTCATTTATTGTTTTTTTACAAGCAGTAATTAATTAAGTCAAATCATACTAAATGGACTAAATTGTCGAGTAGAACTAGGGTGTTTCTAAGTTCATTAAGTCGATACGTAAGTTATGAAGTTAAGCTCATAAAAAAAATTGATTAGGTTAAGAACATTCTAGTTCTTGCATTGTTTTCAACGGGTTATATATTTTTTGCAATGCTCTTGGTCTGACCGCACACTTGGTATAAAAGTAGGCCCCACTTGAACTTGAGTTAACACGTGTGACACAGATATTTCTCATTTGTTGTATTTTTACAAGCAGTAATTAATTAAGTCAAATCATACTAAATTGAGTAAATTTTAGAGTACCATTATGAAGTTAAGCTCATAAAAAAAATTGATTAGGTTAAGAACATTCTAGTTCTTGCATTGTTTTCCAGGGGTTATATAATTTTTGCAATGCTCTTGGTCTTACTGCACACTTGGTATAAAAGTAGGCCCCACTTGAACTTTAGTTAACCGTATGACACAGATATTTCTCATTTGTTGTTTTTTTAAAGCAATAATTAATTAAGTCAAATCATACTAAATTGACTAAATTTTCAAGTAGCTAAGTTCATTAAGTAGATATGTAAGTTATGAAGTTGAGCTCATAAAAAAAAATTGATTAGGTTAAGAACATTCTAGTTCTTGTATTTTTTTTTCAAGGGGTTATATATTTTTTGCAGTGCCCTTGGTCTTACAGCACACTTGGTATAAAATTAGGCTCCACTGGAACTTTAGTTCACACGTGTGACACATATATTTCTCATTTGTTATTGTTTTACAAGCAATAATTAATTAAGTGAAATCATACTAAATTGACTAAATTTTTTAGTAGAACTAGGGTGTTTCTAAGTTCATTAAGTCGATATGTAAGTTATGAAGTTAAGCTCATAAAAAAAAATTGATTAGGTTAAGAACATTCTAGTTCTTGTATTTTTTTTCAAGGGGTTATATATTTTTTGCAATGCCCTTGGTCTTACCGCACACTTGGTATAAAATTAGGCCCCACTGGAACTTTAGTTCACACGTGTGACACAGATTTCTCATTTGTTGTTTTTTTACAAGCAGTAATTAATTAAGTAAAATCATACTAAATTGACTAAATTGTCGAGTAAAACTAGGGTGTTCCTATATTAAGTCTCTTTGTAAATTCAACTCTAAAACTTATTAAATCCGGAGGAATCCAAACTGTTAAAATTCTTCTACCTTACAAGTGATGCGTCTACATGTGAAAATTTTAAAGTTTCGAATTAATTTAGTATAAAGTTAAGTGGTCAAAATTAGAATGTTAATAAATTAATTTTGATGCATTCATTTTGTGAACTTCTTTTGACCACTTGACTCTATCCAAAATTAATTTAAAATTTTAAAATTTTTGCATGTAAATGCATCACTCGTAAGGTAGAAGGATTTCAATAGTTTGGATTCATCTTTTGAAGCCAATTTGATAGGTTTTAGAGTTGTCTATAAAAATAAATTTAGACTGTTGCATGATCATTTCTCAAGAAACAAAAAGTATTGGATTTAAAAAAATTAGGGATAAGCAACCTGCTTTTCAAAAAGAAAAAAAAAACAAGTTGTGTTCGTCCGTATCCGAGTATCCGACACGTACTGTATCTAAACATTGTTGTCTATTATTGTATTAGAGAGCTTTTTTCTGTTTATAATTTGTTTAATAACAGTGTGAGTAAACAATGTACACTTCCTTGTTACATTTGGTACAGACAATAACTGGGTCAGGTTGATTGTTTTTTTCATTTGTTGGTACTGGTACAAATAACCTTTGTGTACTTAATTTAACTTGTGTTTATATATACAGAAACAGACCGATTCTGTGGACCCCTCTAGGCCCATGAACCTAATTTTGGGCTAGTAATCCAAGCCTAATTTTATAATACCTTAATTATATTTCTGGCTTGAACATGATTTTCACGAGTTTTAGAATTCCCCATCCTATTTCCTTGGTTAATTGCTAGTGTTGAGTCAAAAGCTGGGACCCAATTTCCAGAAGTTGAATATTATCATCATTTTTGTTTTTCATGACAATTGGGTTTTCATTAAAGCTTACAATACTTTGAATTCACACTGTACAAGGCATGCTCAAGTCTCCGATGGGCATAAGACCAAATTCTGTCCATTACAGTTGTCAAGATTCAAGCGCAAAATTTAACATACTACACCCCCGGATTACATTTTTGTAACAATTAGGCCCCTGGTAATCTGCAACAGACATACCAGTAACAAGAATGTACTGATGCCGACTGGTACCGGTACCCAGAAAGTTAGTAACACACTGCACCAATAGTATCAGCCATTGAATTAGAGAGCATCAAATAAAAAAGGAAACTGTTCGGACAGCATCAAACCATGGTTTATAACTGGTATCCACTGACCGATACCAGTTTACATTCTCACAAATTTACTATGAAACAGATTTTAGTGACAGTGTTTCCTTAGAGATGAAACATTGTCATTAGTGGTTTCTCATTAATTTTAAAATTCTGTCAACGGCAACATTTGTGCTAGACAGTTATTTTTTCTTCTAAATAAAGATACAAAAAATCAGGAGTTATTGTCTTCCTCTTTACTACTTTTGCAAATTCAGCTAATGGAGTTATGTTGCATTTTAGCAAATTTCCTTTTTGCAAATTTCTAATCAGACAAGCTTCTAAATATATTTTTTTTCAAGCTTCTAAATTTCATCTCAATTCTCAAATATGTGGTGATGTACAAAGCATATTAGGTTAGTTTGATAAATTACTTGCTTATTCAACAAGCATTTTCTCACTGACATGTCTCATCTCAGATAAACACTGCATGTTGAGCAACTAGCTGTATTAGTACTATCCACAAAAGGCATGCAAATTGAGATAAAAGAAAAAATTGTTTTTGTTCTGTAGAATTGCTTATGTTTCAGGCCAAAAAAAGGCACTCAACAATCATTATTATTCTAATTTTAATCACAAAAGTTTCCTAAGTTTCAATGTGCAATAAAGCTAGAATTTGTTCTAATTTTACATGAGCCAATTCCTAATTTTGGAAATTCGGTCAAATCTCAATTTGGGCTAAACTTCTAATGAAATCACAAATCATGATTAAATTAATAACCATCATGGCTGTGTTCCAAGTTTCCATACAAACAGCACGGCCGTCTCTACCTCTGATAACTAACCAACAAAATTTGCTTCAAAAGAAAATGAAAATTGAGAATAGATAAATCAAGTGAAAAGTACCCTTAAATAAAGCTCGACTTGTCGCGTGTTGTCCTTGTACTCTGACAGAGGCACATGTGGACTCAAGCCATAGGAATGCAGTTTACAGGAATCATTCCCACCAAAATAATCTGCCACTAATAAGGTTCTACATGTGATTCCTAATTTACAAGAAAATCACATATTATATTTTCAGGATTGAAGGAATTTGCAAAAATAACATCCATGCCAGTGGTTATTTCATGAGGTGTGCAGCAGCATCTCATGCAGGAGGGCATTGTCTATGCAAGAGCGAGTCAGCAGTAGAGAAAGCCTTAAAAAAAATTAAGTTTGAAACAATAAGAATCACAAATAAAATTTTTGTTACTGATAAAAAAGAAGAAACAAAATCTATTGCAAGAGTCTTTAATTGATTCCAAAAATTGGAAATTAAACTACATAAGTTGAAGTTTGAGACTGGGAGAGATGGAAATGAGTAGAACTAGGGTGTTCTTAAGCTCACCAAGTATTTTGTGAGCTTAACTCCATAACTCCAAAACCTACCGAATTGACTTCAAATGACGAATTCAAACTGTTGAAACCAATCTACTTCACAAGTAATGCGCTTACATGTCAAATTTAAAAAAAAAATTAATTAATTAAGTATAAAATAAAACGGTCAAAATATGATAAAAAAAATTAACTTATAAACCTTCTTTTTTTTTACCGCTTAACTTTATACTAAATTAAGTCAATTTTATAAATTTAACATGTAAATGCATCACTCGTGAAATAGATTGGTTTCAACATTTAGATTTGTCGTTTGAAGTCATTTCGTTAGGTTTTGAAGTTAAAACTTACTATAGGGCTTGGTGAGCTTAAGAGCACCCGAGTCCTACTCTGGAATGAGAATATAATTATCTGGTGAATAATAGATTCCAAACAATTGTAAGCCTTTTTTGTTGATTCCAGATATTGAAAAGAACGTACCTGTGAATACTGAGAGTTGTGAAATAATGAAGCATTATTCCACAGAACACATCTGGTTTTGTTTCTTCAACAAAAGTTGGGGATCCTTTATGAAAGCAAAGTGTCCTTATGTTTTATAGCCACCGGCCACCACAGCCTTCAACGGACTTTTCCTTCAAAGAAGCGGGTAACTCCGGGAGCTCCTCCAGCAAATCAGCTTTCGTGATTTGTAGCCTTTCAAGGACAGTGAGTCTCGCCATTGTAGCAGGCAATGACTTAAGAGAGCTTGCGCTATCAATAACCAACTCTCTTAGAGAAGTAGGTAACTCCGGAAGCTCCTCTAGCAAATCAGCTTTCCAGATTTCTAGATATTTAAGAGCAATGATCCTTGCTATTGTAGCAGGCAATAACTTCAGAGAGTTTGCATTTAAGATATTCAACTCCCGGAGGGTATCGCTGTTTTGCAACAGCCATTGCTCTGGTAGTGCCTCCATCCGTGAACAATACGATACGTTTAGAAAACTGACAAATCTGAGGTTTCTCAGTGGTTTGATTAGAAGGAGAGAGAGATGATCAATTTCAAGATGGGATAGTTTTAAGGATGCCAAGTTGCTCCCTTGATCAACACCATGTGTTTGTTCCCCATATGAATGTTCAACGAGCTTCTTGCATCGCCAAATACACAGCTCATGGAGAGATCCAAATGCATTTTCTAAGGAAGGAATACGAGTAATGTTTGCACAATTATTAATTGAAAGATGAGTGAGAGTAGCAAGGCTTGATGCTGATTGCAGCAGTGGCACATCAAGTTTACCGCAGTTTGCTATTGACAGCTTTTTTAGTTTTGTAGGCAGAAGGTTGCTCCAATTATCAACTGCCACCAGCTTTTGGCAATCCATTATCACTAATTCCTCGATAGATTGAAATTCTATGTCATCTTGCTGTAGAAAACCGTTCAATGCTATTAATTTTGGACATTTTTTTATCTTCACTTCTCTTAGTGATGATGTTAATTGGCCATCCCTTGAGTCAGAACTTTGGTAATATTCTGGAAGAGCACTCACTCCTATGTTATGTATGCAAAATTCTTTGAGAGAAAGTGGTAGACTGGGAAATTCGGTTAGGTTTTGGCAATCTTTTATGCACAAGTGTTTTAGTGACAATAATTTACCAAAGGAACCTACTGGTACCTGTACTAGATTCTCACAGTCACTGATGGTTAATTCTACAATAGCGTGTAGATCTGGATTGCCTGGCTGCAAAAAACCATCCAAGGATATTAAGTTGGGGCATCTTTCTATTTGCACTACTCTTAGTGATGATGGTGCGAGAGTGTTATTACCATAACTTTGGGACAAATTTGGAAGAGAAATTAAACCCACATTATAAATTCGAAACTCAATTAGAGAAAGGGGCATATCAGGTAACTTGTTTAAGCTTGCACAATAATATATATCAAGAATTTTAAGATACGGCATTTGCCAAGAAAACAATTGGTTTCTCCAGAAAGGACAATTAAATAATTTGAGAGATGACAGGTTCAAAGGGGGCGATTTCTCCATCCAACTAGGAAATATTTGGCCTTTGTAATTATTAATTTCCAATTCCATGAGATTTGAATGGGGTTGGAGGTAATCAATGATTTGCTCAAGGTCATCAAAATTACTTTCTGAGGTCCATTTAAGGGGGAGTGATATGAGATTAGTTTTTTCTAATAGGTTGGCACTCTTAGCTTCAGTAGGATTCCCTACATTCTCAATGTTTTCAATTACTAGGTGCCGGAGGTTCTTTAGTGTACCGAGTTCATTTATTCGTTGGCCACTCTCTTGTCCAACAAAAAAGGCCAACTCTTGAAGAGACGTTAGCTTGTGGATTCCATGAATAGTTTGCATTATCTCCTTGGGAAGCCTCAAGTAATGTAACCTAAGTAGATTGGTCATTCCTGAGTAGGATGATTTATAATAAGCTCGTGGAAAATTTAGTACTTGCAAATGGTAAAGTTTGTAACTGAAGAAGGAAACAAGCACTTAAATGATTGAGTGACATAATTAGGTTTAATGGATAGGTAGCGAAGGTGTACCAAACTGTTTATCTCCTCGGGCAATTCACAATGTTTGCTTCCACGTATTTTCAATAAACGTAAACTTTTCTTAAGTAAATTATTTGGAAGAACAAATAAATTCGGATCAGTACCAGTTTCCTCAGAAGTGGTTATAACCAAGCCGCGTAAATTTTCAAGATGGGAGATCTTTACGATTTCACTTTCATGTACATAAACATGTCGTACATTGCTAGGTACGGTAATGGATTTATCATTAGGCTTTATTCTACAACACTCCCCATATGAAACATTTTCGGCCAATTCATGCATCAAATCATGCATAACATACCTATCACCTTTTCGTGATTTAGAATATTCAAAGAATGATTTTCTCAAAAGATGATTAAAGTAATATTCTCCAATATCCTCCGGCTGTTTATTTTGACATAGTTGTCGCGGGATGATACCAACAGCCATCCATATTTTGATCAACTCTTTTTTATCAAACTTATGATCTTGAGGAAATATGCTGCAAAACCTAAAGCATACCTGCAACTCTGTTGGTAAATGGTAGTAGCTCAACTTCAAAACCTCTACCACATCCTTTGCTTGCTCGATGTTAAACAGAGACCCGTAATGCAAAAAATTTCTCCAGTAATGATGGTCCATATGCGAATTCAGTAAACTTCCGATCAGCTTTGCTGCTAATGGACTACCTCGGAGCATTTTTAACATTTGATCTCCTATTGCTTGCAAATCTCTATAATTATCAAGATTAAAACCATGAAATGCATAGCTATTAAAGAGCAACCGCAACTCTTGCCCTCCTAAGCCTTGCAATGGTAGAGATTCATGTTCAATACTGATCACACTGGCAAGCAAGTCTACCACTGATTTCATTCTAGTTGTAAATAAGATTTTACTCCCTTCTTGTGCAAACCTCAAAGGAGCAACTAATTGCTCCCAATTGCTCCTTTTCTCATCATCCCCAGATATCATCTAAAATGAGAGGAATTTTTCTTAAATATATCTTTCGCTTCAAGATCTCTTGAAGTGCATTTAATGGTATACCGCTATAACAACTTTTGCCTAATTCACCAAGCATCTTTCTCGTTATATCTTCAACGCTGAAGTTAGTAGAAACACAAACCCAAATTGTTTTGTCGAAATGATTTGACGAGCACATCTCTTGATATGCAAATTGCACAAGGGTGGTTTTCCCTACTCCACCCACCCCAACAACACCAAAAGAAGAGAGGTGAGCATGAGTTGGTTGCTTCAGTCAACCAATTATCTTGTCCTTATCAGCTTCCCGGCCAAACACCTCTCTTTCAGCTAAAAAGGAAGAAGTCTCGTGCCTTAAAACTTTACAAGTTTCTTGCTGTGATTCAGAGATATCATGAATACCTAGACTCTTGGCAACTTGGAAGAGATGCTCAATCTCTGCAGTAGCCCAATCCAACATTGTTACAGCCTCCTTCAACCTCTCCAAAGTACCATAGTTGATAGTATATGATTTTCTCTTCTTTGAACTATAAGTGGATCCACCTGCCTCATCTCGGTTTTTCACCATATCCTCCAGGTTTTTATACTCCAACTCATCGAGCACATCTTCGGATGCTTCAACAGCCTGCCTAAATTTCTGAACCCATAAACCGACACTCGGGTCTTTCATCTTCAGTGCTTCGGCAAGGCCCATGACAGATGTAATCTTGGGAAGGGCTGTATGTAACCTCTTTAGCTCAGCTTCGCTGTCAGATGGCAGCATATGGTCATGAAAATACGAATATGCTGTGCTGACAAGGTTCTCAACAACAGAGGACCCTGCCCAGTTGGCAATGGTCAAAACAGCGGAACCCGTCCAGTTAGCAATTGTTGAAAGAGCCATCTTGAAGTTCCTTCTTCTCCTCAAAGCGGCTGTTTTTTTCTTGATTTTTTTTTATAGTTTTGTGTCTAGTGTCAATCTTCTTCTTCTTTTTTCCCTTGCTAGAGTTGCTTGGGACTGACAAAGAACAAATAGCAAATTGTTATATTTTTTTGTTTTGTTTGCTGTAAATACATACCAAATTGTTGGTTGAGAGAACATATTGAGAAATAAAGATAGCATATAGACAGTGACAAGTTTGAATCTACAGGCAAGTGGTTGGGCATCAAATTAATACTCGGCAGCCAAGAAGAACATAAACACGGCTGAGATTTACAGATTTTATCCAGTGGCACAGATTTCATTGTTCCTGCTGTAATCTTGCTTTGGCTTGTTTTCAGCTGTATAGATCATGCTATGTATATCATTCATCCTTTGACGCTCAAACCATATATTCACACTTGAATTCAACAAGGTTAATAAGCCCAATCAACACTAAATAAGCTAAGATATATAATTAAGATTGTACTTTTTTGTACAACACTGAAAGATGAAAATGTAAATCACTATTATCTGAAAAATAACAGACCAGCACAGTATTTAGGTAACTAAAATATGTGTTTTTCATCAATGCATGCTTATACTGTTACCTCCAACAAAATAAAATTAGGCACTATTTACTAAAATGAATACCCTTTAAATGTAAAGGTGGCATAATAAAATTGTAATTTGAATTTTGGTCATAAGGAACAGGAAACAGCTGACACTTACATGACAGCACCTTATCTTCAAATATTGATGACCACCAAAATACCCATGTACATGAGATTATAATCAAACTCACTGTAAACCACAAAAACAGCATAGTTATTCAACATAGAACAAAACAACGACTTGTGTGTAAAATGCAGGGGTCTTAACACATCTTTTTCCACCTCCTCTCGTTTTCTTTGTCTGTCCTTTTCTCGACAATTAATACACTTGATTCCGATATTTGTTAACCTGACAGTACAGCCATAACTAAAGTCAATACAGGTTTACTTCATAAATAATTAATTGACGAAAAACATCACTTCTAAAGCAACCAGTAAGGATCCTCAAAGTTGAAAGCATGCATCACTTAATTTTAACAGTGTTTTACAAAAATCACAAATAAACTCAATTAAATTTGTTCATAGTCCAATAGAATTCCCGTAGTAGTTGCAACCTTGTATCACTTATAATTAACAGTGTTTTATAAAATCACAAATATTCACAGTTAAATTTGTCTCATATCCTAGTAATTTTCTCGACAACCTTGCATGAATTTTCAAAAAGAACAATCTCGTAGCTTCAAACAGTAGTGTTGTTTCTTGTACCAGTAACCTGGGTTCTCTTGCTCCTGTACAAGTAGACTGTACCAGTAGAGTTGTTTCTTGTACCAGTCTGTCAGTCTATTCATGGGTTCTGTCGCTCTTGTACCAGTAGAGTTGGAACTTCCTCGCTGAGTTTCTCACGCTCTGGGTTTGTCCTTTTCGGGTACTTTTTTTCCTGTGGGGTCAGCTGGTCAGAGAAATTAGCGAGATCGAGGAGATCCTCGACTGAGAAGCCGTCAGTACGTCACCGGTGCGCATGCTCCACCAAAGAGGGTGTTTTTTCCCGAATTTTGGGTTAATTTAGGGATCCGGACCCGTTTTGGTTTCCAAATCCATATCTGAGGTAACAGAATATTTATGTTTGGATCTGGACCTTCCAATCAGTATCTGCACAATTATTAAAGCGGTTTAGTGCGTTTCACTTCGGACCGGTTTGAACCGGATTCCGATCGGACGGTCATGATCAAAATAGAAATATTCGCTGTCTCAGGTGATATGAATTCGTTGGTTTCCCCCTCAACTCCGAACAGTGATATGAATTCTTTGGTTTCCCCCTCTACGCTACTGGAAAAAAAAAAAAAATTGTGGCTGCTGGGATTCGAGCCCAGGTCTCCACGGCCACAACGTGGAATTCTAACCACTAAACTACAGCCACTTCTGTAATTTCTCTGGTAGAAAAATTAATATGTATGGTTCGTGTCATATGAGCCGCCGAACCGAGAAGGCATGGTAGTCCCCACATCTCAGTTTTAAAAAAGTTTCGGTCTATTAATTGAAATATAAAAATTAGTTGTAATTGAATACAATCATTGGATAACAACAGAAAAAAAAAAAAAAAAAAAAAGAGCTACAAACTACCGCCAAGGAGGACATAAAAATCATGGGGATGTTAATTACATTAAGATGATATTTTTTTTTTCATAGAAAATCATATTAATTGAAGAGGAGAATTCAAATGTCTCAATTTTTTGTGCCTTCACTATATTTTATTTTTAAAATGTTAGTAAATTAACATTATAAATGACAAAATAATACAGTTAAATATGATCTACATTATTTTCTCTATGTGCTTATAAAATAAAATATTACATTTCGATTTTGTTTTTATGTGAATCAATCATTTGAAAAATCAACATCTTGAAATGATCAACGTTAGTATCTTTTTACAAGCTCTTCATAGCAACCAAAACAAAGTTGAAATGTTACAATTTTTTTCAAGTCGCTGATTCATGTTAACGGAGACAAACAGAGACTACAATTTTAATTAGCACTGATTCAATTAGACCTATGTCATCTTTCGCCTCCCTCCCTCCAGCGCCCCTCCTCCAGCCCCCTCTAAGCCGTTCTCTCGCGCCTCCTCCCACTTGGCCTTTCTCGCTCACCCCCTCCCTAGCCGCACTCGGATAGAGAAATGTGTTCTTGCCTGATCCAAGATAAAGCTTGATTTCAATTTCTTGAGAGGATGAGAGCAAAAGATAGTTTGATAGGAGAGACTTTTCATTTTTTTTTCTCTTTCGTCGCACCAGAAATTTCAAATCAAGAAGGACACCAACGGAGAGTCGCGAGCACTTTTTTAATGTTTTCCGTCTATGTCATCCAACGACTAAATCATAGCACAGATCTCAAAGTTTATCGGATGGTCTAAAAATGCATAGTACATGATGACACTATATATGCATAGCATAGTAGCCCAACTCTTTCTCTCTCTCTGTCTATATATATATATATATATACAGGGTCGGTCCTGAAGATTTTGGGTCCGGAGCAGGAGAAAAACTTGGGTCATTTATATATACATTTTTTTATGAGATCAGCTAGTACGCTTTTATAAGTACTTCAACACTATGTTTATAAGTCTTTTTTGTATTTTCAAAGTTCAAACTATAGATTTGAACCGTTCAATATTATATCCATATTAAAACGTACTTGGAGATTATATTTTACAATTTTTGAAATTTTTTTACTATTTTTTAAGATAGATAGAAAATCTATTGATTCAGAAGATTCTGGACCATAAAAAACAATGATTTTCTGCCTATCTTAAAAAATAGTAAAAAAAAAAAAAAAAATGGGATAAGGTTTGGTCCAAATGGCTTTGGACCCGACACCGTTCAAAACCTCTAAAAATCGTACGATTAAAGTCCGAACAGTCGATACGAACCGCTCCACATGATTTTGATATTAAAATGTGCTTAGAGACCAAATTTTTAGTTTTTTGGAAATTTTTTACTATTTTTTTAGATACGTACAAAATCACTGTTTTTGGACCGTTCAAAAACAGTGTTGTTGTACGTATCTAAAAAAAATAGTAAATAATTTCCAAAAAATATAAAATTTTGTCTATGAGCACATTTTAATATAGAAATTACGTTAAGCGATTCGGATTGGCTGTTCAGACTTTAATTGTACAATTTTCAGAGGCTTTGGACGGTGTCCAGTCCAAAGTCATTTGGACCAAATCTTATTTCTTAAAAAATATGTAAATTTGGTCTCCAGGCACGTTTTATTATAGATATCATGTTGACCAAATCTTATTCCTTAAAAAATATGTAAATTTGGTCTCCAAGCCGTTTTATTTCGTTTATTCTATTATGGATAACATGCACAGGACGTATCTATATACTAAAAGAATGTAAAAAATGGAAATCAAAATCAACAAATTACAGTGTACACAGTTTTATTAATGGATAGATATAATTAGTGGCGGTGGCGGTGGTGCTTTTTTGCCTCTTTCTTCATGTGATGTTCATGCAGTGAGAAACCTGCACTGCCAACTGCGACGGTAGCTGCAATTTCCTCCTTAATCTTGTGACTGCGTGCACGCTCGGGATCCTTTTTAGCCTTATGCTTCTCATGCTAGTACCCAAAAAATTAGAATGAGTTAGTAATTGGTTAATTACTGATCTGTAGTACGTAGAAGAGTTTTAAATTAAAGATTAATGTAACTGTACCATAGCATAGGCTCCTGCAGCAACCGTCCCGAGCTGACCCAGTTGTTGCATGTGCTTGTGGTGCTTCTCCTGCTTGCGATAGTCGATCGCCGACTGGCTGCCTTCCTGCTTCTGGTGGTGACCAAACATTCTTGAAACTTCAAAGATGTGAAATTGTGAATGGTAACAACTCCTTTTTATTTGTAAATAAATTGATCTTTTGCTCTTTACTTGCTTGATGAGTTTCGTTGAGAGGCTATGGATTATGCAATTAATAGAGCTTGGGCTTCTCATGAATTTATACTCCACATAAGAGGCGGGATGGAAATAACACGGACGATTCCGTTTCATTACCTTAGCGTCTAATTAATTAAGGTGCCAACACGCTTTAGTAGTTTAGTTGACTTATCTATACAATAAAATAACATTTGAATGAAATTAAAGTAGGCTAGCTAAATGAATTGATCCGTGTCAAATTGGATCGATCAACTCCTACGCGGTAAAAGTTATTTTGTATAAACAACTAGGAAAATCTCAATTTTTGTTCAAACCAAATATGTTGTTGGTGGTGATTAGCCCAATAATCAGAATTTGTAACCTGATAAGGTTTTTATTTTGCGCACTTGGGCTTTTCATAAAAAATCACCTTAAATCAACATCTTAAAATGATCCACGTTAGTATCTTTTTACAAGTTCTTTATAGCAACCAAAACAAAGTTGAAATGTTACAATTTTTTACACGTGCATAGATAAAATGATATAGATCAAACCTAACGGTTTTATTTTAAGTTATTAGAGTTTTTAAAAATGAAGGCATGATGGAGACACAAAAAATAAAAGTATTTGAACTCTCGTCTTAATTAAATCAAGTTGTAAGAATTTCTTAGAATTAATACCATATTACCATGTAATGATTAATACACATTAACAACAACATCAACAACAATAATTACCATCAACAAGCATCAACAACAATAATTACCATCAACAAGCAACAATAAAAAAGATAACAATATTAAAACTACTTTTTCTTATCAATACAATTAGATTAACATTAGAATCTTGTGAATACTTTTTCTTATCAACCCAATTGTTAGTGGCTTTTTACCCACTAACCCTACAAAAAGAAAGAAAATATTAAAACTAATATCAATAATTATTTCAACTTGCGTTACTGCATTATCAAATGTTAATTTAGTATAATAGATTTAATTGAGCTGAAAAACTTAGTTTATTCATTAATGAGTTAGGCTTATATAGAGCATTTACATTCTTGCACATAAGTCTCTAGACTTCTATCTATTCTCTATTTCTCAATAAGTCTTTGACAAAGATACAATTCTCAACACTCCCCCCTCAAGATAGGCAAAAGATATTCATTAAGCCCATCTTATCACACAATCTAGACAAATTTAGCGAACTAAGTCCCTTAGTGAGACAGTCAGCCACTTGCTCCTTAGTAACTACATGTCCCAGCTCCAATAGTCCACTATTCAGCTTTTCTTTGATGAAGAACCTATCAATCTCTATATGCTTGGTTCTGTCATGCTACACAGGATCGTTGGCAATGCTAATTGCAGACTTGTTATCGCACCACAGCTTCATTTGGGCCCCTTGGTTCACCTTGAGCTCCACTAATAGAGCTCTCAACCACAACATCTCCACAACTCCTAAGGCCATGGCCCTGTACTCTGCCTCTGCTGTCAACCTGGCAACCACTGACTGCTTCTTGCTCTTCCAGGAGACCAAATTGCCTCCTACAAACATGCAGTATCCAGATGTGGACTTCCTATCATCGGCACAACTCGCCCAGTCAGAATCACAATAGCCCCCAATGTTTAAATGTTCATTCTTCCGGAAAATCAACTCCTTTCCTGGTGCACTCTTTAGATACCTCAGAATCTGATACACTACATCCATGTGACCCTTCCTAGGGTCGTGCATATAGCGGCTCACCACACTCACTGCAAATGATATGTCGGGACGAGTGTGGCTCAGATAGATCAGTCGGCCTACCAACCTCTGATACCTCTCATGATCAACTGACTCTCCTACCTTTGCACTCAGCTTGGACTTCTGATCAATGGGTGCAACTGCAGGCTTGCACCCCAACATGCCTGTCTCTGTGAGCAAGTCTAGCACATATTTCCTCTGAGATAGACAATCCCCTTAGCTCCATGAGCCACCTCAATTCCAAGAAAATATCTAAGCTGCCCCAGGTCCTTTACCTCAAATTCTTTGCCCAATTTCGCCTTCAGTTAAGCAATCTCACCCTTATCATCACCAGTGATAATCATATCATCCACATACACAGCGAGCATAGTAATGTGACCACCATGTCATCTGAAGAACACTGTGCGATCGGCATTGATCTGCTGATATCTCATGCCTACCATAGCCCTCCTGAACCTGTCAAACCAAGCTCTAAGAGACTGTTTCAACCCATATAGTGACTTCCTCAGTCTACATACCTTGCCTACTGTTTGGGCCGTGCCAAAACCCAGGGGGATCTCCATGTACACCTCCTCTAGCAAATCTCCGTGAAGGAATGCATTTTTCACATCCAACTAGTGTAGCTTCCAACCCCCATTCACTGCAAGGGAGGCAAGTGTCCTGACTGTGCTCATCTTCGCCACTGGTGCAAATGTCTCATCATAGTCAATGCCATACGTCTGACTATACCCCTTCGCTACCAACCGTACCTTGTAGCGATCAATCTTTCCTTCTGGGGTCTACTTCACTGTGAACACACATTTGCACCCAACTGCCTTCTTACCTGGTGGTAGTGACACAATCTCCCAAGTTTTGTTCTTATCAAGAGCTCCAAGTTCTTCCTGCATAGCCGCTTTCTACTTTGGATCCTCCTTAGCAACCTACCAACACTTAGGTAGAGTAACAGAGTCCAAAGATGCAATGAATGCTCCATGTGCATGTGATATGTTAGAGTATGAGACAAACTGAGCAATATCATGTGGAAAACCATAACGATCAGGGGGAACCCCCGCATTGCTGCGAGATGTCCTCCTTAATGTCATGGGAGTAGGAGGAGAAGTGAGAAGAATCATATCACCTGTGTAATCTGAGTCTGAGGATGGTGTAGGTGTCTCAGAAGTCGGGGCAGGCTGGAACAAGAGACTAGATGGCACAAGTGGTACTGCAGGCGCTGGCACTGGTACCTCATTCTGTCTCCTTCTCCTAGTATACACTCTCAGCTCCCCCTGAGATCGAGGCTCCCCACCTATGGGCTCCCCACCTACGGGCTCCTCCTCCTCTTCTTCCTCATTCTCCTCCTCAACCGATCCTCCCCTCCCAACAGGGCAAGGAATCGATCCCACATTCACCAACCTCTCACCATTCTTCCCCTCTCGCCTCATACCTCCAGTATCGGGCGAGTCACCGAAGGGTGAAGTCACCTCCAGTATGTAATATGGCTCGAACTCTCGAAAATGCACATCCATACTCACAAACAACCTCTTCTCTACCGAGCTCCAACAAACATAACCCTTTTGGGTAGCAGAATATCCCACAAAGACACACTTCACAGCTCTAGGATCAAGTTTTCCAACGGATGGTCTGTTGTCCTTCACAAAGCATACACAACCAAACACTTTCAATGGCAAGATCCCACCATTATCTCCCTTCAACATTTCACATGGAGGCTTCCACTCCAACACTCTTGAGGGCATCGTGTTGATCAAGTGCACGACTGTCAAAACTGCTTGCCCCCACAACTGCTTTGGTACATTCATTGAGATCATCATACTTCTAGCTACCTCTAGAAGATGTCTGTTTTTTTCTTTCTGCTACCCCATTTTGAGCCGGTGTATATGGACATGTAGTTTGATATTGTATTCCTTGAGCTGACAAGTATTCCCTAAACGCTATGTTGGTATACTCTGTCCCATTATCAGACCTCAATACCTTCACCACTGCCCCGTATTGAGTCTGAATAGACCTATGAAAGTCTTTGAAGCACCCAAGCACATCACTCTTATTTTTCATCAAATACAACCAAGTAACACGAGAAAAGCAATCAATGAATGTCACAAAATAACGATAATCATTCATAGAACTCGTGGAACAAGGTCCCCAAATATCAGAATGTATCAAAACAAAACCACAAGAACTCCTATTGCTCGAACTAACATAGGAGCTCCTAGTCAGCTTGCCAAACTCACAAGCATCACACACAAGTTTCTGTTTATCAGCCTTTTCATACAAAGACGAATATAGACGACTCAAAACACCAAAAGACGAATGTCTCATACGCTTATGATGCAGCATCAACACATTCTCAACACTCATCCCAGATCCTCCTACTCCTGCCCTCTCCACCATAGATGCCAAGGCTGAATCTATCCCCTCACGATCCAAGTACCACAATCCACTACGCCTCGTGCCAGTCCCAAGTCTCCGGCCAGTCCCCTTCTCCTGAAAGATCACCTTGAGAATATCAAAAGAAACAACACATTTTAGTTGGAGTATGATGGCACTAATAGATAAAAGATTTACTAGAAAGGAAGGAGCATGCAAAACATTGGACAAAGTCACAGAGTTGGTACATTTCACTGTACCCTTACCAACCACAGGCCGTGCTGTACCATCAGCAGTCTGGATGCTCTCTGGCACTGCTAGGTGAGTATAAGAAGAGAACTCCCTAGCATTACCTATCACATGTTGAGATGCACTAGAATCTATTATCCATTCTAGTGATATAGTGGTGGATATAGAGGTAAGAGCATGTGTGTCACCAGTACCCTTGGCTGAATGAGCATAAGTAGCGGTGTTACCCCTAGACAAAAATGAAGTTGATGCATCCTCGATCACACTCTTTTTGTCTCCAACACCTGCCGCTCCCTGCTTCCTCTTCACTATCTCCAAAATCTCATGGTCATCACTAGTGAAGATCACACCTACTTCTCTCTCTTCCTCTGCTACCATCAGATTTGCCCGGTAGCCTCCTTTTCCACCTCTTCGGCCCCCATGGCCACGGCCACGACCACAACTGCGACTACGATCTCCAGACTGACCACGTCTTCCTGATTTCTTCACCTTCGGCGGCTTAATGCAAACCGACTTCAGGTGACCTATCTCTCCACAGTTGTAGCACTCCCGGGTCTCAACTCTAGACCTGGAGTTGCTCGAGTTGGAGAGAGCTAAGGGCTGACTCCACCCCTGGAAGTCCCCCTGCCCCAGCCTGTAGCCTGATCCGGGTCTCCTCTTGTATCATGGCTGACACATTAATCGGTGGAAGCTCCACCCTCGGTGCCAGTGCTGGTGTCGGCTTCGGCGCATTCTCACTCGAGGCGAACCTGAATGCACGCATCAAAGCTGCGATCTCATCACCACTCAGCTTCCCAAAGGCCTCCTTTATGAGAATCAGATCCTTATTCTTCCTCAAATCCCCTCCTTCCATTTGACCCGACTCCGATCTACACAAATCCGAGTCAAATCCTCTCCAAGACCCGATCTTGCACTCTCAAGATCAAGCCCTCATCACCTCTAATCTTTCTCCTTTTGCAAACCCGATCTTGATCTTATCTCATCAAGATTCGAGCTCCAATCAACTCGATCAAGAACCCGATCCACTCGATCGAGAATCCGATCAACCCAATCTCACCCCGCTTCTTGGGTATCATGGGGTATTGGTTGGCCCCCCATGCCGGCCAAATCACATCAAAACCCGAACCCTAAGTGGTGGTCGGCCCTAGAAAAGAGAGAACCTACCTAGGGAAAAAGAGAGAGAGGGCGGTACTGTAGCAACTCGGGTACTGTAGCGGCGGAGTACTGTAGCAACCGTAGATCTAAAATGGCTCTGATACCAAATAGATTTAATTGAGCTGAAAAACTTAGTTTATTCATTAATGAGTTGGGCTTATATAGAACCTTTACATTCTTGCACATAAGTCCCTAGACTTCTATCTATTCTCTATTTCCCAATAAGTCCCTGACAAAGATACAATTCTCAACAAGTATTCATACAAAATTTTAATTTTAAGAAAGAAAGAGGTAAAGTTCATCCATTTCATTAATCCTTAACTAGGGGTGCAAATGGGTCGGATACGGATCGAATAGTGGTAAAATCATATCCATATTTGTTTTTTATTTTTCGGATATGGATATGGACGGATATTAGATGAATACGGATACAGATCAAATATTAAATGAATACGAATACGGATACTAATATATGTTTTTTATAATATTGAATAACATAAATTTTTCATAATATACATTAAACTATATATTATATATTTACTATTCAGATGCAGATAATTAAAATTTAAAACTATATCTGTATCCGTATCTACACGGATATTCAGATATTGAATATCCGTATCCTTAACAGGTGCCGTACTTTTACAAAGGATACACCAAATATTGAAATCATCAGATAAGTTCAAAACCAGAACCATCCTTTAAAAAATATATATATATATACCCAAAGTGAACCTTAAAAGAGAGCACAGAGAATTTACCAAATCTTAATTGACATACTTGCCATGCATGTTAAGCATAATCTGTGCATTGCATTAAATAAATTATGAGAAAAATTAAATAATTTATAAATTATGAGAAAAATTAAATAATTTAGTACTTAATTCGGTGCTTAAAAATCTAACATTTTTACTTCCCTCATACCAAGTTTATATATAAATACAAGACCCATTATTTACATTTTTTTTTTGTTTCTCTCAGAGGAAACAAGACAAGCATCTTCAAAGTGAGATGGTGCCCATCATAACCGATACTGAACTTATTATTCAAGTTATATGAGTATATATTTATTGACACTAACTAAATAGTCAATAGAGATACATTAAATATTTATTTTTAGTTGATTTTGTCATGTTTTTTATTCTAAAATTACTAAAATCAATAAAACATTTGAGTTTAGATCCGGATTGTCAATCAAAATTCGGGTCAATCCAGTTCTAGGTAAAATGTACGAAACCTCTTTAATAATCGTGCCAAAGCAGATCGGACTGTCCAGATCTAAACTCAAAATTTATGTTAATTCAGGTGATATGAATTCTGAAGCCCCTTGACCCTGTAGCCCATTTTAATTCTAAAATATCTAACGCAGCATATTTACAATTGCAAAAATCAACAACCAACATGGTTGAAGATCCGAAACCTGACATACTAATAAGTCCTTCATCAGAAATTCAGATCCGAAACCTGACATACTAATAAGTTCTTCATCAGAAATTCGGATTCGAAACCTAACATACTAATAAGCCCTTCATCAGGAATTTGGATCCAAAACCTGACATACTAATAAGCCCTTCATCAGAAATTCGGATCCGAAACCTGACATACTAATAAGCCCTTCATCAGAAATTTGGATCCGAAACCTGATATACTAATAAGTCCTTCATCAGAAATTAATATCCGAAACTGGACTAAGTGCATATTTAGATTTTTTTTTTTTAAGTTAGTGGCTTGTTCATAATTAGATCTAATCGTTTGCTAAATCTCAGCACAAATTTTAGAGCGGTTTTGTTAATCTAAACGGATCTGAATTTTTTTATCCAATTTGAGAAGCCAATTTGTATAAGAGGCAGGGGTGCAAACAAAAAGAATAGTGGCAAAATCATATATGTATTTGTATTTATTTTTCAAAAACAGATACAAATCGGATATTAAATAGATACGAATATATATCAAACGAATTGAAATAAACAGACACGGATACAATTTGAATATCTAATTAGATTTCCGTATAACAATGACATACTTTTCAACTCTTAATTATATGTCATTTAGAGCGTTGGAAGTACATTTCACAGTCAAAATTTTCATAACATACACCTAATCTAAACCTTGCTCTTTTGATCAGAAAATAAAACGACATCTTCTAAACTTTCCAAATAATAAATAATACAGAGTTAGCCAAAACTACAAACATACATTGTTGGCTTAAATTATCCTAAATTTTAATTTACATTTATATGTTGTATAATTAATATAAGATGCAAATAAAATAACAAATGCATGAAACATTGACAATTTGAAACTCATAAGCACTTGTCATTTTTTTTAGGGGGAATTTCATGTATATCTCTCAAAAGTTTCAACATTACGTATTTATCCCTCTAAAATCAATAATTACATATTTATCCTTAAAAATTGTAGAAACTCACATATTTGTCCAATCTAACTCTATTATATATCAAATATCTCCAAAAATAATTAAAAAATATTTTTTAAGCATTGAAATTTATTTTATAATATTAATTAATATTGTAATGACCACTATACCCTTTCTTCCTCACTCCCTTTACTGTGCTAACTTTTAAAAACTCTGTTTTTTTATTAATCGAAATTAAATAAAAATATATCGTTAAAAATGAAAGGTTTGCGGAAAATTCAAAAATGAGTCAAACGGGTCGGTTTAACCCGTCCCACTTAATCTGCCCATCTTACAGCAAAATGAAGACATACTGTAATAATTGGTATTGTACGGTTCAGTACTGGCAGTCTGGCACCAGTATGGTTCAGTGCTGGTACTGGTACGGTACAGTTCGTACTGGTACGGCTATGTACTGGTACTGGTACGATTTAATACTGCTTTCTAACACACTGGTTTTAGAAATGAAAATAGAAAAAGGGTAAAATGGGAATACATAGAAAATTAATGTTAAATATAATAAATTGGACAAATATGTGAGTTTCTACAATTTTTAAGGATAAATATGTAATTATTGATTTTGGAGGGATAAATACGTAATATTGAAACTTTTGAGGGATATACATGAAATTCCCCCTTTTTTTATAATAGACTTGGTCTGAAATCTCACTAAGTCACTGTTTAGGGTTTAGGGTTATCCTTGCGCCGGCCTAAAGCGAGTGTGTATTCTCTGAGATATCTCAACTTTTGCGTGACCGACGTGTCCGGTGCCTATTCGGGATAGTGCAAGGGCAGTATGCTTCGAGATTGGTGCAGAACGTATTTGAACGGTTGATATTTTCCATAAAGTCACTCAAAGTTTGAGATATCTCAGAGGTTACAAATTCGAATAAAGCCCAATAGCCCAAAAATCCTTTTCTCAGTCCCTTCCTCTCAGATTTAATTCTCATCACCTCTTCTTCCCATAGACTCCCTCAAGTGCCGATCGCAATTCGCAATTCGCAACTGGCGATCTAAAGGGAGAACATCAGGAGAGAGAGAGAGAGAGAGAGAGATGGGGGAGAGAAAAGGAGTGTTTGTGACGGTGGGGACAACGAGCTTTGACAAGCTGGTGGAAGCTGTGGATTCGGCGCCAGTCAAAGAAGCGCTCTTTCGCCGAGGTTTCTCGCATCTCCAAATCCAGATCGGTCGTGGCACCTACATCCCCTCCAAGGTCTCTCTCTCTCTCCCTCTCTCTGTATTGGCAATTCAATTTCTCTCACCAATCTACTGAATTACTTTTTTTTTTACTGAACTCCCTGGCAATTTTAGTTATTTATCTGAAATAATTGTAAAATGTTGCTTTCATTTGTCTGTATGGTAACCACACAGATATAGTGTGGAACTAGCTAAAATTAGAGCCCAGCAGAGCATTATTTCACCACAGTATATCATTTTGTTCCATTGGTATCGTATTGTTCAAGCCATTTCTTCTGAAGTTTTTAAAGTGAGAAATTTTGAAAATGTTCACCATTTGTTGGATGAAAGTGGGACCTTGGATGCAAATACAAAATAATTGTGTGGTCCTGTTATGTAGTTCAAGATTACTATAGGTTCAGTCAAGTCAGTTTATTAATTGGTCAATTAGAGTTCGGACTTCAGTTTAATTCTGACCGGTTTATTACAGTACTGAATAATTGATTTGGGCTTGTAAATTAATTAGAGTCTGGACCAATTTCTTGCCTTGACGAAAGTTTCATCAAGAAAATAATTTACAATGGGTCAGCATTAGTTGTTTTGGTCAAGGACAGTTATTCTTGTTCATACTGTTTAGTCTCCCTAACTGTCCAATTTAATCTTTAGTTCAAAAAGTAATGATGTCTTTTCACTTATTTGAGAAATAATGAGAAATTTTAATTCAGGTATCGGGACAGGAGGGGTGCCCGGAGGTTGATTATTTCACATTTTCACCTAGCATTGCTGATCATTTGAAAGCCGCTTCTCTTGTTATAAGCCATGCTGGTAAGCTGATACACTTGTTCAGGGTGCTAAATTTGAATTGATTGAATACAATGACATAGCCTGTGTATAAATTTGATTTAATATATCAGATATTGAAGTGCTGTTGGTTGTTGGTGACAGGATCTGGGAGCATATTTGAGACGTTGCGATTGAATAAACCCCTAGTTGTTGTTGTGAACGAAGATCTGATGGACAACCATCAAGCTGAGCTGGCAGAGGAGCTGGCAAACAGAAAGCATCTCTTCTTTGCCCGTGGGCCCCACCTACTAGCCCAAACCATAGAGTCGATGGATCTGGAGTCACTTGTCCCATACACACCTGGAAATCCCAATGATATCGCGGCCCAAATCGATGCTTCCCTTGGGTTAACCTCCACAGCAGAAGGCTCTGTCAAAAAGGGAGGTGAAGGAGAAAGCGAAGGAGGCAGCGTAAGCAAAAGCAAAGCCAAGAAGGATGCGAAAAAGGCTGAGAAAGCGGAGAAGGTGGCACAGCGGCAGCAACAGGCAAGAGCAACCACTGCTGTAGCAGGAGGGTCTGAATCTAGCGAGGCTGATCCTCTGTCATCAAATTACGGCGACGTACCTGTAGAAGACATCCAATCTAAATTCATCAGTGGGCGTACCTGGACAGGTGAACCAAATTAAAATAGTCAAACCAAAATTTTATTCGGTTTTCAAAAATCTAACTGCCATACCGTCTTTTATTTCATTGCTTGTATGATTTTTCATCTTCTTCTTCTTCAATTCCTGTTATAATATATTCGAAACTAAAATGATAAAGGTGTGGGGGAGCTGTGTGCTGAGATGAAGGACAAGAGCGTGCTGATCAGAGGATCAGCACAGGTTATACGGCCAGTGAGCAAGAAAATGGCGTTTCTGGTAATACGGCAGAGCATGAGCACGGTACAGTGTGTACTGGTCGTCAGTAAGGATCTTGTCAGTCCCCAAATGGTGCGCTTTGCCACCTCACTCAGCAAGGAGTCTATTGTCGATGTCGAGGGTGTCATCTCTGTCCCCAACGAGCCCATCAAGGGCACCACCCAACAGGTACTCTCTCTCTCTCTCTCTCTCTCTGCTTTTTGTTTTTTGAAACCCCCTCTCTCTTTAAAACCTTGACAGTTGCTGTCAAGTTTTTGTGGTGATACTCTCTCCCTCTCTTTAAAACCTTGACAGAGGCTACCTTGTTCTTTTTTAATTATTAATTATATCTAATTTTGTAAATTTGTCAAATTATTAATCAATTTTTTTTAATTTGTCAAACCTTTAATCATTTTTTAAAATCTTATACCTTGTTCTTATTTAATTATTAAATCTATCTAATTTTTAAAATTTGGCAAACTTTTAATCAAATCTCTCTTATTTTTTTGTGAAAAGCTTGGCAGTGCCTGCGAAGATTGATATTAAAACAAAATTAGTCTTACAAAACATCAAATAAAAACATCACATCTACCTACTGGCACTAGCACCTCACATACTAAAAACCACTACCTGGCACGTAAGATCAAAACATCCCTGTGCTTAATCATAGCACCCCCACATCTACCGATATGCAAATATTAACAACCTGAGGTACAAATGACCTAATACAACTGAAATAGTAAAAGGGAAAAAAAATTTAGAAACTATTTGCAGCAATCCCCAGTACGCGGATGCTTGCACCCCTACACCCATTTTAACCAAAGATTTGTCTTCAACAATATGCTCCATCAGCTCCTTTGGTTGCATCCTTCTTAATCAGTTCTCTCTCTCTGTGTATCATATAGAGACTCACTTTTCTCCTACTAATATCTTGATCTGCTTCTATCGAAATTATAGGTTGAGATCCAGGTGAGGAAGCTATATTGCATCAACAGAGCAATACCGAACCTCCCCATAAACATAGAAGACGCATCACGAAGCGAGACCGACTTCAAAAAGGCCGAGGAGAAAGGGGAGCAACTGGTACGTGTGGGCCAGGACACCCGACTCAACTACCGGGTTCTCGATTTACGCACCCCGGCTAACCAGGCAACCTTTCGCATCCAATGCCAGGTCGAGAATGTGTTCAGGCTGTTTTTACTGTCAGAGAATTTTGTCGGGATTCACAGCCCCAAGCTTACTCCTGGTTCTAGTGAAGGCGGTGCAGCAGTGTTTAGACTTGACTACAAAGGGCAACCAGCTTGCTTGGCGCAATCGCCTCAGCTTTACAAACAGATGGCACTTTGTGGTGGATTTGACCGTGTTTTTGAAGTGGGGTCCGTGTTCAGAGCGGAGGATTCGTACACTCACCGGCATCTGTGCGAGTTTGTAGGTCTTGATGTTGAGATGGAGATTAAAGAACACTACTTTGAGGTACTAACAGTGATCACTACAATTTTTATGTCTTTCATTTATTATAATTTGTTGATTTAATTGATGCAATGCAGGTTTGTGACAGTGGATAGATTGTTTGCGGCAATAATATATTTGTTGTTCCTTAAAATTCAAAACCAAAACTCAACTCTCAGATTATTTCACTGATTTTGTTAACCAACCAATAGTATTTGTTAGGTGTTCAAATTTTCAACTCCTGACAATGATGCGAAACTTTTCTTTTATAATAGTAGTAACAATTTCCTTATGTTCTAAAATGCTCATTGTATGTTACTACTGATGTAGGTATCCAATTTTTATTTTATTTTATAAAATGCTCATTGTATCTTTCTTTGATTTGAATTGATGCAATCAGGTTTGTGACATAGTGGATAGACTGTTTGTGGCAATGTTTGACCACTTAAACAAGAACTGCAGTAAAGAGCTTGAGACAATCAATCGTCAGTACCCGTTTCAACCTCTTAAGGTAAATGACTAGCATCTCTTTGTTTTGGAGTTTGCTTTTAGTGGTAAAGAATAAGCATTGCGTGTAATATTTTCTCTTAGGGATGCCTTTTCTTATGGTTTTTAAACTTATTTTGCTTGCAGTACTTGCCTAAGACGCTTCGGCTGACTTATGAGGAGGGTATTCAAATGCTCAAGGTGCATTACATTTTTCATTTATACTTGATATCTGCTCCTTTAGATGGATTAATTGTTACTAGCTCGGTTTTTTATGACTAAATGATGCTTTGTTATTTACTGACTCTCTGTGTGGTTTTAAACATAAAATAGATAAGTGTTTTCTTTCTTTATTTGCTGTATCCATGGGATTTTTATCTGATTGCTGAAGACATTTCATGGATTAAATAATAGCAAAAGCTTTATTAGTTAGATGTGTGACAACTATGGAGATATGTAACCTGTTTAAGAAAAATATTTAGTCTTCTAATTGGTCGATTTTGAGAGCAAATGATTCATTTTCTTACTTGTGACGCACACACAAGCATACGCCTAAATGCCACTGAGTATTCATCTCAGGTAGTGAAATGAACATTTCGTCCTCGAAAACAGATCAATTAGAAGACAATTATTTTTCTTATACAAACTGTATAGTTTTATTTTTTAATAAAGGGTAAAATGGGTACTTTATAATTTTAAAATGAGTTTTAATAGAAAAGTCAATTAAATGATTAATTTTGCGAGTTTTTAAAATTTTGAAGGGTAAATATGATATTATGAATTTTAGAGGGGGAGTACATGATTTCAAGGTTTTTGGGGGGTATACATGAAGTCCCCCCCCCCCAGTTATAATTAATGATACATTGGTACATAAGCAGGAAGCAGGAACAGAATTGGAACCAATGGCAGACCTTAACACCGAGTCTGAGAAGAAATTGGGGAAGCTTGTTAGCGAGAAGTTAGTTCTCTTTTTTCTCCTCTAGATGTAGCAATTAATCAATTATATCATTGCAAGCATTTGACATTGCTAGCTATAAACAGATACAGTACAGACTTCTATATGCTGACACGGTATCCACTGGGAGTGCGACCCTTCTACACCATGCCCTGTTATGATAACCCTGCTTATAGTAACTCTTTCGATGTTTTTATTCGAGGTAACCATCATTCCTTCTCTATTCATTTTATCATCTTTAACAGGTCTTAGAGTTTTTATTTTTTATTTTTTGTGGTTTAATAATCTTTCAAAATGCTAATGATAGGTGAGGAGATCATATCTGGAGCGCAAAGGGTACACCTGCCAGAGTTACTGACAAAGCGTGCAGAGGAATGTGGTATTGATGTCAAGACTATTTCTACCTATATTGACTCTTTCAGGTACTGCAGTATCTTACAATCTCCAGATTTCCCCTATATATATTCAATGGTGTATATTTGGAGCTTATTTGTATTCTGGTTATACTTGTGTAAGGTACGGTGCACCACCACATGGCGGGTTTGGAGTGGGGTTGGAGAGAGTTGTCATGCTGTTTTGCGGCCTCAACAACATCCGCAAAACTTCTCTCTTCCCTCGTGACCCCCAGAGACTTGTCCCGTAATAATTTTGAGTGTTTTATTTGATATTGACATTATTATCCTCCTTTTTGTTTCTGTTTTCCGCTCTAATAAGTACAGCTGTCATTTTTGTTGCTCTGTTATTTTTGTTTTCTCAAGAATTAGGGGTTTTTGATGTACGTGTAAAGTTATATATCTAACCTTATGTGATTTTGTTATTTTATGGATTTTTAATTAATCAGCATCTGTTCACACTTGCTGTCATATTAGTACCAGCATTTCACTTCAGTGATACAGAAACAATAATCTGATTAGACATGGTAACATGGTAACTAATTTCTGGTTGAAAGAATAGAAAGAAGAGAAAAATAGAAGAAAAAAATATTCAATATAGCCAATGTAATAGCTTTTGGCAAAATCTATTGTCAAGCGTTTAGACTTTTGGGATGCTGTACAACTGTCAAATGTGATAATATGTATATTTTACTTGGCTCTTGTTTGCGAAGGGGGACAAGAAGAGATGATACTGGGGAGAGGGGCTCCAGTGGGAACAAGACCGTTCGATCTGCGTTGAGATATGTGCAAACAGTTTTGATTCATTGTGGATTGAGATTAGTACAAAATTTAAATTCGCACCACTGGTAAACTGTTGTTCCCTATCTTGAGCCACCTGTCAACACAATTTTTTTTTTTTTTAAAATACTGACAGCGGCTGTCAGTGTGTACAAGTATCTGAATTTAAAATGTAATGAAAAAGAAATACATCAAAGCAACAATAAAAAAAAACATCTTGTAGATCCACTAACATAATCTTAACCATAACTTCGCATCTTGCGATATGTGCTCCTCCCTAGCCCTAAGTGAAAGCACTTGCTCTTCAAAAATCTTTTTATTCCTCTGTTTCCAGATTGACCAACAGGTTGAGACGAAATAAACATGCCACTGCCTCTTTCTCATACCAGCTGAACTTGGTCTAGAAACTGAAAGTTGCCAAGTCTCGTGTACTGTCTCGTCAGTGTGCATAAGAGGTACTCCTAGAATAGATGCCATCCTTTCTCGTAATCTTACTGAGTTTGGACATCGAAAAAACAGATGCAATGTCGACTCAATTGCTCCCCTATTACAGGACTCACAATTTTGAGATATATCAAAACTTCTTCTTACCATCAGATCATGAGTGAGCAATCTATTTTTGAGTAAAAGATATGCAAAAATGTGCACACTTGGCGGGATCTTATAACTCCAAATTGTATGAAACGGCCATTTTATCTTACCACCCCCTTGCCAACATTGTGTAAGCCGACTTTGCTGAATAAACACCATTTGATCCCCATGCCCACACTAGCTGATTGTTCCTATCAAGCTTAGTAGACATATTAAACAAATGAGAAATTGAATGCAAAGAGCCCCAAAAGAAAGAGCCAGAGTAGATCCACCTTCTCGTACCATCTTGAGCATCAGGTTTTTTCTTCAAAGCAACAACTTTTTCAGTCCATAAACAGCTCGGGTTAGTGTACAATCTCCACCACCATCTTAAAAGAAGTGAGATGTTTCTTAGCCTCAAGTTAGAAACTCCCATTCCACCCCATTCCTTTGGTAGACAAACCGTATTCCAATTAATTAGAGAAATTCCCACCCTCTTGTCTTCATTTTTTCCCCATAAAAATGATGAATTCACATCCTCTGCGGAGTTTTTAACTGTGGAGCTGTGGTTCTTTTAATCTGGTCTGTTCGTTTTGATCGGACGGACCAAATTAGATTTTGGCACGAATTTCAAAGAAAAAATAATACTGCCCCTCCATCATTACGAGCACTCACTGGCTGAGAGTAAATCTAGGCCGTCCGATCAGCTCCACACAGCTCTACAGATAAAAACTCCGCAGAAGATACTGGTCCCTTCGGTGACAGGAGGGAGCATGACTACTGCGTCAACTCATACCTCTCCTTCTTGGTCAAGCATACTCAGAATCCCTGTAAAATCAAAACCAAACTCTCAGATTATTTAACTGATTCTGATAACTTTGCAATAGTATATGTTAGGTGTTCAAAATTTCAACTTCAGACAATGATGTGAAACTTTTTTTTTGTAGTAGTAACAATTTCCCCATGTGCTAAAATGCTCATAAGTTACTGCATTTTTTTATGAATAGAAAAAAGAAAAAAAAATATATCCATAAAGGGGTACATTTCTATGAAATCTAGTTTCATAGGAAGGACGGAATGTCTATTCTGTCCGCTCTCTAATTAATCTAACTATTATTATCTAGATGCTATGATATAAAAGATTCATTTTCTAATTTATATCATTTCAAGTTTTCATGTTATGACCTAACTTTTATATTTGGTGGGTTGAGATTGAGTCTTCACTCTGTTTTTAGATCGGCATTTTCCGTAATTTTTTTTGCTAGAGATTTATTTATTCTTTGCTATTTGTTCGTGCAACTAAAGTATGGTCAATTAATTGATAGGCATCCCACTATCTGCATGAATGTGTTTTTTTAATGCACCATTTGATATTAAACTTAATTCCAATTAGTAGAATGGTCGACGTGATATGTTTAGGTTTTCTAGATGGATTAATTATTTAGATTTCTTTTAAGATAAAATATTATGTGCAAGCCTTGTACCTTGGTTATTGTGTGACAGTGTGAGTTAAAATGATATTTAGCAAATTCTGAGGGTCTTGTTAGATCTAGGGAATGAGGATGTCTGTATGGAATAACTATTGTGATGTGTCCGATAGAAGGAAAAAAAAAACATAGAGATGAATTTTGGTTAGACAAATAGCATAGAGATGTAATAACTATTATGGAGTAACTGCTATGAATTGTTGCCAGCTTTCATACATGAGATGTGACGATTAGAGAGCAAACAGCAAATGGATTTAAACTTGATTCACATTAGTAAATTGTTAAAAAAAAATTAGCGACCAATGTATTTAATATTTCTAGATGATTATGTTGTTTAGATTCCTAGGCTCATTATGAAATATGCATGTCATATACCTTAGTTATTTTTTGTGAGTTGAATGATATTAAGATGTCTCGGTACATGAAGTAGCTAATAAGAAATGTAAGAAATATGTCTCGGTACATGAAGTAGCTAATAAGAAATGTAAGAAATAATATAAAGGTATAAAAGAAATGATATTGAGTAATATTTAGATAATACATGAGAAAATTGCTTATAAGAACACGTATTTAGGTCAATTAATATAATTGTTAACCAAAATTCATCTTGTGTCATTGTGTAAGCTATCTTTTGTTCCTGTTGGTATGATACCGGATATTTCACTAATCATCACCTGAGTCCCTAATTTTCACGGGTCAAAAGAGGAACCTGAAACGTGATGAAAACACCATAAATTACATGCAAATTTTAACCGTCTACAATCCCGAGATTAAGATTATTATGGTAATTAATCTCTCAAGATGCTACAACAAATGTACGAGAGAATCAATAGAAATACAAGGATCAATTCTTCACCTACAGATAAAAATCTCACAAATGGCAAATACAATGGTAAAAGAAAACAAGCACCACAAGCAAAACATATAGCGATGGAAAAACCTAAGTCACATATATTGTATCATAAGACAACTTATATCCTATACAAAAACAGGCCTCGGTCAGACCCATTGCCCAAAAACCTAGAAAGAAATTTCTCCTTCAAAAAATACACCATGCCTAAGTCTCACCACATGCATCCGGGTTGATATGACAATATTGCGCTCATTCCATCTAATAAGTTCCCATAGGGGGCATGCCGTATCCCGGCATGGGGGGCATGCCCATGCCACCCATGGGAGGCGGACCCATGCCCATTCCTCCCATTCCTCCCATGGGTCCCATGGGGGGAGGTGGGCCACCCATGCCAGGTGGTGCAGGCAATGCAAGAGGCAGCAATTGTGCATACATGTTCTGTCAAAGAAAATAAAAAATAAAATGAGAACTCAGTAGTTATGTAAATATGTTGTCAATATATGAAAAAAATCCAATGAGTATTGAGTATACCTGCTGAGCAACAAGTTCCTTCTCTTCTTGCTCTTTGGATTTGACCTCATTTTGTTGCTCCATCCTATCCTTTACAAGGTCATCCACCTTGCCGGTATACTCGCGAATAAACTGCATTGATGCATTTTTATATGAAATTTGTGGAAACCAACGAGGTACAAGGAAGATGAAAATAATATCAGGAAAAACAAAAACGGATGAATATGAACCTGTAAGATGTAGGGGAAAGCAAAGTCAATCATGCCATTAAACCAGGCGAGCTCCAATGCCACATCGGGGCGTATCAAGTCATAGCATATAAACAGGCAAGAAGCGAAGCACTCTTTCTTTCCCTGCAGCATTTCAGAAAAGATTAAAATGACTACAAACAGACATCTAGTGAGAAGCCTAAATAGCAAGTTCTTTGTTTGTAAGTCTAGATCCTACAACTTGAATTTACATCCCCTGAGATATCTCAATTTTTCAGTTGATGTCAAAACCGGGCCAAAAAGTATTTTCTGTGCCTTTTTAGGCAATATTAATATAAAATGTGCCGCTTTAAGATTCATGCTGAATGGCTCAGATTTTGTACGGATCAACTCAAAATTTGAGATATCTTACGGGATGTGAATTCCCTAACTTGGGTACCTTACCTCATTATCCAAGTCTTAAGGATGTTGAGTATAAAATTGCCAAATATTTCAGGATCTAGGGCTTTTAATAGACTTTTCTGGCTTAGTTTGCAAGATGAGATGCTAGGAAGGGTAACACTGTCAATTTAAATTTAGTGTGTGGTTACCTTTTCAATGAAGTAAATAAGCAGCTCCTCACATAGATCACGTTCGCCAGACTGAGAGCAAGTTTCCATGGCATCCTTGAACATATTGTCTTTCTTGGATAGTGCAATTGATTGCTTCCACCTCCCGGCCTTCTTGTAAATATAGGCAGCTATGCGCCTCATCTCCAGTAGCTCGTGTTTCTCCAACTGACACCACAATGGAAGCCGAATGGATTAATTAAAATAATTGACCTCAATCATTCAAAGTAAGAACTCATAAAAGAAGAAAGAATTTTATTTTATTCAAAGCCCACAATGAGTTAACACCCCCCCCCATAGTCTAATGGGTGGGGTCAGGTTATGATCTCTTGATCTGCAGCCAGATTAAGCAATTTACATGTTCAAACCTTTATTTCAAAACTATATCAGGTCAACTCCCAAGCTAGCTTTAGGGGTGTCAATGATACCCCTTCATCCGTTTACCTGACCCGTATCGTATTCAATAAGACGGTTACGGGTAAGTTTTTCATTACCTTATCGAGTACGGGTAAGGGTAAAGTTTATTTTCATTAACATAACCAGTAAGTGTACGGGTCAAGATTATTTTGTACCAGTTAGCCTATACGGTAATTATAAAAATAAAATAATATATATATAGATATATATATTTATATGGGGATGATTCATGATATGATATAATTTTATTCATGGCCTACATACATCTCTATTCAATGGCACCCTTTTATCCATTTACCCGACCCATAAAGTATTCAATAATATGGGTATGCGCAAAGTTTTTTTTTACATTAACTTAACGGGAAAGGGTATGAAAATGCTTCCACCTGACCCATTTCATACCCATTGACACCCATAACTTATTGTTTCCAACCTCCTCCAGAGTACTACATAAAAACATCACAATCAGTTGTTAGTAATGCCCATATATACCTTTTGAGCAAGGCCGATCTGGTCAAAGTTGTCATGTAAATCGACCGACTCACGGAGGCGGTCATAGTCTTCCTCCTCGACATAAAGTTGATTTAGTGCTTCATTAACAGCAGCTACATTATTGCTCTGGACTGCTACCATGTATGGCTTCACCAGATGCAACTGTCCAGCCTAAATTAAACAAAAATGACAGTAAATAATTGAAACTACTGCTGTTCTTATAATTAGTGTTCAGCAAAATAATAGAAAAAGGAACAATGATAATAATAATAATAATAATGTTACTTGAAATACTAATACTAATAAATAGTAACTCCTATTACCATTTCTACAAAGAAAAATATTGAAAATCATTTAGAATAGTATATAGGTGATGTTATCAATGGGCAGATGCAATTGTTCTCATGTTTGAAGTACAGACACATGATGTTGTCCAAAAAAAATGCCTAAAAGAATTGAGTAATATAAACTTCAATAATAATACAAACCTTGCGCATAATATCAACTACGCGAGTATGATCCAGCCTGAGTGCCAACACATGAAGCATGTCATTGATCAAATCAGGATGCTCTTGTAAGTAGAAATGAACCGCCTTGTAGTAAAGCTCCACATTTGCCACCTTGACTGCCACATCTTTGAACTGCATGTGGTCCCATGCATCAGGAGAGTGGTTCATTATAGTCGTGGCCGCATTGTCAAACTCGTCATATTGTATGTACAGGAAGGTGAGTTCTTTCCAGTGCTGTTGTTCGTCACAAGCACGAATGAGTTTTGGAATGTTGAGGCGGGTCGAGAAAAGCTTTATGTGCTCCATTAGTTTCTCATGCCGGTAACGGGCATAGAGCACGCCGAGTTCGGTGAAAATGCCCATGTGGGCCCGCTCAAGGCCAAGTCCACTTTCCATGAGGGAGATGAGTTCATTGAAGCAACCGCGGTTTTGGTAATACTCACTCACTTCTTCGAGGTCGTCCACCTGAAAAATCATAGAAAAAGTTATGACAGGGTTTTCCTTGGATATTGCATTCAGTGCAAGTACAAAACTAGAGTGGTGCTCCTTAGTCAAGGAGCTTCAACATGTCAAAACTCTTTCAAAACACTGACATGTATAACAAAACATAACTGGACTGCAGTTTTATTGGTGGACATTTTTCAATAAACTAGGCCAACCAAAAAAAGTACCAAAATTCAAGTAAAACAAAATATCAAAACAATGAAAAAGAAACATAAGCAAGTAATACATGAAAGGAAATACAAAAACACATTGCGTCTTTTTATTATTTTTGGCATCTTTATTTTTGTGATTCATGTAAAAAATATGCAAGTAATACCAGATGGAAGATGCAAATTAATTGCTAGTTTTATATTTGGAGAAATCATATACAAATTGCAGACCTAAGACCAATTTATTCTTCCTGGACTGTACTCAAGTAGGCTTTTATCCATAAAAAGAAAAATAAAAGATACCTGGATAATGATATTAAGACCACAAATTTGGGCGAGCCTGAACTCCTCGGCATCAACACATGCAAAACAAACCTCCTTCCAAGTTTTTGCACTGTTGGCCTTGCGTGCAGCATCAACAGCCCCCTGGAACTGCTTCAACTTCACCAAAGTAACTGCCAGCTTGGCCCAGTTAGAAATGAATGCATATATAATCTTCGCTGCCTCATAAAGTGCATCGTCATACAACCTATCTCCCACACTTTGCAGATTTGCCACATTCGGCATGAGAATGAACTCCTCAATTTCACCCAACCGGTCAATTTTGGCATAGGCAAAGATAAGTTCACCATCAACCTTGGGTTCTTTGGTTTTTTGCCGGACCATGAGGAGGTACTTAACCAAATCATCATATACCTCAGCATCCTCAGCTGCCTTGATAACTTCCAAGAAGTGGGCCGCATCATCAGCCCGAATGAACGACTCAATGGCATCACTGACAAGACCCGCACGCAGTTGAGCCAACGCAACCTGACTCCAGACGGGCTCCTCCTCAACCCTAAATGCAAACTCAACAGCTCTCTCAATGCTCTGGATATTATCCAAGAGGACATTCACTGCTTGCACATTCAAATTGAACTTCTTAAAGATGGCAAATGCCTCCTCATAGAGTTGGGCCTCCACGGCCACCTCACCAACAGCAGGCCCATCAAAGTTATCCAACCGGTTGATGTAATCCATAACGCGAGATGGGTCTGCCTTGATGGCTGTGAGAATGAGGAGGTTTTGAAGGTTGAAGTTGCCGGAGAATGCAGAGTTTTGTAAAACTATCTTTTCAAGGAGTTCAATGAGTTCATGAGGGAGATCGGCTGTCATGAAGGCCTTGACAGCGGCAGAGACCTGCTCAGGACTCTTGCTCTCTGGTAAGGCGGTTGAGACGACCTGGTCAATGAGCTGGCGCCTGTACTCATTTTCAGGTTGGAGCACCTTGTCCCACAAATCACCATCCATTCTCTCCACCACATATCTGTCAAACAAGTACAAACATTTACTATCTATCTTGCATATATTTTGATGTAGTTGAGGAATAGTGCGTTACATGGAGTTTAAGTATGAATTATTGGATCTGTAAAAGATAAAAGGTTTCCGATAATTGGCCCACATCTAATAAAGTTGACTAAAAGATACTTTGAATAACAATCAGAATACCTTCAGGTGTGAGTACAACTCAATTTTAAACAATCAAGATAAAGTCCATGTTTAAGATGCTAAAAAAGAGTTGGAACATCATTTGAAGTTTGAAATAATATCGATTAACAATCATAAATGCATTTACCAACCTTAATAGTGTGTCATATTATGTGCTTAATAGTTTGTTAGCTAGCTCAACCAAATTACAGTATGATGTTGTCCTTTGTGCCTCATATAACAGGACATTTTCAAGCAAGTTCCAGCAAATTAAAAACCCTAATCCCATATTTTAATTTCAATTCCTTTCACAACTTAAAAACTGACACACCACGCAACATTAGCATAGTGCCCAAGTATCTATCACCTTAAACGTGTCAACAAAAAAGATTTGATGTTATTTGAGAGATGAAAAAAGAAGGGTAACATACCGTGCTTGGAGCTTGAACAGGGAGTTCTTATTGGTAACATTAATAAGCTCATCGTCACACTGGCCTCGCCGGTACGCAACAACAGCAAGAGTAGGATCGCGCTTCTCGCAGTATTTACCAACAACACGTGAATCATAGTATGGGTTGGTTGTGAGGAAGTGCTCAGGGTTGTTATTGCTGTCTATGATGATCTTCCCAAGGGCATTGTGCACATGCACATCCTGGCTACCCTCACTCACCAAATGCTCGAGGAATTGCGTCAACAGTCTCAGCCGATTCCTTCAATAACAAAAACAAGTACATAGTATGTGATTATTTGGAGGCTATGGAACAAGAAAGGTATAACTTAGCTTTCTCTATGCTTTTCTTTTTTGCCAGTGTTCCATATGAAGACTTGTGTTTTTATGTGCAATGGAATTCAGGCTTTGGCTTACATTGTATTTTGGATTTTTCCTTGCAAATACAAGACCTTAAATTCAGATCCAATGGGGGTACCCTACCGTGTAGAAGATCTGCATCATCCTATTTAACCTAGCACAATTTATAAAAAAAAAAAAAGGGGGGTGCATATAGTGTTACAAACCTCTTTTCACATTCATCCACAAGGGGCTCCACAGGAAGGAGAGAGCGAACAGAGAGTATGAGTCCCTTGATGAAGTCCTCAGGGCACTCATCATCTAACAGTTGACCAACAACTAAAGGAGCATTTCCTGGGTTAACCTATGAATAAAATATACACAAAATATTATCCACAAGAATAAACTGGAACATGGACATATGAACTAATCATATATCTAACTGTCAGAGGGATAATAAAGAACTGTTTTTGCTTTCTAATAATTCAATGTCTCTTTTCTCAGGTTACTGTTAACCTATTTCAATCTCTATTTGGATAAACAAGAAGATAATAATATCCACTTGCTATCCAAAATGCTTTCTTTCATATATTTTAGCATAGATAAGCTTTAACCAATAATGTCAGTTATTAAAAGGAACAAGAGGGAAAGTGTACCTTTTGTACGTATCCCTCAATATACCGAAGCATGTTGTTTGAGTAAAGATAGTGAGTCAAGTCGGGAACAAAGCCAAAACGGTCACAGACATTAATAAGGGGCCGTGCATCTGGCAGTTTGGCCTCCATCAAGAAATTCTTTGTTTTCTCTGGGTCATAGAAGTTGGACTCTCTTGTGACCCGTTCCACCTCTTTGATCTGACCTGTTCTGGCTGCGGCCTCTATGTATTTGAAATGAATATCGGGATCCTCACTGTTACAGTAAGAACAAGTTGCCTTAAGTCTTCTTTTAATTCAACATATCCCATAATCAAGCTAATAAAATTATTCCCTTGCTTTTAAGGAATATTAATTATATGATTTGACTTGTAGAAAAAAAATACAAATTCCATTATTGTCACGAATTCAACTGACTACTAAACAGTAAACAGATCATTAAATAGCACAAAAAAGATACCTTGAGCTCAGATAAGAACCAAGGAAGAAGTAAAGGCCTTCATATGACTTGAACTGCTCAAAGAGTTTCATACATGCTTCCACTCCCAATTGCTCAGAGTATTCTTTTGCAACCTAAAAGGAAATGTATTTTAAGCATGATTAATTCCCTAAATAAAAACGGTCATGTACCGGAATAACAACACAAGCAATCAATTCTTTTTCTCACCTGAACAATTATTTGAAGGTTTCCTCTTAGATTGACGAGTAGAAGGTCCTTCATGCACTCCAAAGCCCATTCCTTTGAAAGCGTACCAAAGAACTCTACTAATGCCTGAAACAAGTGTTGCAAAAACGTTAAGCACATATAACTTAACACATACATTAAATAAGTAAATTAAGGCACAGAACTCAAGAGTGTTTACCTGAGGCTCAATCGCATGAGTATTAACAATGACACGCTTGATGTCAGGCAACTCAGCGTAATGCTGCAAAACAAAAATTCACTTGTTACAAAAACAGCACAAAAGTCTGGAAGGAGGAGACTTAACATGAGTCTGAAAAAGTAAAAATAAAAACCTGAAGGGCCCGCATGAAGAGACCAGCTTTTTCACAAAGCTGAGCAATTCTGGGACGGTCATAATGACTAAACATGCCATTTGCTAAGATTGCATCAGCAACATTTGGATATGTTACCAGGTTTATCTCCAAAACCTACAAAACAACCCAATGAATATTATTTTCATAGTAGTAAATAACATTTGGATAATTACCAGAATGACTTAAGCAAACAAACACCAAAATAATAAAATATTAAAAACAGTAAAGATACAAAAAAGATAACCTTAGTCTGAAGAAAAGCATGCTCGGGTAAGTTTGGCTTCAACACGTCTAGTAAAAATGCAGTTGCCTCTCTGATCAAATTTCTCTGGAAGGTGATCAAGGAAAAAACAAATAGAATGTTAAGCACAAACCAAAATACAACTCTGATGTGGATTATTAAATCACAATATGAAGAATGAATTTTGTACCTGAAGAAAGAGGTCAGTGATTGTATTGTAATCTACAGGACAGCCCCCCTCCATTTGTGACATCATGAGTGCAAAATTCACTGCTCCCTGTTTTATGTTTGGGATATATATTAATAACTAGAAACTACATTGTTATAGCCATCATAAATCTAAGTACATTAAATATATACCTGTGGATCTGCCCTCAAGATTGTCTGAAGGAGAAAAAGATAATCTGGAGTGTATCCAACCTATTACACCAAGATGAAATGTAAGCTCTTTCATAAAAGCATTAAGCAATCTTGAGTATATAAGAACAACTCCTTAAACAAACCTGCTTCGAGTATATAAGAATTTTGTCGAACTCTCTCCTTTCAGCAAAGGCAGCAACAACTTTTGGGGTAACCCTTGCCTTTATATAGATCTTCAATGCCATGTCATTATCCACAGTCTAAAGCAAAAACACGAAAATACATAAAACACTTGAAACATTTCACTCGTAGTATTTTTTTTTTTTTTTTTGCTAAGAATATATGCATACCTTGACAAGATCTCCAAGCTCTTCACTACATTCCAACTTATCCTCAGCCAACCAATTTTCCAATAGGTTTTTTTTGTTTTGATTAACAACTAGGCGAGATAGTTCGAGTGATTCAAAAGCATTTAGTTTCCCTTTGGTTAACAGTGTTCCAAAATATTGCAGCAGTGGAGGTGTCTGACCAGATTGCACAGGAACACTCTGCATTAAAAATAAAGAAATTAAGCAGTTTGCCAAATTATTGTTAGTAAAATGAAACTTTATTGGAAGCCGTTACAAACAGATTACATGAAAACAATTAGGTATTACCTGAAACTTGGCAACTGTATCAGGAGTTCTAAGGAGGCCCTGTGGAGAATCAGCAGCCAGCTCAGCAGCTTCTTTGTACTTTGTCTGTGCAAATAGCTCCTGGAATCTTTGCAAAACCTGTTCACAACAAAAAAGCGATTAAAGTATCAAATAATCATAATAGCAACAATTATTGTAAGAATGCTAACAATAATAGTAATCACCACTATTACTATTACTATCCCGTTGCTATTATTACTACAATGTTATGTCTTTAATCCATTAAGCTCCTAACTTAAGATCAATAAAAGAACAAAACTACCACAAAAATTTAAGTATAAAAGGAGTTAAAGATAGAAAATTATTAACACAAATCAACTTATATTACCAGATTTTCTGCACCAGGAAGGTTAGCTCTCCTTGCGAGATTCACAGCAAGCTCTAGGTTATTCAGCTGCAGTAAAAATATAATAATAAATTATAGCAAGCATCACTTAAAAAAATGCAACAACAGAAAAAGGCTAGCAAGCTGCATACCTGACCACTAACAAATGGCACAACAGTAGCATCATTGACATTTGCAAGGAGAACCTGGCCTTTTCTATTAATTGCATAGAAGCCCCCGCTTGTCGTGGCTTCTGTTGTGAGAAAAATTGGATCTGCGCTTATTCTATTTCTATAAACAGCAGCAGCTGTCTCCAAGTCGTAAACAAAAAGTAAACCTAACTTCGTTATCACATAGATCAAGCCATACTTATGGGAAACCTGCATCCAAAAATAAAAATAAAAAAGACTTTGAATACATATAATCAAGACGATTCCCGTTCTTCTTTCATTTTAACTTATTATTTAGTTTTCTTGCCATAGAAGAGATGCATTAGTGCACTTATAAGCAAGACAGCCACTGAAACCAGAAGATTTACAATGTGAGTGTGGAAATTGAACACATTTATGATAATTGGACATCAATTGGAACAAAGTAGTTCTGATATTATTGATAAGGCCTTCTTGCAAAATCAATACACCTGATGATTTGGCCTAACATACAAATAATGTTGAAACTAAGTTAAGAGTATACAGCCTGAGATACCCTCCAAATGGGAAATTACTATTGGTTGGCTATATCATATAAGCACAGTGATTTGGAAAAGTCTTTTTTCTAAAGAGTGCCGAATTAGTCAGGTCAGCTGTCAGCACTGCCTAATAATTACTCTCTAGTTTTTAATCATCTTATAGACACAATATCAAAATTTTGGAGTTGCTTAAGTTAAAATTATTCCATGATAAGGGAATTAGGGAAGAAGTGCTACACCTGCATTGCTACAGGGAAGTCATCTTGGAAATCCGGTGGGAAGAAGAGATCAGCTTGCTTCTTTGAGAAACCGGGCTTTCCTGTCGATGGATAAATAAACAAATTATGAAATGGCTAGCAAAACAGAAGCTGATTATATATAGAAATGTATTAGAGTTCATAAGAAAATATTACCAGGCTGGGCGCCAAGTTCAATTACATGCAACTTTGAGGTAATTTGACCTGCATTGGTAGTCTTTGAGGCAAAACAGATCAAAGTAGAAGGAGTGTCATTTCCAGGAACCTGAATTATAAAAAAAAACAGATGCACAGTCAGGAATCAGTACCAGATACAATGAAATATAATAAAGGGGGTTAAAAAAATAAGCTAACAGGAACTTATAGCTTATTAACCTTAAAAGTGCTGAAAGTGGCTGCATGTGCTTCAAGAGCTTGGCTTCGTTGCTGCTCGACAGAGAAGAGTTGCATGTTTCCTTTGACCAGTTGTGGCCTCTATAATTGATAAAAGAGCAATTGATAACCCCATTCTAAAAAGTCTAAATTAGGTCTGTTTGAGTTTTATCATCTGCACATGAGAACTTCAATGGAGGAACAATCAGAGGCAACAATATTACAGGTGAAATCCTAATAATGACACTAACTCTTACATGGGATAAGAGTTAGACCTTCATCCCTGTACTTCATCTCACTAGCAAACATGGTCATAGGTGACTTAACAAATAAAAGATAAAGGAAGAAGAACACTCACCTCAGGAACACCAGGTGCAATTCCAATAAGAACAAGCCATTTCTCAGTAGGGTCGCACCGGTAATTAATTATCTGGTTGTTTGCCAAATTAGCAGTCCTATCAAACACTTTAACTGGTGCTGATTCACCTATATTCAAATATACATCATAAGCATCAGTCGCATTTTATTCTTCAATCACTCTCCAAAATAATGCCTTAGATTCCAATTGTCATATGCTATAAGCAAGCTTTACATGACTATCTTTTAACCACATATTTCATAATTTGATCACACAACCAATTCTCAACTAGTTTCTACGATAACTCAAAAGTAAACTAACCTTCTATTGACCAGTGGTACACCGATGCTTGTGTAACAAGACCCAACATTTTTGGGGTGATCCACTTCCAAAATACGACCTATGCAAGAAAGAAATTACAAGATAAAAAAAAACATTTACAAGGATCAGGTCTAATTGAAACCTCAATTTGGAGATAATATGACAAAAAGAAAGAGCATAGAATAAATTATATAACCTGCTCAGGCATCTGATGAGACTTAATTTTGGTCTTTGCTTCGATATTAAATATTTGCAGGTGATCCTGAGTCGTCCCCGGTATTAGAGCTGAATATTTCAAGCATTTTCAAAGTTAATTTAAATTATTTTTATAAAATAAAATATCTGATAAGTGGCATCATTTAATAAAAAAAGAATATTTATGATTCTGATAATATGGTAGTGATACTAATGGGAGTAACTCTCTGATAAAAAGTGTTACAAATCAAGTTACAACTAGAACTAGTGGTTTTAGATAACCATTAAAGAGACACTATAGCAGGTAGTTGTGCCACTCTGACGAGTTTAAAAAAAAAGGGTTTTAACATAACCAGAGAGCCAACTATGTAATCATACCAGTCTAACAAGAACAGTGTAATAATTCAGATGGTTCCTGCATAACTATATGGCTGTG
The DNA here is from genome assembly GCA_024447775.1 of Carex cristatella. Lineage (NCBI taxonomy): Eukaryota > Viridiplantae > Streptophyta > Magnoliopsida > Poales > Cyperaceae > Carex > Carex cristatella. The sequence continues at coordinate 2,885,033 of JAJHPF010000005.1, read as the reverse complement.
TTGCACAGCTATGGGTAAAAGTATCATATCGGATATGATACAGGATACGATCTGGATTATGGCGATATGGCATTTTTCAAAATCTACAAATACGGTTAGTGGCGCAAACACATACCCACACACATATATATAATTGACATGTAAACTTAAAATTATTTAAAATATAAAAATAAAGTCCTAATATTCAATAAATAAGACTACAATATTCAAACTAAAAAAAAATATGTGTATATATTATTCTTTAATATTAATAAAAAAAGATGAGGGAGATGGGCTTATTCATGTAGAAAACAAAAAAATTTAAATTTAGGAGGCAAACAAAACATTTACAACACTGGTTTAAGTTTTGGAAACATTCTGATACGTGTATCTGTGCATATCGGTGGCCAAATCCCTCCGTCAAAAGATATTGATTAAGCGTATCCAGATGCGGTGTATCTGATACATATCAGAAGTGTATCCATATCCGATACATATCAGATACAGGTACGGAGCCTTTATAGGCATATTTGGGTAACTTAGCAATATGGTTATACTAACCAGAAGCTTAGCCCAATTAAACCATAATTTAACCCTTGTCCTGCAGTTAAGTCTGAAGTGACCAAAATAGATCATGATATGACCAAAATGGAACTTAACTAAGAGAGAGATCAGTAACCAGTATATTAGAGAATAAAACCTTTAAGAGCAAGGATGCGAGTGTTAGGGTTCATGAGGGCTGAATCAGCAGTGATGGGACGCCTTAATGGTTGCTGAGGCATGGTCATGTCGATAATGACAACACTGTTTTGTGGGGACGTCTCTCTGACGCATATGTACTTCTCTGACTCCATCGTAACATGGGTGAATGTTATGAACTGTGGGTTTATACCCAGGCTCGGCAGCTGAAAATGAAATGTTCTTATTAATAAACCTACCAACACGGTATTAAAAAAAATTGGATAAATGACCAAAAGTTAAGGAGAAAGGGATCAGTTCATTCATGCCAGTATAAAGCACTTAATATCATAAATGCCCCTGCAAAACAATAAATATCTAGCATGTCCATCCAATTATGGAATATATTGAGTATATCCCCCCCCTCTCTCTATGCGGTGAGCACTGGCAAGTAACTGGTAAATTGGGGCATCTCTGAAAGTAAATGAGAAAGTGACAAATAGATGGGATATTTCTCATGTTTTGTATTAGTATTACACATCTGCTTAACAAGATATACACGAAATTTTTTCGTATATCCACGAAAGGGCCTTAGCAAAACAGCTTCTTTGAAAATAAATGGTACCTTTGAGGCCTGTTAAGTACATTCCAGTGATATATTTAATATTAGAACTTATGTCAAACTATATAAAAGTAAGGGCATCAACAGACCAATGGTACTTCTCAGCTGAAATTAGTAACAGAAATAATTAGAACACCTAAACAGAGAACTAAATTGCTATTATAAAAGACGAGCCAATAATTACAATTAAATACTCTTTTGTTCATCAACCGTTTTTGAGAGCTTTAATTCTATATAGAATAATCTTTCCATCCTAAAGAAACATAAATTGAAAAGAAACACATGGAATGGGCTTTATTCCAGACATCCTAGGAACAAATTGTGCAATGAAAACTCAAAATCCAGTTCTCTTTCTGTCTAATCATATATGCGGGTTTCTCAGGAGAAGAAAATTAACCACAAATCACGAATTCCACGAGGATATAAGCTTATGGTTAGGTTGGAATAAGCACTATCCCTGCAGAATAAGCAGTGTCTTATTCGCATCTTGCCAAATCCCCCTTCTGAGGCCGGTTAGGACTCCGAACAGGAACTTGATCCAGTTCACTTAACCCCAAGCTAGCATGACTACACACTCCAGAGGTCTTCTCAGTCAATAGAGTGACCATTTCTCTATCAAACCAGACCAAACTTCCCAAAAAAGTAGATCAACTAATACAAAACAACAGATCGTTCTAGATCTGACCATAAGTGAGTGACACAGGCCAAGGAAGAAAGGAAAGGAACTTACCGTAAGCGCCTCTCTGGTGGCGATCGGAGCGTTCGCCGCCGCCATCGCTAGCGGGTGGATCCAACCAGGTTTCCGATCAAGTAACCAGAGTCAGATCTAGACAGAGAAAGAGGAGAGCGAGGGGGTGGTGTGGGAGAGAGATTGGATCTAAAACGAACAGAATGTAACAAAAAAAGAGGTTATGAGGTTGTATTGTTTTTGCTTTTATAATTGCAATTTAGTTCTCCGTTACTTAAAAGCGAAGGAATTCAGACAAGCGAGAAAAGGACGGGTGTTTTGCATTTAGGCCCTCGTTCTTTTTCTAATGGAGCGGTTAGGTAAATTTAACTTTAACTGCCTCCGAGTCCGAGTCTGCGGATCCGTATCCGAAAATTGGATATGGATATCTGATATCCGAATATCCGTACGGATACGGATATGGTTTTGAATTTTAATTATCCGTATCCAAATAGTAGATATATATCATATAATTTAATATATATAGTGTCTTCTATTGACATAAGGACCTATTTGTAAAATAAACATATTTTTATTTTCAAAGTTCAAACAGTCGATCCGAACCGTTCATCTTGTTCTCCATATTAATATGTGCTTGGAGACCAAATTTTACATTTTTCTGAATTTGTTTACTATTTATTAAGATGGGTACAAAAAATATCAAATTTAGACCATTGAATTTTGTACCCATCTTAATAAATAGTAAACAAATTCAGAAAAATGTAAAATTTGGTCTCCAAGCACATATTAATATGGAGAACAAGATGAACGGTTCGGATCGACTGTTTGAACTTTGAAAATAAAAATATGTTCATTTTACAAATAGGTCCTTATGTCCATAAAAGACACTCTCTAATATATATATATATAGAGGTTGGCTAATATACAATCGATTGTTCCTGAACTCCCGTACAACCAAATTGTTTTCCAATTTTTAAAGTCCAAACGGTCGATCCAAACCGTTAGATGTGATCTTTATATTAAAATGTACTTGGAGACCAAATTTTACATTTTTCAGAATTTTTTTACTGTTTATTAAGCCGCTTTGAAAATCGCTGATCCAACGATGGTTTTTACATTTTAGATGTGATCTATATATATATATATATAGAGAGAGAGAGAGAGAGTGGGGTTAAAATGCACCATTGGTTTTGTGCCCCAACTATACCCCATGTCTTTATCTTTGTTCTTGAAGTTCAAAAGTCGATTCGAACCGCTCAACATGTTCTTCATATTAAAATATGCTTAGAGACCAAATTTCATATTTTTTGGAATTTTTTTACTATTTTTTTAGATAGTTACAAAATCACTGTTTTTGCATTTTAACCCCACTCATATATATATCTATATCTATATCTATATATATATATATATTATGAATATATTTATGTGTATATATATATATATATATATATATATATATTTTATGTATATATTTACAGATATATGATATTCGATCCGTATCAGTATTTCAAAAAATAAAAGCGGATACGAATATAGTTTTATCACTATCCGGTCCGTATCCAATCCGTTTGCACCCCTAGTCCGAGGTGGTGTTCAGTGGGCATGGATTTAGAAAATGAACTATTCAAAGAAGACAACAAGAAGTTAAGATAACGAAGAGGAAGAGTGTCTTCAGAATTTTGAAACAAAATGAGCAAAATTTATTTCTCTAAGAAGATGATATTGGAACAATTAAGTTTTTAAAGTATGATATATATTTTACTCGGAAAATCTTTGAAGAATCAAATGTAAATATGTAATATAATCCACATGTACCTTTTGCCAAAAAAAATATTCGAAGCACCAAAAAAACTGGAATTATATTTTTTAAGCAATTTTAGCCGGATTTTCAAATAAAAAATGCACGCTGCTGGTGTCCATAAGAACATCACTGAGCGCTAGCAAGTTTCAGTGTCTTCAAATAAAAGAGGACTCAAATGCTGTCTCAGTCATATTCCAACATCTTTATTTTCAATTGTAAAGTTTAAATAAAAGAGGACTCAAATGTTGTCTCATTCATATTCCAACATCTTTATTTTCAATTGTAAAGTTTAAATAAAAGATCTGAACTGTTCAACGTGATATCTACATTAAAATGTGCTTAGAGATCAAATTTTATATTTAAAAAAATATTATTTTTTAAAATAGGTACAAAATTAATATTTTTTCAGGAAATTTTAGACTTTAAAAATAGTGATTTTGTACCTATCATAAAAAATAGTAAAAAAAAATTCAAAAAATAAAAAATTTGATCTCTAAACACATTTTTAACGTACATATCATGTTAAACGGTTTAGATCTTTTGTTTGAAATTTAAAATCAAAAATAAAAATATTAAAATACGATTGAAATATAAAGCAGTGGGCATTTGAGCCCTCTCCTTCAAATATTAGAGAACACAAAATGTTTAGTGTTATTTTCTTGTAATGAGCGCTTAATTTTGAAAGTGTTCTCCGGTTCGTATGAAATGCTTCCTGACATTCTCTAGGCAAATAGTTCATCGCCCTTCTCTCTCATAAATCAAACTTCAAAAAAAGAAAAATTAAGTGCAAAGAAAGAAGAGATAAGATTTTGTGCTAAGAATAAGCTATTATTAAATTTTATAAGTTTTATATGCGTTAATATTATTTATTGGTCCACCTTATAAAATAAAATTACACTACACAAAATTTATCTCGGTTTTTTTTTTCATCGGCTTTTAAGGTTAGAATTTTTTTTCTTTTGTTAGTTGTGGTACATAATTTAGTTAATAGGGATATTATTATTAGAAATTAAATTTGTGTAATTCTTAAATAGTTATTATTAGCAATGTTGTGTGTTGTTTAGACATACAAAAATCATTCTTAGAATTTAAAATATGTGCACTTTGTATATTGTTAATTGTTTATATATACAAGGCAATTAGAAAAAAAAAATACTCATGTCTGAATATAGAGAAGGTGGAGTAAACTTCTTATTCCGTATTTAATTTGTCAAATGAGATGTAAAACAGAAGGAATAAGGCGGAGTTACAGCGCAATAAGTTATGTCATTTTTTCTGGACGGATTAACTTATTCCAAATTTACTTCACTTGTAGACCCAATGTCATAGATAAAAACTAATTTCATAATTTCCCTCTTCTCTTTAAGGGCCTGTTCGGCAGGCCATTGAGAATGGGCATGAGCACAGAAATTGAACTAAAAATAATTGTTCACGTAAGAAAAAAAATTCAGTTGAATTCAGTTCAACTGAATTTTTTTTCTTGCAGAAATAGTGGAGCAGCCGAATGGGACCTAATAGATAAGCTATGACTTAAGCTGACAAAGGAAATCTAAAGCTACGAAAAAATATTAATTTTAGATTTAGATGCTTATGCATTTTTGTTAGTGTATGCAATGAATTGGATTTGGACACAACAAAAATACACAACGAATTAGATTTGGTCTCAGTGTTATAAAAAACGTCCGTTTAGACCGATTAATCTGTCAATTGGTCATTGGCGGAAATCAAACTGTCGCGGATTTTTCCGAAAAATCGATCAATTATTTTTTATATGACCGATTATTTCTGATTATTTTCAATTAATCGCTTAACGGTATCCTATCCGTCCAACAATTGGATACTGTTATTTACAAAATTACAATACTAGTTGGTCTTATAGGAATTTTTATTTGGTTATTTAGCTAATCAAGACAAGATTGGCCCAACTGCTCCGAGACAGGATGAGGCGGGATCATATGATCGCAGTCAATCTTTAAGTTATTTGCTCTAAATAAATGCTTCATAGTCACCATAGGTAGGGTGTTCATCGGTTCGGTTCAAACCGAATCGATCTAGACAAACCAAAGTTTTAATTCAGTTTCAAAAATTGAACCGAACCGAACCGAATTAGCATTGCAACCAAACCGAAGCGAAGCGAACCGAAGCGAACCAAAGTTTTATTTCGGTTTGTTCGGTTCAAACCGAAATATATCAATTTTTAATTTAAAGCAATTGTTTTGTAATAAACCGAAGTATATTAAGAAATAAATTGGAGTATTAAGAAATAAATCGGGATATTAAGAAATAAACCGAAGTATTTAAAGCAATTGATTAAGAAATAAACCGGGGCGGTCCGAACTAAATTCATAATATATAAAAGTTCGGTCGGTTCGGTTATTTCGGTTTTGAAAATTTCAAACCGAACCAAACTGAAGTTATAATTCGGTTTTGAAAAGCAAACCAAACCGAACCGTTTAAACCGATCTAATTCGGTTCGGTCCAAAACCGATTAAACCGGACCCAATGAACACCCCTATTAGTGTGAAAATTTAAATTACGTTGAAAGTGAAGTCACTCAGATTCAGTCAATCTTTAAGTTTTTGTCTTTTTAGATTACGTTGAAACTTGAAAGTGAAGTCACTCAATTATCTAATTTTCGGCAGAGAATTATATTCAAATTTTAAATATGAGATTTTTTTACGTGAAAAATATTGTCTTTTGACATCATGAAATTATTTTTTATTATTTGTGATGAATATTCAGATTCAGTACTTGTTACTGTCCAATGAGGTTGATAGTTGCACCACCGAAGGATATGTGTGGCCCTTAGCGTGAAACGGTTGATTCTCTTACCTGCTTGTTCTCTTATACTGACTCGCAACACAGATAAATGTAGAGTACAAGCCATAGAGATCAGGTTGATTTGGAAAATTGGTATTTGATATCGTAGAAATATCAACCTTTTTTTTTTTTATCAATATTAACTACACGTACAACTAGCAATGCCTTTTTAAGGCGCTGAGTTGGAAATTTTTTATCCATAGAAATTATAAAATTCAGACGTATGGAAATAAAAGGAGTGTCTCGTTTGTATTAAATATAGTAAGATCGGACTCAATGTAATGATTTCGATCCATAAATGAGTTAATTTTTTGCAGCACAAAATCATCTTTTACCACTAATTTAATATACGAATATAGAGGGTTTTTGTACCGCATAAAATTAATCTTTTTATGGACGATTCATTCACTAATTGGTTGATTTTCTGCAGCACCAATATCTCTATATCTACGGATACAAAGAGTTTTGTGCTACATAAAATCAACACCTTTATGGATCAACATCACTGTTCACGATCCATAATGTTTTTTTTTTCAAATTCTTTGTGTAGTTTAAAAAAAAAAAATAGATCGGACTCAATGAATCCAACCTTACTATATTTGATAGGTACTTTTTTTTTTTATTTCCGTACATCTGAATTTTATAATTTTGATATAAAATTATTCCGCTGAGTTAATGTTTCCGAGATTGACCTGGCTTTTTATTTATTTTTGCATGTATCTGAACTGTACTGACTGAGCTTTTCATTCTAAGCTGTACCGTGTACACCAAGAGTGATATTGAAGAGAGCTAAGGGGTACTTCAGGAAAAAAAAGTGTCAAAAATATTACTGAAGTAACTGAATATGGAATATATATATTAGTTTAAAATTTAGAAATTATGATTCTTCAATTTTTTTTTACAAAGTATGATTGAAGAAAATACAATAATTATGTGAGGTGTAATAATTATCATTAAGTTATGTTGCATTAATTAAATAATTTTTTTTATTACTAGAGGACCAACTATAGAGTTTTTTTTTTAAATGGCACAAAAATAAAATAAATTTAAAGCTTTTTTGGATCATAAAGTGACCCAACAATAATTTTTTTTAAATGACAGAAAATACATTTTTTTTAAATGATAGAAAATGCTATTAAGTGGTTTTTTTTTTTGGGTGAGATAAAAAAGATAGTGGTATGTCTCAAAATGTAATATGGACTTTGTATATGAATCATCTGAGATAATTTTATGGAGCCTTTTCAATCAAGATATGATTTAAAATTAGGGATCTAATTGTTTATGTTGAGAAATTGGAAGTAGTTCACATTAGTTGTCATCATTATATTTAATGGTTTACTTGTTGAGTCAAACATTTATAAAAATATTCATACGTAGTATTCATCCTTCTTGTTTACTAATTCTCCATTTTTCATTTTTCTTTCAATAAGAACCCTCGTTGCATATTTTTCCTTTCAAAAAGTATGATTCAGAATAAAAAAAGAAAACCGAACTTTGGTTAATATTTGTTGAAAGCACACACGTGGAAATTGAATTTCTTTCAAAATAAAATTGCAATAAAAGAGGGCAGAAGTATCGGACGCTGCATATCAAATCCATTTATTTTTTACCAAATAAAGAGCTTCCACATCTTTTAATTTGCTAAGAATTATCTGAGTTAAAACAAAGAATAATATTGCCTTAGAAATTCTACATTACGGCAACTCAAATGAATTTTTAAATAAATGTTAATCAATTTTTAAAAATTAAGATCTTTAAAGTTTCTAAAGTTTCTGTTAAGTCACGTTAACATTAATTTAGAAAGGAGAAATAATTTGAGCCAATTATTTAGCCAGTGTGGAGTTTATAAACAGTTTCTTAATAAGAAATTTTCATGCATAGTTTTTAAATAAGAAACTCTCTCACATTTCTGAAATTGAATTAGAAAACTGCCATATCAAATTAAAAACTTCCCAATTGACGTTTTTAGGCATAATTGAAACGATTTCTTATTATGAAATTATTGTGCAAAGTTGCTGATTAAGAAATTCATCCACATTCCTGAAACCCTGAAACTGGTTTAGAAATTGCTAAGTCAGTTTAGAAATTCCAAGAGTTCCATATAGATACTCAGATATGTAATTGGATGGTCACTGGTAATGCTCGGGAATTTTTTAGTTTCGAGATATGTTCATTATTTTATATTTTTGAGCTGTCACAGTGTTCATAAAAAAAGGATTTACGCGAGAAATAGGGTGTTCATTAGTTGGTTTGGTTAAAAAAAATCAATTTTCAAAAATACTACTAAATATACTCAAATAAACTTATCAATCGAATTTAAACGGAACAAACAAAATGAACTAAACTGTAATTTATACTGTTGAACCAAAATAAGAAGATTAATAAAAAAAAATAGTTTTTGTTATTTTGTTGATTTTTTTATAAGGTCATTAACTGAAAAACCAAAATAAGAAGATTAATTTATACGGTTGGCACATGCACCTTCTTTTTAATCAAAACGGACGACAAAATCAGAAAGGCATTATAATTCTGCTCTAGAAAATTTCCGAACAAATTCATCGCAATCAACTCGATCACATATCAAATTTATCAATCAGTTTATAGGTTCAGTTATGTTGTTATAAGATCCTTTTTGACTTGATATATACCTCGACATGAGATCCTTTGGTACCTCTCTATAAACCAGTCTCGTTGTAATACTTGCTCTGTTTGGGCTACTGTCAGTATTTTGGCACTGGTACCAGCCGGTAGCTGTGTTTTTGTCCCATATTTTGCCACTATCAGCAATAGTCCCACATGCAATTAATGATCATTTTTTACCCTCAGCAATAGTCATGTTTTTGTCCCACAATTATATTATTAGTGCAACATTTTCTACAAGATTCTTGTACCAAACATCTAACTGGTACAACATTTGGCTGGTAAAATACAGATTTAATACTATTTCAAGAATATATCTTTTTGGCCAGAAATCAGTTTGTAAGCTCCATTAAGGCTCAACAAATCTCATATGTCATTGTTCAAGCTCAACAAATCTCATATGGCAAAAATTGGATGACTTACGATCTGTTTCTTTTCAAGCACCGGATTAGTGGAATTGCACCAGCAATGAGAAGCACCACAATCACCCCCACAACTGCTATTAGAACTACTGGTATTTTCTTTTTCTTACTCGGCTTTATAGAATCTCCAAACCTGTGTAGCAAAAAGACATTTAAAAGGCCAACATAATTAGAAGTTTGAATTGCTCCAATCCTGCTGAGTTTTTTTTTTATAAAAATGAGGTAATAGAAAAGAATTTTACTCAAACCATCTTGTTTGTTATTTTTTTTTCTTTTAGCCTGTGGTGGAACCAGAACACAATCAGTTCTTTTGATGTTATTTTCAATTGCATGATTAGTTCTAGGGTTTGTCTATAGTGCAGCAAAATTGTTTTGGTTATAGTACACTAATTAATTTTAGTTAAAATCTAACCATTAATCAGATGTCTCCGAATTCAAATCTTTTAGGATAAAACAGTCTTTTCTTTTCTTTTCTTTTTTTGGTCCGTTATCTCTGTAATTTCCAACACCGTTACATTACTTACATCTCTCTCTCCTTCGCTCTCTTTCTCGATGCTCCCTCTTAAGCCACTACGACAGAATTTTGGCACCACTCTCTTTCTCTATGTTCTCTATCTCTTTCATTTAATCGATTTCCACACAAACAAGAAGATTCTTGAAGAAGTCGCAATCATTTGAATTATTCTTGATTGAAGCTTGTTATATGCTTGATTTTTACTTGATAGAATTATGCTTGATTAATTGAATTGAAGCTTTTTATATGCTTGTTTGGATTATTCTTGATTTTTAATTGATAGAATTATTCTTGATTGAAGCCTGTTATATTATGCATTTACTTTGTCAAGAATTCTGCTATATTGTGCTTGTATACATTCATTTTTAAATTTAAAAGAATTAATCAAGTTAAATTCAATTTTATGTTAACCAATTTAAATTGTACCAACAGAAAATTAATCAACAATGTATCACCACATTCAATTTGAACTGTACCAACTAAAAATCAAAATAATATGCTTCCAGTTTAAAGGACATTCAATTTATTCAAGTGTTACCAACATCTCAATGTGAAGTATGCCAAAATGCTTGTACACACTTGAACTTGAGTAGGAAAAATGACTAAGGAATTGATTTTAACTCTAAAAGATATTGATTGCAAAAAAAGAGTCCAAACAAACACAATTATCATAACCATTGGTCAAGTGATAAAAATAATAATATGAAAAACGAACAATCAAATTATTTGGCAATTTACATCCTTTTCTTCAAAATCTGCAGCCATCAAGGAATAATGGAAATAATGACAGCAAATTAAAAGAAGCTAATTCAAAACCTACTAGATCTTAAAAGCGAATATGCCCCATAGAAGTTCAAAAAAAAAAAAAATGGAAAACAAAAATGCAGAATTGAAGGTCATTTTTTCTTCATCCAAATATTTCTCCATATTTTTTCAGCCACTGACAATTTCCAATACTAAAATTCCAAAGCCGAAGACATCTGTCTTTGCTGATAAATATCCATTCACTGCATACTCAGGAGCCATGTAACCACTGGTACGAAAAGAAAGAAAGAAATTGAATTACATAGACCTTGATAGTGAAATTAATTTCAATATAAGCCTCCCACAATTGATTTCAGATTCCTTTATCATGTGACTACACTTACATTTTTTATCTATGACTAGTGCCGGTATAAGGATATTTTCACTCGGTCGATCCCAGTGATAACCCTACACCGGTAGCGAGGTAATCACCGAAAAGAGACAAATTTGTTTTTGTTTGGTTGATACTTGATACCGGATCACGAAAAAAAAAAAATTGTGGCACCTTTTGGGTCTTTTCTAATATTAATATGATAATGACCACATAAACAGAAGGGATGAAACAAAGATTAAACATCTAAAGTCTAAACAAGTCAAAGGAAGTAACAAGTCCATTGTATCCTAGAGATATGTATATTAGAAAGGTGTACAAGTCCATTGTATCCTAGTGTAATGGATAAAAGTCATTTGAGTAACAACTGTTCTCAAAACTTGTCTAATTAAATATCTGGTAGCACCTAACTGTGCTAAGCAACAACCAACCAATTAGCCCCTAAATTTTCTAAAAAAATGCCGTTGATTATACCAGATTATGTAATGGTGCTTAAGTGAGCTCCAATAGCCTCAATTCAGACCTTCAAATCCAAATTGAGCAATTGAGCTCTTGCATGTACATTAAATATCAATTAAGAATTTAAGGTTTGTTCTTTTTGTCCAAATAAATCTGCATTTCCCTGCTTTTTCCAAACGACCTCAACTGCTCCAAAACAATTTGACTTTTCTTAGATTTATCTCAAGCTTTCCATGCAAATCAAGCCATCACATAATCTAATCTGTGCTACAGTTTGCAATTATTAAAAAAAAAAAAGTGATTTGGGCTTGTTCTCATACTACTGGTACACATTCTATAGTAACAGGTCACTAATCAGGATCTCTTTTATTACAAGTAGGTAATTGTACTAAACTGAACCAGGAGTAAACAACAACACACATAATTGTTGCATTCAAACCCACTCTCGTTGATCCAGATACATACCTAAAATTGTGAAATTCCAGCATTTTCTTCTGTCAAGATGAGAACGGATCTAGTTAGCAAAAGCACCAGCTCACATTGAGTACCCACTTTAAGTAACCTGTGTATGAATTAAGAAACTGTAAGGTCTGGCATACAAGAACGGAAGATGAAAAGACATCACTACCTAATATTCGAAATTAAAATAAAATTATATTGGTAAATTTCCACAAATCTTCTGATGCTAATGAGTTAATGAATGCCTAGCTGGTAATTGGACCCATATCAGAGACTAAGTTATAAACATAGATTTTATAGTTAATCCTCTTTGATTATGCATAGTCTCCAGTAAGCAACAGCCCACATCAGCCCTTAGGGATTATTGACAGAGGTGCAAACTAAACAAAATAAACAAATAAAAGTTCAAGGGTATATAGGTGTATTTGTTCATGTAATTACTGTTACAAGACTTGTTAGAGAGGACATTTTACACACTCGAAACATGCCAACAATGACTAGTGCCAGTACGATACCAGCTCATGAATGTTTAGATAAACGTTTCTTTCCTTAGCTTGCTCGGGCATATAGGTGTATTTGTTCATCCAATCTCACCACTTTTATGTATTTCACCCTACTGGCAAACTCTGCACCAGTAAAACCTATCAGTAATGGCAAGTAGACACCATTATCAATGATTGCATTATAATACAAAAGAAGAAAATAATTACCTGATCAACAGCGATCATGTTGAGTTTGATCGTGTCCATGGCAGTAATAAAATTTTGCACACACTGCGCAATAGCCGAGGCAGAGGTTGCTGGAGCCGAAGACGCGGCCGCCGTAGAAGCCGCACGGTGCTCCACTGTCGCTGGCACGCCAGAAATGATGAGCCGATTGAGCGCATGGGGGCAATCCATCTTGTAAGCCTCAGCAAACCGCTCGATCGACGGCACAGAAGAAGTGATGGAGGCGGAGAGCATTTTAAACTGCGCGATGAGTTTGAGGCACTCTGACTCGTAGGAATCGGAGGGAATGAGGTCGCGGATGTACGCCTTTTCCAGCTTCTCAGTGGTCTTGATGATGGCGAAGAGGTCGGCGAGGAACACAGAGAAGGTGGAGAGGAGCAACACGAGCTGCTTGAAAAGGTGCTCATTGAAGGTAACGATGGAGGCGCGGCGGAGGAAAAGAAAGCCAGAGGGAAATAATATGACGCACTTCATTATACAATGACTAATTTACCCTTCTCCGTTAAATTTCTGTGAAATTTGACGAAGACATGCTGTTAAAATTTTATTATCTCAATCGTCGGATTATAAAAATGAACAGTTATAAATTTGCTGTACTATAGCCGAATTAACTTTGCTGCATTATAGACATCCCCTTCTATTAGTTCTAAGCCTCTATCTACTTACTGGGGCCAAAATAAGCCCTAATCAGTTTGACTTTATTTCTGGTGAAAGAACAGGGAGTTCTCTCTTTTCGAAACTTGACATCTTCTCTGCTATCAGACTCAGTATGCACACAGTGAAGGGACAGTCAAACATGGGGAACAAAATGAAAGAGTAAAAGGATGTAGCAGAAGCTGGATACTGAATCATGCTGTTAAGAGATGCACAGATGGTGTGCACAATTAATTACCCTCTATGATACTAAGAGATGTACTGGATGTACTGTCAATCAAGATTTGCAAAATCGGAATCAGAATCGGTCACTTGATCGTGAAATCTAAATCAGATGAATTAGTTGGAATCAGTCGAATCGGAAACTCAGTATTTTTTTTTTTACTGAAGCTTGTTTTCTACTAGAAAAAAAGGGAAAAAATGCTAAATAAAATACTTTGATCCCTAAAAAAATAAAAGAAGAAAAGGAGGTAGGAAATATGGAAAAACAATTCAAAAGCAAATGCAAAAAATTGTGGAAATGGATAGGTCCAATTGGGACTGAAATGGAGAGAAGGAAAAAGTGGAGGCAGCCCTAAATGTCTCATTCTTTCAAGTGGCCCCATCTGTCCATATTTTGTTATTTGAACCCAGCCCACAAAAACCCTGCTGGTGTGCACAATTAATTATCCTCTATGATACTGGATATACTGTCAAAGTGTCAATCCTCTCAGCTCGCCAGTCGCCATAGGCTGTTTAACCCCAATGCATAATTAGGAAAATTTCATGGTTGATGTTTCCTCAATAAGGTAGAAGGGTACAGATGGGTTAGCCCGTTACGTATATTGCACCATTTTCTTTGATGTTTCCTCACCGAATTTGGTCCGAAGTTCCGAACTCCGAAGCCAATTGGACATACCCGGTTCCTTGTCCTGGGTTGTATTTTTCCATTACTTTTTTTTGGATCAAAGCTTGGTATGGTAAAATATAGAAAATAAAAAAACTTAAGTTGTCCGAAAGAGATCTGGACTATATATATATCCGGACGAGCAAAGCCGTTCATCTTTTGTAAGTAGCACCATTAATTCAGTTTTGTACATTTTATTATAATGAATCCGTTATTATTCAGTACAGCGGATATGGAGCCTCCTTTGCACATCGCTCACGGTGCAGAGATGAGATGCATTGGAGGTGGGGAATATATATAATTGTCAATTGGTATATTTTCTCATGCTTAGAAATCAGAGGTTAAAACAGTTTTTTTTTTTTTTTTTTGTTGTTGCAGAGAAAACATATTTTTTACTTTTTAATTATTGTTTTTTTTTGTTTTAGTCACAAAGAAATATCAGCAAGTTTTATATCTAGTAGAGCTGTGTTTCAGGACAACAGGGTCTGATGCCCATCGGACTTAAAATTTGCGTCCGATGGGTTCCATAACCATCCGATGTGCTTTAAAATACATGCGCATATATATTAAAACGGATGTGCACAGATATTAAAGCGTCGCGCACAGATCTTAAAGTGGATTGGACGGTTATGGATGGGCATCGGACCCAAACTGCTCTAGTGTTTACTTTGCCCAGAAAATAATATATAGCCGATGGCGTAAGAAAAATTCTATACACAAAAAACGCTTTATAATTAGATGAGATTATAATATTTAATAGAAATGAACTTATGTTTTTTATTTGGAAAATTATAATGTATGTATATAATATTGTTTATGCGTTTTATATATAATATTATTGTTTTTCCTTCGAAATGAATCCAATGTGGTTAACTGTAAATTAACAAATAACTCAGTGTTAAAAATTGCACATATTAATTATGTACAATGGAGATAACCTAAAAGTGTTCTCTTTGTAACATTTGTATTGACTATTGAGAATTGCCCCTAATTTATAATTTTGGGAAGTCAGCAGGAATTGTTTCCCTTCCATTCTCATATCTCTTATATTTTCTCAAAATTTTAAATGCAAGATGAAATTATCAGTGATCAATGAAATAGGAATGAGTTGACTTTTTCTGTCACGTCTCAAAAGAAAAAAAAAATATCTCTAATTATTAAATAGCTGAATTGATTTAATCGCCAACAAAATGACAAGTTCATCACAGTTGCAAGAAACTGGTAATTAAATAAGGTATGCCAGCCAGTCAGTCAAACAATGTGTAAATTAAACCATGTTCTAAATCTCTAACTAATATAAAATAAAAGGTTAAACAATGTGTACTCATTAAAAATATTGACAACTTGTATACCTTTCTTCACCAATTTAAATGCGACTTAGTCATTTTTCTCTCCACATCCTCCCTTTGTTATGTCAAGCATTCAAAAGATGAACAAGGCTGGGACGGTATCAGCATCATCATCGACAACAACTGTCATCACCGGATCGCACCTGTTCAACATTTCTGGCTACTCAATCACCAAAGATATACCCTCTGGGAAATCTCTCATGTCAAGCCCATTTGTTGCCGGAGGCTACCGATGGGCCATCAGGTACTACCCGAATGGCATTACTTTGTATGACGATCCGGGCATTGCATTCACCCTTGAGCTTCAGAGTAACGGTACCGACGTGAAAGTAAGGCTCGAGTTCTGCCTCATGGATTCAAACGGTAGACCCTCTCAGGTTCATAAAATCAGTTCGTTTTGCGAGTTTGGTTACCAATTGTGCAACCAAGGATTTTCGGGATTCATTACACACAGCGAGCTTGATGAATCAGGGTACCTAAGGGATGATTCGTTTGTGGTCCAATGCATGGTCGGCATCTTCGACTCGAGCGTTGGTGAAACATCTCAATCTCCTGACCATGACATCGTCCCAGCTGACAGTTTACCGCCATCCGATTTACATGGACAGCTCGGGAAGCTATTGGAGGGAGGCGATGGTGCTGATGTCACGTTCAATGTCGGTGGCCAGATCTTCTCAGCACATAGGTGTATTCTTGCTGCGAGGTCACCGGTGTTTCACGCACAGTTTTTTGGCCCAATGAGCAAGAAGAGTTTCGACAACGTTGAGGTTGAAGACATGGAAGCTACGGTTTTCGAGGTTTTGCTTCAGTATCTGTATACCGATTTGTTGCCTGAGTTGCAAAGCTCTGCCTCAGCCATATTGGCTCAGCATTTACTAGCAGCTGCTGATCGATACTCAATAGAGAGGTTGAAGACTATATGCGAACAATGGCTATCAAAAACCATCTCTACGGACACCGTGGCGACCACATTAGCCTTGGCCGAGCAACACGACTGCGGCCGGCTCAAGGAAGCTTGCATTGGGTTTATCTCCAAAGGAGGGAATCTGAAGGAGGTGCTTGCTACTGATGGATTCAGACATCTCATGTTAAGTTGCCCCTCCATTTTTAATGAGATATTGGCCAATGTTACTGATCCTGTTGTATTGAGAGATCTTGTGATCAGGTTTTCTAAAGCATCCATCACATTTTGAATTTTGTCAATGCAATAATATATATGTCATGCAGCTTCTTGGAGAATATATATTACTTTGTTTCTTTGGTTTTATTAATCAAATTTATGTTATGTATGAGTCTCATGTATTAATTAAATTGCCTTTTCTTTACTTGTATATTTTTATCTCAACTTGTTTCTTTAATTTATTTGCTATTTTATAATTTCATTGCTAGAGCTAATTAGTCTGTCTTCCATTCTATAATATAATTGTCAAATTCAAACACAAAACATGAAAATAAAAGAGAGGATGCTATTAGCATCATTTATTTATTTCCTAAACTTAATTAAAGAGAGGATGTCTCTCGTCTCTTACTAGTTACTCCCCTTAATTAGTTGGCTTGAAGATTTTTCTTTCCTTCTATATTTTTTGTTTTATTATCTTGTTTTAAGATTAGGAAATTGGAAAACAGTTCGAATTTGTTTTATTTTGAGCTCAATGCATGTTTGGAGCTTAATTGTATAATTTTGAATTTGTGATGGTATGCGACTCGTGTTTTTATAAGGACTTCTTTAACTTCTTTTAACTTGGATTGGTCACAGTATTGTATTAATAAAGATATCTGTTGATTTCTAATTTGGCTATTAATAAATAGAATAATAGAAAACATGGCATCTACTGGTACTTAGGTACAATTGGTCAACACCTGATAGTAGGGGTGCAAATGGGTCGGATATTATTGATGTGTATATGGGTTTAAATTTTAATTATCCGTATTCGAATAATTAAATATATAATATATAGTTTAATATGTATTATGAAAAAAAATTATGTTATTCATTATTATAGAAAATCATATATCCGTATCCGTATTCGTCTAATATTCAATCTGTGTACATATCCGTTTAATATTCAATCCATAATTGTATCCGAAAAATAAAATCAAATACGAATATAATTTTAGCCTGTCCGATTCGTATCTGATCCTTTTGCACCCCTACCTGATTTCCTAAACTTAATATAATTGTCCGATTCGTATCTGATCTTTTTGCACCCCTACCTGATAGCCACTAGCAGGAAAAGGCTTTTTTCAAGCTGGAACGGGCTTTTTTTTTCAAGCCAGGCTTAATATTGAGGATGAATTGGAGCGGTGGAGCTCGAGCTTATTCTTCTTAAATCAGGGTCAAAATCTGAGCTGAGCTTTTCACAGATTATAATTGAGTTGAGCCGAGTTTGAGCCGAGTTTGGGCCGAAACTCGCTCATTAGCAGGCCCATTAATTTACCTTACCTGAAACCAGGAGTTTAGTAAAAAATATATATATATATTCCTTAAAAGTCTGCACCTTTATTATTAGAGATGTAAAACTTTTTGGTTTCAACTTAAACAGTTCAGAATTCAATTTGCAAAAATTTGTGGGTTAATTGGTTCAACTATAATAAACAGAAACTATAAATTTTGGTTCGGGCCTCGCTATTGTTCTGTTTTTTTCTGATACTTCAATGAAATCTTTGCATACCTTTACTGGCCAAAAAAAAAAAAATCAAAACAAAAATAGAATTCTAATCCGACAGCACAGAGAACACTTTCGAGAGACTTTCATGTGAGAGGGCGAAGAATTTAGAAAATATTATCTTCCACCATGATATTTCTGGAGAACAATAGGAGGAAAGTAATATGAGGGAGAAAGGAAAGAATGGGAAGAGATCCGGGCACGAAGGTCAGGCATCTGGGCAGCATTTTACAAGAAAAGGAATCGCTGTGTTTGGGCCCCGCAATTAAACACTTACCCGCGACCCATGAAGAGCTGTTTCGCTGCAAGTAGTCGGGAAAAATAGCATGGCGGAGCTAGTTTCGTTATAAAATAGCACGGTTACGGCACGGAATGGCATAACACGTGTGATTATTCTGTATCATGACTCGCGTATTATGTGTTGTGACTATTTTTATTTTTATTTTGACACAGCACGTCACGTGAAAGATCCGATCATGTAAAATTTGACATTGTACGTCACGTGAAAGATCCGGTTTTAATCAAATGGTTAATCTTCAATTAACTAACCAAAATTATGAAAAAAATAGTTAAATATGAGAAACGTGACCAGCTACGTTTGAACAAGGCACTCAAATGGTCATGGCACAGGAGTAATGTGACTCGCATGTTATAACCACCCCTCAACATTTTGGTCACAGCACGACATGGTGACTGTTCACTTGAACACGGTACGACACGACACAAGACTAAAATCACGCATGTTAGTTACGACACGGCATAACACAGTACGTTTTTTCCAATCTAGCTGCAATGTGGGCCAAGAGACATCATAAATGGAGGGAGCTTAAAAGGATTGCACTGCAGACAGGCGAAATTGACATCCTCCCAGGTACCTGATCAGGGTATATTTTACAATTAGCGGATCTGGACCGTTCTTTCTACCTTTGCACTAATCTCAAAACCAAATAAGACTGCCCAGCGCTAGCCCGAATCCCAAAATGAATGAGAGTTAATCTAGAAAAATCTTGTACGGTACTTGAGAAGATACGGATCCGTGCAGGCGAAGAGAGGAAGTTTGTTAAAAAGGCCTTTATTACATATCATCGAAACGTCTGACATAGAGGCTAATTTGTCAAGCGGAGAGTGAATAGAGCGTTAGAAGCAATGAATCGAAACATTTCTTGTTGGAGAGACATCGTATATAAATAGAGAACTGTTTGTATTATGTCAATTTTATGAATTTTGTAATCAATTTGTGAGATCACCTCTCAAACTTGGCTTCGCCAATCTAAAATACCGTTTGTTTCATCTTACAAAAATTCGTTTGATTTTCGTGTCCAATTCGTGTTTTACTTCTTGATTGCTCAAATTGAAAGTGATAATATGACAAATAACTAGAGAAGGAGGTGGATAAGTCATGTTGAACAAGCAGGGGCGAAAGATAGTAGAGTGCAAGGATGGCTAAGTACATTCATGATTTTCATAATTTGCTATCATATACGTAGGTGTCAACAAATCAAACCGAATTGAACTTAATCCCAGTTTGAGTTCGAGATCAAATCAATTTCGAATCGAACTAGTTTGATTCGAATCTAGGTTTCGAACTGAAAAAAAAAAAGAGTTTTGAGTTTGATTTGAACCAATTTCAAACTGAACATTGAAACAGAGTTTAGAACTAAAAAGAAGAGTTTCGAATCGAACTTAATCAAGTTCAAGTTAGAATTCGAATCAATTTCGAACCGAACTAGCTTGATTCATTTCAAAACAAATCAATATCGAACCAAATTAATTATGAATTTTTTCGAATCGAATCACGAACTACGAGCTTTTTGTGCAGCCCAATCATATACATAAAAATTTTACTAATTTTTTTATTTTATATTTGTTAGCCTCCTCTATGATAATATAATAAATTTAAAGAGCTTATATATAAAAATAACATTTTTTGGATTTCCAACTTATCAGACTTGACCATGTAAAAACATAATAAAATTATCTTTAACTTTGAAAGCTGTTCAAATATAGAAATGTAAAAAGTATAATAGAAAAAAAGAATGAATTCATATCCTCCGAGGCAACAAAATATTTCAGTTTGGATCACAGCAATTCAATTGGAATCCGAACCAATTCGATCTGAAGTAGAGTGCATGAGGCCGCATTTATAGTTGTGTAGATTCTGATTGGACGATCCAGATTTAAACATAAATATTTTGTTACCTTAGGTGATATGAATTCGAAAAGAATAGTGGCGAACCAACAATAATTTCTAGAAAGCATAGCCATGATTAGCTAGAATAGAAGTTAATAGAAAGAAAAAAAATAGAAAAGCAATTAAAAAGCAGTAAATTTTTTTCTAAAGATAGAAAAATTTTAAAATAAAAAGGTCAAATTAGCGCTACCGCTGACAGTTTTTTCATATATTTCGACACGTATATTTCTGCTTCTTCACCAGAACTTAATTATTAATTTTTCGTCAGAGCCAGAAAAATCAATCTCAAGTTTTTGTCAGACCAATAAAGAACAAACCACGTGCTTCATTACTCTTTTTTATGTATACTATATCAAAATTATTTATTCTTTAATTACTTAATTTCTCATCCATTTTCCTTCTTTTTCAAAAAGGAAAAAATTATAAGTATTGGATTAATTTTTTCAATATTTTAGAGTTTGATATAATTATTTAGACCGCATTACTTAATTTGTCACTAATTGATTTGTAATGAAGGTTTTAATATATTTTTTTTTGAAAGCTTGGTAGGGACTATCAAGATTGAATTAATTAGAGTATTTACAACAACAATTTCTACATTATTACATGACGACGACGACAACAACAACAACAACAACTAAGCCTTTAATCCCAAACAAGTTGGGATAGGCTAGAAATGAAATCCAATCGTCGTAGTTACATGGTGAAAAAATAGATAGCCATAAAATAGTAATAATAATACTACTAACAATACTAATGGCATCTCTAATAATAGTAATAATACTAATAATAATAAGAATACTAATACTAATACTAGTAACAAACTAACTACATCATGCTTACACTATAGATCGTAGATGTCAAAGTCCTAAGCTCTACGTCCTAAACTCCTAGTCCCTAGTCATGTGGCCTATAGCCTATAATACTACCCCTCAACACAACTAAAACACTATTTCCTAAGTCATGGTTCTAGTACGTTAATCGCTAACTTTCACACACTCCTATCCGACACCAGCTCGTTGGATATATTCCAATCATTCAAGTCCTTTTTCACTTCTTCCTCCCAGGTCAATATTGGCCGACCTCTGCCTCTCCGTTGGAGATGCCCAAACCATCTCAAGCGGTGTTGGACGAGTTTCTCTTCAATCGGTGCCACTCCAAGTCTGTCACGTATATCACCGTTTCTAATACGGTCACGTCTTGTATGTCCACAGATCCATCACAACATACGCATCTCTGCTACGCTTATCTTCTAGACATGTTGTATTTTGCCCAACATTCTGGACAAATTATCTTTTAGTAGTTCAACATTCTACATTATTATATGAAAGTTAATTTTAATATTTTATTTTCATATTAATTGCTAATATGATATACTTTTTGTATTTGCTGATGTCCGTTAAATTTTTAATTTTTTGAATAAAAATTTAAATTATGTCAAAAATTATTAGTGTATGGAATAAAAGAAGAGAATTTTTTTTGTATAATTTGTACACAAATAAATTTATGTTTAAAAGAAAGATTACATGCTGGTTTATATTGAGAAGAAAATAGATAATAAAATTAGCTCAAATGAGATTACTGTAGAATTTGATCTTTTAGCAAATCATAGGTCTAAATTTAAAGATAAATATATATCAATATAAATATGTTATGTTTTTATTTTATTTTGATAAACATGTCATTTACTGGTGTTTGTTATTTATTGTAACTTCTATAAAATTAAATAGTGAAGAATCATATTATCTCTTGTTCCATAGATTTTGTTTTTTATTTATTTTTATTTAAATAAATGATGTTTAGTCAGTTAGTCTCTCTTATTAGTGGCGTAGCCAGAATTTGAGTCAAGGGTGGGTAAAAAGTTTCGAGTTTTTTGAGTTACCAGATTACCAGGTTAGTGAACAAAATTAACTTATATATTTGAAATCATTTTAATCAATCTCACAAAATTCTAAATCAGATTTAAACATAAATAAAAAAATATTAACATTCAATAATTTTAGTAAATTATAAGCAGGGTAGGTAATTTAATTTTCAGTAGGCAGACCAATATATTTATACTATTTCATAACTGATTTTAAAATTTCAAAAGTAGACAATTCTCTACTCTTATTACATGTTGACTTTGCCACTGCTTATATGAGGAGAGATAAGTAAGGTTGAACAAGGTTTCTTTATCAGATAAGCTTGATATCTGATACTTGATAGGTATTGGATCTTTATTCTATATTGGGGCCATAGTATCATGGAGGAAGGTTGCACGTAAGTGCAAACCATAATATACTGACTCGTTTAATCGTATCTTTATTAATTCTTTCTTATTCACTAGATGGCACAAACAAAAGGGATAGAGGTTCAAATATGATCAATGGATGGAGAGCAGTTTGGATCTGATGTCTATTGGACTCATGAGTGCGATGGGTTCTATAATCGTCCAATCCGCTTTATCTGTGCGCGGTGCTTCAGTATTCGTGCACATCCGCTTTGATATCCGTGCGCACGTATTTTAAAGGGATCGGACGGTTATGGAACCCATCAGACGTAAATTTAAGTCCAATGAGCATCAGACTGAAACTGCTGTCCGATGGATGTGGATCCAAATTTTTTCTCAAATGAATAAATTATTAGTGGTTTTTTTTTATTAATTTTAATTAGATAAATTAGGATATGCACATAAAATTGACCCTCAAATTATTATTTTTTACCATTGACATCCCAAAATTCTTTAATAACGAAATTGTGTCGTTTAATATGGAAAATGACTCTCATTAAAAAGAAAAAAGAAAAATTATGCCTGTGTTCCTGATTTCAAATCTTCGCTCCCTCCAACGAATTCAGATCCACTGCAATATCGCACCGTGTAGAATGAAATCTGAATCGTTCGTTTTAATACAACACGGATTTCAAAATGGACCTCTCCTATATTCTAAACCTTTTTTTTTTTTTTAACCATAATTAAAAAAAATAATTTTATGAAACATATTTTTTTTTTTTACACTTATGTGGTTTTACACCGAAAGCTATACATGTTCTTCTGTAAAACCACATCGGACCAAAATAGCATCTCGGTCCAAAAAAAAAAAATTTGACGAACTGAAATAACATTTCAGTTCTTATGGTTTTTGAAAAAAAAATTATTATGTTAGTTTTATAATATTATTATTTTTAATTATAATTTATAAAAAAAATCTATATTCTAATTAAATAGACGACAATGATATGGATTCCTTCCAAGTTCCAACCCTTACCTCTAAGCATGCCAGAAAACTCTTCTTATTTTTCTTGTTGCATCGTCATTGTTGGCCCTCGCTTCTTCTCATTTATTGTACGACCACACTCCACCATCCTCTTCTCCACATGTTTATTTTGTTTTTCTTCGGAAAAACAAACAAAAGATTTCTTATGTGGTGAGTCAGCAAGCACTCCCCACAATACACCGAGTCTGGATTCTTTGGCATGTTCGGCTGCTCTACTATTTCTGCAGAAAAAAAAATTCAATTAAATTTTTTTCCCACTTAAACAGTAATTTTTAGTTCAATTCTTGCACCTATGTCCATTTCCAATGGCCCGCCGAACAGACCTTAAATGATGCATTGGGATGGGTGAAAAATAGACACTAATTCGGATTAGCACTATTTCGAGCTACTATTCTACATTTGATTGTGTTTGGATTGGTAAATATGGACTGTTCTTTGTTTGTTTTTTGTGGGTTTTTTCATTATTCTATTAATCCAATAAAATATTAGATTAACTACTATTCTCAATCTTGAAATTAGTTCTATTCTTGCTCTATTATTTGATTTATTCAAATGTCCCCTAAGTAATTAGCATTTTGAGTTTGAATCGGAACTGTCCGATCAAAATTCAGATAAATTTGGCCAGTGAAAATTTACAACATATTTTTAATATTCATGCAGGTTCTGATTAAACGTTTCAAATTTAAACTAAAATTTTGAATTACTTTCAGAGAATATGAATTCAAGGTATACTTGAGTCGATTCTTCAAAATTCCTACTCTGTTTCGATTTTGAGAACCTATACCAACGAATGTGTCTTTTTTAAAGAACTAATTTTTAGTTTAGTAGCAAAAATATATGTTATCTGAAATTGAAAAACATGAATTCAAAATTCAGATAAGAAATTTGCTGTAATAACAAAGATTTAAAAAAAATGTCTTTTTATTTTTATTTAAAATGAATTGCTTTAAGATAGAGTACAATGTGAATGAAGGTCGGACATTAAATTTTTCCTAATGGTTTAATTTTTATTTTACCTTTTCTTAAATAAACATTTATCTCCAATATTAAAGATGTAGTCATATTATAATGATTTAATTTTTGTAAAGAATTAATTTACCATCTTTTGTTCAAACAACACATTACTAAATTGGCATACATAGTTCAAATATTACCGCAAAAAAAATTATAGCCCGTTTTAACTCTCTATTAAGTATTTAAGTGGCGAATTCAGAGTAGTCCCATCGGACCAACTTTGGTTCGATGGGTGAAATGACCATTCGATTGCATCAAGATCCGTGCTAAATATATTAAAATCCGTGTAGGTCTATTTCAATTTCCATGTGCACTAATCTTAATACTAATCGTACGGTATTAGAACTAATTGAACCTAAAAGTAGTCCTGATTGCCATAGGACCTACTCCTATTCTTGATTTTGAAAAGTGTTATCAGATCCGTATACTTAAATTTGAATTTATCTACTCCTAGATGTAGAGAAGGAAATTTGTCACAGCGTGACTAGTCACGTCACGTTAACGTCACGTCACGTCACGTGTGTTGATTACGTGACGTGACTACATTCTAGGAAAATATACATCACGTCACGTCACGCGAACCAGTCACGTCACGTCACGTCACAGTATGAAACATAGAGTATCCAACTTTTTTTATATGTATAGAGTATCAGTGATATTTGTACTCATGTACTACTGATTTTTATTTTCTTTAGTTTAATCTAACGAATGTTTGTAATTTGAATTTTTAAAGTAATGTCAGATGCAACATTTCCTAAAAAAATAATATTTACAACATTATTTACTTATTTTAGAATTTTTTATATATTTTTTCTAAATTTTCAACAATTTAAATTAAAATATAAAAAAATTGACATGACTAATTTACGTCACGACACGTCACGTCACGTGTGATCACGGCGTGACTACGCGTGACGTGACCATTCGCGTGACGTGACCATCCGCCACCATTTTGGTCCCGTCACGTCACGTCACGTGAAAAAAAAGAGTTGATTGATGTCTCCTTATTTTGTCTAGATTGTGACCCTGATTTACACCAAAACTTGTGCCTTAAAGTCTAAAAATGTAGACTTTTCGTTTAAATATCATTAGAATGTGGTACTGCTATGTTTTGTTTCTTATTTTGCAGAAAACGGACGAAAATCTAGATCTGACAACTCTCCATACGGTCCGTATAGGTTTACATACGGTCCGTACAAGATCGGCCCAACCACACAGAAGGTTCCACAACAAGAGGCAAGAATTCTCCAAGGCAATGACAAGTATACGGTCCGTATAGAATTTCATACGGACTGTACAAGCTATTTCGGAAACCTAGGCTGGAATTGGAAACAGAGACAGTTGGGGAGGCCGAAAAGGAAGGCTTTCAATACGTGATTTCGGGCATTAAGGCAGATAATTCCAGATCTGAGGACCATCTTTTGCTTATTCTTGGTGCTTGGGAGACAAGGAAGAACTTGGAGAAGAAGAAGAAGTTTCGCAACTGATCTTCAGATTTTCTATTGTTTTTCTATGAACTCTTTCATAACTTTTATTGTGCTTTGTTTTGAGAACATGAGTAGCTAAATTTACTGTTTCTAGGGTTAAGATGTAGTTGACGTTTGGTTTTACTTGTATGCTACTTGGATTTGTGTTGAATGCTTAGTTTTCATCTTGTTGTGTAGTATTTTAATTACTTGGTTTTTGCTTGCTTGAATCGAATAGTCAATCCGTTAGACGAATGCGCATGTCTAAGTCGATAGGTTACAAGTCTATAATATTCAATCCAACTGAACCAAGTATATGAGGTAAGTTTACGAACCAAGGAGTACTGAAAGGCGAAACTTTCCTTGAGGCGAAAGTCCTAGGATACCTTTAGTAAACTAACAAGTGACTGAGGTAAATTGGACCAAAAAGCGAAAGTTGAGGTTTAAGGCACCTAAGAGGGGAATAGTTGAGTCCGGTAACCGGGTTGCTAAGCCAAAATTACGACAGCTGAGGCTAGGTATCTAGGTACGGTCGATAAAAACCCTAGACAAAAGCACCAACACAGAAACAGTAGCTGCAGTATTAACTCAGGGGCCTATACGAACCGTATAGGATTCTATACGGGCCGTATACCCTGGGGCCGAACTGAAACGAAGTCTGAAACCCTGTAAACCCTTTTTATTAATTGAAAACAAACTTTCAATTTTCTTTTCGGTGTTTTAATCATTACTTCAATCAGTAGAATTGTTAGAAACAACCAACCAATCAACTTTTCTCACTTCTAGAATTTTAGTAGATTTAAGTAGAGTCTGGTTCTTTTCTTACCGTCCCTGCGGATACGATACCCGACTATACCAATGGTGAGACTGTGCACTTGCAGTCTTGACCAGAGGTAGGCTCGAGTTTTAAAAGGTACAACTCGCTGTACTGAAACTTAGAAGTGCACTTCTGTGTGCGAACATTGATCACGTCACGTGACCAAATCACGGCGTGTTTGTCACGCCACGTCACGGTGTGTCACGTATTTCCTTCTCTACCTAGATGTGTGAGTTTTATGTGACAGGACCTCAGTACCAGGTCATGCCTCTCTCTCTGTTTTTTTTTGGGAGTCTATTATAGGTTATTTTAACTTGATATTTTTACTAAATTGTTTCAATATAAAAGGATACGTTGGAAAATTTAGTTTTTAACACAAATAATAAAAATTAAATGAAAAAATAATAATAATAATTATTATTATAATAAAATAATAGTATTGTTTTTCTAACCCTGATAAAAATTTGAGTCCTAATCATTGATTAATAAAAAAAAATGTAAGTACAAAATAACTAACTAAACGGAAAAACAACACATGATTTCAGTCCAGCTCGTTCATTATTCAATCTAAGGGTGCAAACATATCAGATATTATAAATCGGGATATTATTCTAGATCACCATGACCACACATGGAAAGATAGACACTATTAGAATAAAGAGAATAAAATACTAAACTAGTGGAGGAGATCTTACCTAGAGATACCATTAGTTGAACCAACAAAAATACACATAAAGTCTCGACATTCGCAGACGTATATTGCATTGTTGTACCTCATCATAGGACACTAAATAGAACTAAGATAGTAGGGCAACGTACCCAGTTAGTAAAGTCTGAAATTTTTTGGGCTAATCACAGAATTCCTTGCACCAATTAAGATAAGCTTTAGTCGAATCTCTTGATAAGTAGGGTGAATGCGCCGATGCAAAGTGGCAGTCTCTAAATTAGACTATAAACACTCATACAACATATGAAAACCAATATTAAATAGAATTGGAACCAAAACAGAATGAAATAACAATGGTAAGTCAAAATATGAGGAATTTACATTACTATCTTATTTATTTTATTCACTTTTAATTTTCATCAAATACAAATATCAAAACCAACAACTCAATTTTTGGAATTTGTCTAGCATTTTGAAATATTATGATTTAATTGTTAAAGACCTTAAATCTTATTCGCTACGGATTGACACACGATAGAAGTATGCACTTATAATTTTACTCGATAGAAAACTGGGTTATAAATTTTATTAGCCTGATCACAAAAACAACCATTAGGATCTGTATTTGAAATTTTACGAATTTGAAATCGGATACGGATAATCCGTTAGATTTTGAATATCAGTTAACCATCCACAAGACCATAGTGACAAATCAATAATTTGGGTTCGGTCCAGCGGGGTCAAAAATTCGTAATTCGGGAATGATTCGGTACAACAAGGAAGCTAAAAAAAAAATTCTCAAAAAACCCCTATAAAAAGAAAAGAAATCAAAAAAAAAATTCTAAATTTTTTTTGCCATTTTTTCGCGTTTTGTTCGCGAATTATGCGGTTAAAATATGGTCAAACGTTTTATTCACGATACGGTTCGAAAACCCCTAAAAAATATTTTATTCGCGAATAAAACGCGAATTTGGTTACTATGCACAAGACTACAACCCAGTATTAGGGGTGGCAAAAAAGCTCGTAGCTCACTCGCGACTTGCATCTGGCTCGCTCATTATTGGACCGAGCTGCTAACGAACCAGCTTGCTACTAGCTCGGTCTAGAATTAACGAGTTCAAGCTGGAGCCTAGCTTGCTCACCTGCTCGCTCGCTCACCTGTTCGCTCGCTAGCTCGGCTAGGCATCAATTTGTGAATTTGTATGAATTTGTCTTCATTTTATACTGTTCAGCTCGGTCCAAAAAGTTATTATAATTTATTTTCTTCTTAAAACAAGGTCCAGCTAGATCCGTGAGCCAGCTCGTCAGCTCGCAAGCTAGCTCGGGCTGACTCGTTACGATTTTGAGCTAAAGTTTTAGTTCGGAACCTTTGGATCCAACTTACTCAGCTGTAGCTTAGCTTAGTCCAAAATTAATGAGCTGAACCAAGACCTAACTCGGACCTAGCCGGCTACCCAGTATCAATTCGTTGTATTCAATTCATTATCTTATTTCTCTCGCTGTAGAAGTCATTAAATGCCAACACCCATTTTTTTTTTTGATGTTACGCGGAGAGATGAAATCCCAAATGTGACACTTGGAGGCTCTTATTCCCTTTGTTTTGTACCTCCTCTCAAGCACCACATACAACCTAGAGGCTCCTATCAAAAACCTCCTATCAAATTGGGTGGCTTAGAATAATAATCAATAAGGTTCATGAATAATATCAAATATTTTGAATTTTACAAATAATACGTAATCATTCCACATTATTTGTAAAAATTACAAACTTTTTTTTTGTTAATTTGCTTTCTAAAATTAAACCTTTTGTATATTATTTACATTTTATAAAATGTGCTCTTTCTGATTATACTGACATGGAAAAAAATTGTGATTTTATTAATATCCAACGTTAAATAGAAATACCAAATGTGCTCCGAAGTGTTAGATATTTATAAAAGTGCCCAAACCGGCCAATTATTGATCGGTTTTTAATTTTTTTTAAAATTGGCCAATAATCGGTTGGTCCTTACCTCTTTTTTTTTTTTAGAAAATGTTATAATTTATTTATTTTTTGTATTAAAATATTAGAAATATTTTTAATATTTCTCTAAAATTAGATAGAATACTATATAATTTATTTATTAGAAATACTGCAAAAAATAATCTGAATCAATACTTTTCAAGCCAGATTTTTCGCGCATGTAAGAAAAAATTTAAAAATTCTTTGTGTGTTATTGGAAAAAATAAATAAAAATGCTTTGAATATAAGTTATTGATTTCGGTTAAAAAGTCACTTCTAAGTAAATATAGAAAATATTGTGGTCTTCTATTTTTGAAAAAATAAAAATTTAATCTAACTTTTTTATTATTCAATGTAATCATTTATTACATTTTTTTTAAGAAAATGTTATAATATATTATTTTTTGTATTAAAATATTAAAAATATTTGTTATATTTCTTTGAAATTAGATAGAGTACTATATAATTTAATTTATTAGAAAGAATGCAACAAATAACCAGGATCAATATTTTTCAGGCTAATTATTGGCCCGTTTTGAAAAAAAATAAAATCCGCCCAATAATTGGCCGGTTTGGGTATTTTTATAAATATCCAGCACTTCGGGACACATTTGACAATTTCTATTTAATATTGGATATTAATAAAAATCACAGAAAAAAAAAATAGAATCACCCCGTCAATAATGAAGGGGAATTATTTGCATTTAATTAATAATATAATTGTATAATTATTGCTCTTTAGTTTTTAGTCTTTAGTCAGAGCTCTCTATCTAGAGAAGGAAATTTGTCACGGCATGACTAGTCACGTCACGGAACGTCACGTCACGTGTGTGGATTACGTGACGTGACTCGTGTGACGCGTGACGTGATCATTTGCGTGACGTGACCACATTCCAGTGAAAATATATGTCATGTCACGCGAACCACTCACGTCACGGTATGAAACATAGAGTATTCAACTTTTTTTTTTTATATATATAGAGTATTCAGATTTTTATTTTAGTGTAAGTTCAGTGATATTAGTACTTATGTAGTACTGATTTTTATTTGCTTTAGTTTAGTCTAATATATGTTTGTAATTAAAATTTTTAAAGTAATATTAGATGCAACATTTCTTAAAAAATTAATTTTTACAACATTATTTACTTATTTTAGAATTTTTTATTTTTATTTTTCTAAATTTTCAACAATTTAAATTAAAATATTAAAAAATTGACATGACTAATTTATGTCACGACACGTCACGTCACGTATGGTCACTGCGTCACTACGCGTAACGTGACCATCCTTCACCATTTTGGTCACGTCACGTCACGTAACGTGAAATAAAAAAGTTGATCACATCACGTCACGTCACGTGACCAAATCACGGCGTGTTTGTCACGTCACGTCAAGGCGTGTCACATATTTCCTTCTCTATCTCTACCCCAGCAATGACATGAGGAAGCAAATACATGTTTGCGTACAGTATATCCTACTCAGCATCTATAATGTATATACTTATCTATTCTGATAATGATATTAATTCATGCCATATTCATACATAATTGGGGGACCCACATGGAATGAATTCTTCATGGAGAGCCCCCACAAAATTTAAAGCCTTGAATCAAATTGTTGGTGATAGGATCTTAGTGAAGGATACCTAGGTAGCTGTTGTATCTCTGACAAGTGGGCCAGACATGGTTGGTGCTTAGCTGGAAAGATCCGGTTGGCTCCCAATCAATTAATGGGTTTTTTTGAGTTTTGAATTTCATTGATTCATGCAAAATTCAATATTGAAAGAATCAAGTAGAGATTTTTTTCTAGAATATTCAAATCATGTATTATTAAAGGATTAAATTATAAAACATAACATTTTCATAGGTAACCTTTTAAATATTAAAATTATGTATCCTCCAAAATTACAAATTTCATACGTATTTTTATAAATTCTTAAACTGGCTTCTATATACAAATAAATAATTTTTAATCCTCA
The DNA here is from genome assembly GCA_024447775.1 of Carex cristatella. Lineage (NCBI taxonomy): Eukaryota > Viridiplantae > Streptophyta > Magnoliopsida > Poales > Cyperaceae > Carex > Carex cristatella. The sequence goes on along the minus strand of JAJHPF010000005.1, from coordinate 2,853,138 downwards.
TTCTAATTAAATATAAAAATCTCTCTCTCTATCTCAATCTCTATGTTTTTTAAACCTTTGCAGAGACTGCGAAGTCGTGAGAGAAAAATAAACTGTTATAGAACTTTTCTTCTAGCCAGCTATGCTGTCTCTTCTTTCTCATCTCTCTTTTTGAAACCTATTTCCTCTCTCTCACCCTTTTCTCCATCCTCTCATTGAATAATATTTGATGAATTAGAAAAAAAATATAATAGAATTGGTGTTAGATTTAATCATTTTATTATTATAAATGCAAATCTATATATTCACATATCGTATCCTAATTTGTTTGAACTAGATCGCACACAGGGACGCATGCATAGGATAAAATTACACGTGTTTTTTTTTTTTTTTTTTTATAATATATGGTGATTATGCATTAATTAATGAGTGAGACTATGATACTTTGTAAAGTACACATCGATCCATACTAAGGATTAATATTTTCTTGTTTAAAATTCAAATAGTCAATCTGAACTACTTAACATTTTTCATAAAAAAATGAACTTGAAGATCAAACTTCAAAATTTTCAAAATATTTTTACTATTTTTTAAATAGTAGAAACCACATAATTTAAAATAATGGACCATATTTAAAAGTGGTCATTTTCAATCTATCTAAAAAATAGTAAAAAAAAAAAAATCCCCAACAAAAAAGTAAAATCCAGTTTTCAACAGCATTTTCATATATAAAAATCATATTAAGCAATTTAAATCGCCTGTTTGAACTTTAAAATTAGAGATATATATGAATCTATAATATAAACCAATGAGTGTTTTTTTTAAAGTACCATAGCCTCACTCTTAATTAATTATGTCAGAAACATAATTAAGTACGCTTTGGTTCAAGATTTAGATAATCCGGCACAAATAAAAATTAAATGACAGTACATTTGCTTAAAGATTTGACCCGTTTTTTTTTTTTTGTATGCATTAGTACATTTCAACCCTCTAATAAAATTAAATGACACTAGATTTGATTTTCCAGCCACCAAATTAAATTAATCTAAAATTTCAAATTCGGAATCTAAATAAAAGAAGTGCTATTAATATAATCTGGGGAAAACGAAATGAGTCCTATTAATTTAATTTGGACGCTAAAGAGGTCAAGATTTATAATTAAGTAGTGATGTGATGTGATGTGATGTAATGTAATAGGTAGAAATTCAATCAAATTTCTAACTGTTTTAAACGTTAACTCCAGCACATACATTCCATGATATGCACAAGTAGTTCAAAGAATTCTTTGAAAATAAACGACTTGAGATTATCCATTTTTAATGATAACATTTTGAATACCTAAATTTCACACAATATAACTTGTTTTGAATTGCAACGCAATTAGGGGTGAAAACAGAGCGATAGTGGTAAAATCATATCCGTATATATTTTATTATTATTTTTAGAATACAGATACGGGTCCGGATCAAATTTGATATTTATTAAAATAATATAAAAAATATTAAAAAAGATTAAAGTTAATAATATTTATCTAATTGTAATGGTGAATAGCATAAATTTTTCATAATATATATTAAAATATATGGTATATATATATCTAGTATTCAGATACAGATAATTAAAATGTAAAACCATCTCAGTATCATTATCCACATGGATATTTAAATATCGGATATCCATATCTAAGTTTTTGAATAAGGATTGGATATTATCCATACTGTTTTCACCCCTAAACGCAATGTAACTTGTTATGGACACAACACTAAATAACTTCATTAAAATTGACAAAAAGTGGAAAGTAATCTTTAATGTAGTGACAAAAAAGAAAATCACAGATTTGAAATCCGAATAAGAAATTCCTTATAAATATTTAACTATATTGAATGAAATTGCAGACTTGACATTCAATCTTTACTAAAAATAAACTATATAATGATACACTATAAATATTACGGTATGAATGTAAATGTATCGATATTATTTACTGCATGTATAAAATGATTTACATACAGTTAATAGAAAAATTATTAACTATAAATTAATGAATAAATTTAATTTGGAGAGTTATTAATTAATTACATATATAAAAAAGTTTGTATATGAATCTACTCTATATATATAAGGAGCTCTGTTAACATTGTAACATATAATTAGGAAATAATAATTCAAATAAAATCAATCAACTAAAAAACAAAATCTACAAAGGATTAAGGACAAATGTAATTTGTTTATGATAATCAAATCATTGATTCGTTTTTAATACAAGTTCGTTGACGAACACATCTTAATCAGTACATTATTTTAAATTAGTGTTATGTAATTAGTTTCTGTTTACTTAAATCTAATAGTAAAAATAATATGAACGGTTATGTATCGATCAATTCTTAACAATGGTTTCTCAAATCACGTAAAAAAATATAATAAAAAATAGAAAAAAAAAGTTTCTAGACATGTTGGTTTCTACAGATTGATTATGTATCAATTTTTAATTTTTTATGCAATTTAATTTAAGTATCATTTAGTATTTCATTCAATATAGTTAATTATAAACTGTCGTAAATTTCATGATATTTGATGAATTGTGAAACTTGCATAAATTTTAATATTTTTTATGTATATGATTTGCTACAGTATAAATTATATTTTACATTTTTACTTATCAGTTTTAAAATATTCAAGTTATTTTCTATAATTATTAAGATTTTAAACTAATTTATTTTTAATGGATCCCAACATGAGAGAAATTTCACAAAATTCCCTCTCTCTGTTTTTTTTTAAGTTGGAACAAGGGTCAAGGACCCTTACATCTCAAATTTGCAATAAATATCCTTGTGAGTTAGCATTTTTTAATAAAAAATTTATATGTGTACCCATCAATCATAACTTGTTGATTGATATAATTTCCGATCATATTTCAAAATTAGTTATTTCCCCGTATAAACTCACTTATTTGGTAAATGTCCTCATTTTTTTTATTCAACCACTTAAAATAAAGATTAATATCAATTAAAAATTGAGAGGACGATTTTGCTTTTATTTCACATAAAATTTAGAGCATCTGCATTCCTGAAACTCTTGGAGTTTCTAAATAACTGTTAACAAAATTTTAGAAATTTTAGACTCTCTAAATTTCTAAAACTCTATATTTCTGAAATTAAAATGAGAGTTTCTTAATTGTCACATTAACATTTAATTAAAATAGTATTAAAAATTGAGCTAATACGGGTCGATTATTTCGCTAGTCAGAGTTTTGAAACAGTTTCATAGTTAGAAACTATTGAACAAAATTGCTAAATATGAAATCTATCTATATCTCTGAAACTGATTTAAAAACTGTTAAGTCAGTTTTGAAACTCCAAGAGTTTCAGGAATACAGGTAAACGCCACCTTCAATGATGAAAAGCAAAATATATATATATATATATATATATATATATATATATATATATATATATATATATATATATATATATATATATATATATATATGATAATCAATCAACAAATTCAACATTGATCTACTCTAATACAAGTTCGTGACGTACACATCTAAATCACCATATTTTTAAATTAGTACTTCATTTAGTTTTTGACTTTTTGTTGACTTGAATCTCTATTACAAAAAAATATGGTGGAGCATGTACATAATTTTTTAGATATTTTTTAATGAAAATTTGTTTTTGTTTGTGAGCTGGTTGCTCGCAAATCATGGAGTCCTATTCGGCCTTCTTACTATTTATGTGAGAAAAAAAATTAGCTCAAATAATTTTTTTTTTCCATGTGAACAATAAAATTCAGTTTAATTCTTATATCCATGCTCATTCTCTTTGGTTGACGGAACATGATCTAAAACAAATATGGTGGAGTATCTTGATAACAGATTGATTCATGCGAAGTTGAATCTGGACAGAATTTTGGACAGATTCATTTAGAATTTTAAATTATATATTTTTCTCTTTTAAATTGTAAATATGATGTTTATCTTTTTATAACAAAAATTCTTTTATATTTATTCTTTTTTATTTTACAATTATACTATTTTTTCCAATTGCAAATATTATTATATTTATTATTTTGAAACTCATATTGAATCTTCTATTGTGCTCAAAATTGCAAATATATCATATCTTACTGTTATTAATAAACCTAGACGGACTTATACAGATAAGTAACCTTTTTAATCCATATTTAAAACAAAGAAATCTCTCTCTCTCTCTCTCTTTTTTTTTTTTTTTTTGGTGAGAACCCTCTCCCTCCCTCTCTCTCTCTCTCTTAAAACCCGGCAGAGGCTGCTGAGATGGTCTCTCTATCTCTCACCTCCATGTGACATTGTTTGATGAAGTAGAAAAATACAATAAGATAGGACCCAGATATAAATTATGATTTAATCCTTCTCAAACAGAAAAATTGCAAACTTACAAATTCTACATCCTATTAAAATCTGTTTATTTTATATCTATACATTCTCTACTCAACCTAGCTATCATTGTTAGATATGAGAGAATGGAATGAGAAAGGTTCTCTACTCAACCTAGCTATCATTGTTAGATATGAGAGAATGGAATGAGAAAGGGACTGACATAATATATAAGTGAGATGCACTTTACAACCGTTTTTATAGCACTTAATTACTTCTTAATTAAAATATAAATTAAAGACAGTTAGTTTTGATGGAAAAGCTAACTGATGACTAAGTAATTAATTAGGGATTATTTTGTTGTTTTACAAAGTTAAACTTGTTATTTTCAATTTTAAAGTAGAATTATATAATTTTGATATTTCAAAAGTCTGTTACTAGAGTTTTATATTTTAGAAGGATACATATAATACTTTTAGTTTTGGAGGGGCTATATGTAAGTTTGTAGTTTTAGAAGGATAAATATGAAAGTTTTTATGTTTTGCAAATATTAAATTTGAACTTTTAATTTGGTATATAAGAAACTTCTCTAATTTTAATGTCTTAGTCATGCCAATTACGTTTAATAATAGGAAAAGAAAACCAAGAAATTGTGGTCAAGTACAGAGCAAATGGAGAATATTTTAACATCAATTGAAGAATATTGACTTAGTCAACTCTTGATAAGTAGCGTACTCTTCTAGTAACCCAATTTTCTTAAGGTACGTAGTTTGATTGTTTCATATTTTAATTAATTAATATGATAAAAAAAATAGTGTTATGTATCACGTAAATTTCTTTTTTTTTTCTTTTTATTTGAAGTAAGACAATGTTACAGTTCTTACATGCATGTCACCTAAAAGATAAAACAATAAAAAAAAAAAAAATGAAAATAGCACACCTACTTATCCATACTATTACTTAATTGCTACCTTATATTTTGGTAAGCACACTAAACTATCCTAGCTACCTTCGTATCTTCTCATATATTATATGTACTTCTTATTTGACAGATAGCATGCCCGAAAGACAAATAACTATGAATTACTGTCTTGCTATAACAATGAACAAGGATATATATATACTAAGGAGATTCAGATCTACCTATATATGGCCCTATGCCAGCACTCTGGATCTGATCACACATGAATCCAGTTGAGATGAGATTCAATTAGATCCACATGGTACAGTATAATAACAATCACATGCTGTTGAGGGGTACCATCAGTCACCAATAATCGAGGATTGAGCGCGACCAGTAGGGATGCAAATGGATCGGATACGGATCAGATAGCGGTAAAATCATATTTGTATTCGCTTTTATTTTTTGAATACGGATACGAATTGGATATCAGATATTCGTAAATATATACATATATATTTTTTCATAATATATATATATATATATATATATATATTATAAATTATATGGTATATATCTATTATTCGGATACGGATAATTTTAATTAAAAATCATATTTGTATCTGTATCTGCACGGATATTTGAATATCGGATATCCGTATCTAATTTTCGGATACGGATCCAGTCAGATATTATCCGATCCGTTTGCGACCAGGGACCATCGTGATGTGAAATGTATCCAATAATAATTGAATCATAATTTATATATCAAAATGATTTATGTAGTTATAATAATTTCCTTGGCTCCAGGAGCAATGAGACCCAGACCAAGGGACACCCCAGACAATTCAGCACCTGCTCAATTATGACCAGTTGAAAATTTTCCTCTATTATTGCATTATTTTATCCACTTTTATCCTTAGACATCCAATAAATCATTCTATGGCTACTATATATAGAGAGATGTGCACGCATACACAGCAGTGCATATACATATAAGAGGAAAGAAAACTATAAGAGAGGTGTAGTGTTAAGGTAAGCGAAACAACAACAACAAAAATATAATGGCGGGGCCAGAGAGACCGGTGATAGTGCTGTTCGGGTCATCGTTCGTGCAATACAGCTTTAGCAATGGTGGATGGGGCTCCATTCTAGCTGACGTCTATGCCCGCAAGGTCTGGTGCTCAACCACACACATTTTTTTTTCTTACATGCAAACACGTACAGTTTATATATATATATATAGAGAGAGAGAGAGAGAGGTTGGCTAATATCAAAACGTTTGTTCCTAGATCGTGGTGTAACTAATTGGTTTTCTGATTTTCAAAGTCCAAACGGCCAATTCAAACCGTTAGATGTGATGTCTATATTAAAATGTGCTTGGATACCAAATTTTACATTTTTTTTTGAATTTTTTACTGTTTATTAAGTCAATTTTAAAATAGCTGATTTTAATAAACAGTAAAAATATTATGGATATTTGAAAACAACGATCTTAAAGCTGACTTAATAAAAAGTAAAAGTATTCCAAAAACTGTAAAATTTGGTATCTAAGCACATTTTAATACATATTGAATATTGAATGGTTTGGATTGACTGTTTGAACTTTGTAAATATAAAAATCGAAGCGTTTATTCCACAGCCTAGGAACAAAATAGTTATACATACCTCTATTAAAGAAAACTAATTAAAGACGTCATATTTTATACAGAAAGGGATTAACATACTGCTTATTGCACAATAATGGCACAAGATATAATTTACTATTAATATGAAGAGTTTAATTAATTTGTTCATATATAGCCTCCTTACAAGTTACAACAACATGAACTTTTAACATGCACTTTTATTTAGAATTTTGAGAACACTCTTAATTATTATTTGTAATGGGATAAAGTGGGCCTATGGTGTGACCATTTCATGCTTTTACAATATAGATTCAACTAGCTAGGAATGAAGGAATCATTAATTTTCTTCTACATAAAAGTAATAAAACAACCAAAAGAAGCAAGTTCCTTAATTTATTTTAATTTTCTTTTCCATTTGGCAGGCTGATATAGTTGTTCGAGGATACCAGGGATGGAACTCGAGACGTGCACTTGAGGTGATCGACAAAGTTTTCCCAAAGGTAGATTTTCTTTCTTCTTTTAGTAAAGTTAGAGGTTAAGTCGTCTAACTATTTAATATGTTATTATAACAAATGATTTCTGTTATCTGTATTTCAAACTTATGACCTCCAACATAAAAACCATGTGCTTTTGTCACTAGATCAAAAGTTAATTCTCAGTTGCTAGTTTTGCATGTGGTGATCATAGTGAGATTTGCTGAATAATACACATAACACTATTTTAAACAGATCCATACATGAAATTCTGCTAAAGATCGTAATCTCTGCAAGTTGTTGTACTAATCTGTTTAATAATCCATTTGATGATGCAGTACATTGAATGTGTTTTTGTGTGGAAATTAATTAATACTTGAGCAAGGGCCACAGGACATTATACTCTGTTTTTTATTTTACTTTTTTAGTGTTACATTTTACATTATTTGAATGCCAAAACTTGAGGTTTGTGTTCTGCATTTTGGTTTCAGGACGCAGTTGTGCAGCCGTCTCTGGTAATAGTGTACTTTGGCGGAAACGATTCGATCGGGAAGCACCCGTCTGGCCTTGGCCCTCATGTGCCTCTTGAAGAGTATGTCGAAAACATGCGAAAAATTGCGAATCACATAAAGGTACTTTCTTTAATAAATAATATTGATTAATTAGTACATTATGGTTGATTTAACTATATAAAAATTTCATGAGCTGCTTCTGAATTCTGATACATATATATACGCAGAGTCTGTCACCAACGACGCGCTTAATTATGCTCAGTTGCCCTCCGGTTAACGAAAACATTCTTCGAAACAACAAAAGGTACTTGAACTTGATAATTCGATTAGTATAAAACTTGATCATAATTAAGTAGCTAAAATTTATTTAAATCGATCGACAGAGGGGCACTTACGAATGTTTCAAGGACTAATGAAGTTGGCAAAAGATACTCTGATGCTTTAATCATGCTATGCAAAGAGATGAAAATCGAAGCTATCGATGCTTTTCACACGATTCAGAGGCGAGACGACTGGGAGACTGCTTGCATCATGTAATTACTAATTATAATTAACTAAGATATAATTACAACAATCCATGAATTGAAATTGAATATTATCATAAAATTAATTGAAACACTTGTACATGCAGGAGCGATGGAATACATTTGACAGAGGAAGCAAGCAAATTGTTGGCAGGGGATATATTTAAGGTGATTAAAAATGCAAAATGGGAACCTTCTCTGTACTGGAAATCCCTCCCGACCGAGTTTTCAGAGCCTTCTGATTACTACGTGGTGGCTCCCGACGGTAAATCCACCATCAACCAATCCAACTGGACCTATCACCGTAAAATTCGATGGGACTAGCTTTAACAGCACCCCTAGATATATATATACATATATAAAACAACACCTCCCTCCACTGTTGTTTTTCTGGCAGTTATTTGCATGCATATACTGGTACGATTTGTACAGTATATATATATATATATCTATATCATCCTGTCTGCTTGATTATCTTTGCATTACTGATCATGGTAATGTTTATGATTTTTACTGCTTGTAATTGTTATTTGTGTGGAGGAGGTTAGATGAATCATATAAATTGTGATTCTCTGTAATGTAAATGTATATTTGCTCCATGGTCATTGAAGTAGGTAGAACCTACATATATAATAATAATGAAGACAAAGGATGAAAATGAAAAACGGTGATCATGAACTATGAAGCAATTATTTGGGAGTTTGAAATAATAAAAAAAAAAAAGTGAGGCAGTTCATGTCATTCTATCCTGTCATAGATGATGGTGAGAAAAAATAAATCTGATTAAGTTTATTTTTTTTTTATATTCTCTTAGTGTGTTGATTTTATCCATTTGTGTTTCCTTGCTTTACTTCTATGCTTTCCAGTTTCCAATTTCTCTAGTGTTTTGTATGAATCTGGAGCACTCATTAAAAAAAAAAAAAGCAACTATGCAACAAACGTGTGAAACACGTGTGGAACTCTGTTCTTTAATCAACTATGCAACAAGTAATATTACAACACAGAAAAAGAAAGTAAAATGTTGTAGACAAAATCACAAATATGGACAACTGTCATAACCAAATTGTGTTGCTATAATTAAGCACCAAAAATGGATAGGCAACAAAAGTATATGATAAGCAAAGTATAATCAAATACCAAAAAGCATATATTATCAACTTGATCTTCATATCAATATGTGTTTGGAGACCAAATTTTTTTTATAGATTTATCGTAAAACGTGTTTTTATATGGTCCAGATTTGTCTGAAAAAGAACGTTTTTCAATAAATCTAAAAATATAGTAAAATTTTCCAAAAAAAAATATAAAATTTGGTCTTTAAACACATTAATATGAAAATTATGTTTAATAGTTTGAATCTGTTGTTTGGACTTAGAATCTAATAATTTATAATCTAATGTACAAGAAAACTTATACATTCCAATATGCCATAGCTCATCTCTCTCTATATATAAGTTACCAGGCCAATCGGTTCTTTTTTATAATACCAAATAATCATATTTTGATTAAAAAAAATATATAGGGTTTGATTGTCTACAATCCTATAGGGTCTCCTGAGAACATCTACCATGATCTTAATGTGTTAATAAATACCATGATCTTAATGTGTTAATAAATAGGGGATATAAAAATAATATGTTTGTACCTCACAGTAGCACTATAAATGTGACAACACGTCAGTTTCAATGAGCTGAATTACATAGATCTGATTAGTATACAAAAATTAATTTATGTTCTTTGATAATTTAATTAAGGACCTCTCGTTATCACTACAAATCTTGTAAACGATTGGAATAAGTACCTTTCTAATAGCACTATTTTGATATATAAAACTGGAACTGTTAAGAAACCACTGGTTGCATATAAACTGTTCGATGAAATAAAGCAAAAGAGTATGAACCCTGACCAGAGGTTTTTTTTTTTTTTTTTTTAGGATAGACAGAGAGGTTTATAGTGCATTAATAGGGATGTAAAAAATTTAGCACCTTGATCGGATACGTCACAACATGTGTAACTTTCATGTGTCGTGACTTACGTGTTCCACGCGAACAAATATGATTATAGCCCAACATGTCAAGTGGCCGCGTGAGTTGCATGTGATTAGAATTGTTAGATCCTAATCAAATAATGAATCTTCTACAAATTAACTTACATTTCAAGAAGAAAAAAAATGTGATCAAACATGACAAAAGTAAGTACGTAACCAATTACATTTGAAAACGAAATGCATGGTGTGACTTACGTGTCATGATTGTTCCTCCGAATTTGATCAAATGACAGTCGACACATAAAAATTTGACTTGGTCACAACACGACACGGCATGACACCCAACTCACAATGTGACTAGTCACGCCACAACACGTATATATAGGGGTGTTCATGTTTCATCCAAATTTGACTTGGTCACGACCATAGTGACAAGAGATTCGCGAATAATTCCTGAATTATTCGCGAATTATTCAGTTTTTTGGTGATGCCGAACCGAACACAGAATTATTCGGTTGACCGGACTTTAACTGAATAATTCGCGAATTTTACGAATTATTCCCGAATTTTATGAATTTTTCTCTAATTTTTCCCGGAATTTTATTTTTTGGTTATTTTTTTGTTTTTGCTCCCTTATAAAACTAAGATCTCTGATCCGAATAATACCGAATCATTCCCGAATTATTCCTGAATCACGAATTTTTGACATCACCGAACTGAACCCGAATAATTGATCTGTCACTATGGTCACAGTATGGCACCCAACTCATAATTTGACTAGTCACTTCACAACACGCATATATAAGGGTGTTCACCGGTTCGGTTCGGTTGAAACCAAACCGAACTAGGCAAACCAAAGTTATAATCCAGTTTCAAAAATAGAACCGAACCGAACCAAAGTTTTATTTCAGTTTGTTCAGTTCAAACCAAAATATAGTAAATTTTTTATTTAAAGCAATTGTTTTGTAATAAACCAAAGTATATTACGAAATAAATCGGAGTATTAAGAAATAAACCGAACTAAATAAAGCAATTGATTAAGAAATAAACCGGGACGGTCCGGACCAAATTCATAATATATAAAAGTTCAGTCGGTTCGGTTATTTCGGTTTTGAAAATTTCCAAACCAAACCGTTTGAACCGATTTCGGTTCGGTCCAAAACCAATTAAACCAGACCCAATGAACACCCCTAAGTGTATATATTACTATGCATTAATGGGGGCATAATAGTTCTGATTTGTAGGATTTAGGGTTTAGGGCTTATAAACACTAAAATGAAATCTACTGCATAATACATGATTGTATAATATCAGAAAAAATTTGTATTTCCAAGCGATGATGCTTTCCAATAGAAATTTGTACAAAGTTAGAAATGCCTCAGTTTTCTATTCATCATCTGATATTAAGCAAGAGAAGATAGGCCATTCCAGTAAATCAATGTTACAACAATAATTTTCTGTACTACTGTTTGGCAACATTGAATTATCAAAATTGAATTCCAAACATTTGATTTGAAGTTTCTATGCTTGAAAGTGCTCCTTCACAAACCAGTCAATACTCAGTTGCCTGAATCACTGAAAATCTCAGCTCTGTCGTCGGATGTACTGTTTTCTTTACAGGGGTTTGCAGAGGTTTAAAAGAGGTTATGGTACTATGCATAGCGCGGATTGATTCGTACTATGAATCAATATTTTCATTTTCAGAGATCAAATAGTCGATCTGAACCGTTCAACATGATTTTCATATGAAAATGCACTTTGCCGACTAAATTTTACATTTTTGTAATTTTTTCACTATTTTTTAAGATAGGAAGAAAATCACTACTCTTGAATGGTCTAGAATTTTTAGATCAAGTGATTTTCTAACTATCTAAAAAAATAATTAAAAAATGTAAAATTTGATCTACAAGCACATTTGCATATGGAGGTCATGTTGAACGGTTCAAATCGACTATTTGGATTTTAAAACAGAGATATTCATCCATATTATGGACCAAACTGCACTATGCATAGTACGATAGCCTCACTCAAGATTATATGTTACTACTCAGTTAATTGAACAGCTCCAATAGAAGGGATCTTTTCTCTTAACTTTTGTGTTACAGCAACTCTTACTGTCATTACTCCAGCAGCTGGGCCAGTGATTCGAACTTGAACCACATAACCATTGATCTGAACTAACTCTAACGTACCTCCTCCTGTACCAGAAAGATACGGTCTGATTTCATCCAAAACCTGAAAAACTTAAAACAGGGAACTGCATGTTATTTCTTTTTACCAAATTAACATAGCACAATAAACCATTTGTAGCTAACATTTCAGGTTATATTAGCCCTAGTTTAACCATCATGTATTGGTACCTGGTGACTGTAGAATTCGGATCCCCTAAATTAACTCATAGTTTGAGTTTGAATCCAAACCATCCTATCAGAATTTGCACGAATATTAAATAGACTGTAAATTCTAACTTGAACCGCCTTAGCCAAGATTCTGATCAGACGGTCCAGATCCAAACTCAAACTTTGAGTTACTTTAGAGGATCCGGACCCATGACAGTATGCGTATCCTCCAGTGTCCATTTATTTTTCCACCTTTTGACCAGTTTTCTCGTCTTAATCGTGCAATTAGAAATTGGGTAAGTGAGATTTTAACTTGACCTTCACTAGTTTTAACTCTACCATTAAAGAGTTGTATAAACAGAATTCGCATCATGAGATATCTCAAACTTTGAGTTGATAAAAATCTTGATCGTTCAAATACTTTCTGCACGAATCTCAAAGCACAATAATACTGGTCTCTGCATTCCAAATAGGCACCAAAAAAAAGTTGGCCCGGCTGTAGATAATCAGAAAATTTGAGATATCTCAGAAGATACAGACTTATAAACACAGTTTAATTCACATTTGAAGCTTAATTGAATACAACTCAATAGGGTTTAGTTGTCATGAGGCCAAATTTGGATAAATAGTCAACTGTGCAGAAAGTAACCGCCAGAGTAATGTTTCTTACTGGTAAAACAAGATTTTTTTTTTCCCCTTCCAATCCAACAACAATTCGCATCCTTAAGATATCCTCAAATTTTGAGATGATTAGTACAAAATCCGAACCATTCAGCCCAAATCTTAAAGCAACCCATTTTATATAGACACTGTCCCGTGCATCTATATAGGCACCGAAATACTTTTTGGCCCGGTTTGACATCAACTGAAAAATTGAGATAACTCAGAGGATACAAACCCGGTTTATGGTAGCATTAAGAGATTATTGCAAACTATAGTGCTTGACTGGTACTCTATTGGTACCAAATTTGATGTAAATGATACTGGACCTACTGGTATTTCTATCAACTTCAACTTTAATTTGGAAAATTAGATTGGTTAAGAACTAGTCCAAAAAAATATTTTCTTGGATTTTGACCTCCCAATTGCATGTGCAAACACTACTACCATTGTCAGGATTTATGGGAATTCACATCCCCTACGATATCTCAAATTTTGAGTAGATCCGTACAAAATCTGAACCGTTCAGCATGAATCTCAAAACAACCCATTTTATAATTAATACTGCCCCATGCATCTAAATATGCACCAAAAATACTTTTTGGCCCAGTTATTCTAAGTTTCTAAGTTCTAACCTTGTCAACATTTTCGGCATTGAGATCAAGCCCGGTTTCGGTATCAGCAATCTGCTCTACTGCCTCAATCTCTGGAATCTTATCCCGGAGCCGTGTCTCTATGCCCATCTTGAGCGTCATAGTGGAACTGGGGCACGACCCGCATGCCCCTTGCAATTTTAACACAACCACTAACCCGTCTATTTCGTGCAACGCTACATTGCCTCCGTCGGCCATCAGACTCGGCCGCACCTCATCTAACACTGTCTCTACATTCTCCTCGGTTAATGGAAGAACCCGCAATTCCCATGCTGCACTAATTAATCAATTCACCGGAGAATTAATTGGTATGGCAATAATGGCACCAGATTATGACTTGAATCAATTGAATCAAGACAATCATGTTTATAAAAAGGGGGAATTTCATGCATACCCCTAAAAACCTTGAAATTACGTATTTCCCCTCTACAATTCGTAATATCATGTTTACCATTCTAAATTTAAAAAACTCACAAATTTACCCAATTAATTTCCTATCTTATTCTATAAATTTAGAATTAGTTTTACAATAAAATGCAATATATTGTCTAAATTTGTGAGTTTTTGAAATTTAGAACAGTAAATTGAGTAAATTTGTAAATTGGTATTACCTCTTTTTCTTCTTCTCGAGGGAATTGGTGACAGTATGATGCCAGTAAACCCTGTAGAAGCTCTGAGATGAGATTTCATACAGGGTTTGGAAACTCGACACGTCCCTAGTCGGATACGCGACCCAGCTAGACCGGAATATACCGGTGACGAACCGGTTCTGATCCAATTTACTCGCCTTTGTATATTATTTCTGGAAATTAGGTCTTCTGACAAGATTCTCACTGTATCAGACATGAGGCGAGGCGCACTGAGAGCGAAGTCAGAATGGGAAAGAGAAGAGATGCGAAATGAGAAGTGCGGAGGTGCCTATGGAGAAGATAGGGGTAAAGATTTTAACAGAGTAGTTTTAGCTTCATACAGCGCACGGAGTGTAATATCAAAATGGCGTTGCAAAAGATTATTGCGCTGCATGAAGCTAAAATTACTCTGTTAAAATCATTTCCCGAAGATAGGGTAGCCGTAGATAACTTTGCTGGATGTCTGGATCCTAATGTAACTCTTACTAGTTAGACTGTGTGGAGAATATAAATAGACAAATTATTCAACGGAGGTCGTCTCACTACCGAATTTTTTCTTAATAGGAAAATTAAAAAAAAAATGGACAATGGGGAAGCAGTTTTCAGAAATTCGATATATAAGAAAAACTTGATGGTCTATATCATCATATGAGCGTTATAGACCACAGTGTCCTGATTAGCAAATCAGATTACTTCTAATTAACAAAACAGTGCGAGGAAACAAAAGAAAATAAAATAAAAAGTTATACCTGGACATTCTTAACTATACTTGATGTCTAAGACGTAGAGCTTAGAACTTTGATATCTACAATCTATAGTGTAGGTATGATGTAGTTTATTATTATTATTAGATGTACCATTATTACTGTTAGTAGTGCTACTATTACTATTTTATGATTATCTACTTTACTTTGTGATTACGATTGAGTTTCATTTCTAGCCTACCCTAACATGTTAATTTATAATATACCATCTTCTCAAAAATTTATAATATACCAGTTATCTGGCAACTGAATTTGGAGAAAATCCCTGTATCAGTACAATCATATAGGCATATATCCTCATTTCCTTCAGATTAATTTCATTAGAAACATGGAATTATTCACCTCAGATAAATAATTTTAGAAGTTGCTCTTGTTGTTGGCATTATGATTCTTTTATGTATATGTTGCTAAAGAATAGGGGTACTATTCTCTTTGTACTGGAAATGATGAAGAAGAATGTGAATTCCGATCCATTAAGGTGTTATCGGGTCTAGAGTGAGTCCGAACCGCCCGTTTAAATATCCCGATACATATTCTCACACTAAGAGATTGCATAGTAAGATAACTACAATGTACCTGTCATGGAAAAGGAACATGGAAATTGCAAGAAAAAAAAAGTCCCATATCATTTCAAAAACAAAAATTATAATTATAATACTAATTTAAAATGTTTGATCTATTGATAACAAGTGTGCTTAGCATAGTTGGTTCTTGGAGTTGTGTGAAAATTTTCTCCGTGACTTACTAGGGTTTGAATATTGCTCATCTCCTCTCTGTCTTTTTTTTTTCCTCTCTTTGCTACAAAATATTTTGGCAGATTCAAATGCTTGTAACACTTTAATTTATGTCCTATTTAAGTGAAAGTTGATGCTTTTCAAAGAATCAAATGTTACTTAATCAATAGGATGTTATTTTTTTTAAGACATGATTTATTTTTTTAATTATGACATACACAATGATTTTATACAGACGTTAGTGTATGTGTCATAAGTGAAAAAATAAATCATTTATCCTCTTAAATTGATCAACTAAAAAGCATATTATTTTTATTACACAAACCACATTCCTTATATTTTAATGAAGAATTGAAATGAAAACTTTGTAAATATAAAATTAGTTTTAATAGAAAAGATAATAAATTGGATAAATGTGAGAATTCTTAAACATAAAATGGTAAATATATTATTATATATTTTAGACAAAGTACATAATTAAAAATAGGGAAAATTGGTTATTTGCCACTCCAAAACCTTCAAATCTGAAAAATGCCATCACAAAACTATAAATCTAAAAAATGTCATGTCACTCTAAACTTAGTTAATTCTTAAATTTGCCACAAATAGACATTTTTTATACTTTTTTATTAAAAATTAACTGAAAAAATACAGTTTTGAGATACATATAATGAGGGTCTGAAAGGTATATGGGAAAATATAGAAATACGTATCTCAAAACTGTATTTTTCAGTTAATTTTTAATAAAAAAAAAAGTATAAAAATTATGTATTTGTGGTAAATTTAAGGATTAACTAAGTTTAGAGTGACATTTTTCAGATTTATAGTTTTGTGATGGTATTTTTCAAATTTGAAAATTTTAGAGTGACAAATAACCAATTTTTCCTTAAAATATATATATATACATAAAATTCGTCCAGAAAGAAAAGAAAACGACAAAAAAAAAAGGCAATGCAAATGGCAAATGGCAAATCATTATCTACAAAAATCAATCATAAAAATGCCCTTGTCTTTATGGACAAGCAGACGTACGTAGTAATAATAGACTATATAACAAAGTAACAATCCATACCAAAAGGCAAAAGCAGCTTAGTGGGAATCTTCACAAAGGGCAAATAGCCAAATTTAAGTGAATTGCAAAAGTTTAAGGCTACGGTCCATGTAATGCCAAATTTTAAAAATTCCCAGTGGCCCCGCCACTTGTAGTGGGCCCACTTTCAAAAGTTCAGGATACAGCTTTTGGGCTGATTTTTTTATTAGGGTCCACCTAGATGTCCCCCATAAAACCGTCCCCTATCTGTCTCCCGCATAAAAACAAAAAAAACGCGGAAAACCACCCAGAAACGCGTTAATCCGGCAAAAGACAATCGGACGCAATAAGTATTCAACCATCAATATAAATGTATTCATTCTACTGCCAAGAAGTATTCAACCATGGTCTACACATTAAGAACGGCAAAATTTATTCCAACGGCAACCTGGGGAGAATGCAAACGTTCACATCAATACCGTACTTAACTGTGGGGACCATTAACGTCCTTTGAAAACGACATGGAAGGTAATGCACATTTTAAAGAAATATTCAACTGACATATTCAACAACAACAAAGAAGTATTCAACATAAAACACTTCTCATATGATATTCATTTGATAAATATTTACCAGAAAATACTCATTCGCAAAAAAATCACACTTTACAAATATTTTTCATGTGTGAATTAAAACTAACTGCACATGAAAATACTTTACAACTGATATAT
Source organism: Carex cristatella (assembly GCA_024447775.1). Taxonomy (NCBI): domain Eukaryota; kingdom Viridiplantae; phylum Streptophyta; class Magnoliopsida; order Poales; family Cyperaceae; genus Carex; species Carex cristatella. The sequence continues at coordinate 2,835,237 of JAJHPF010000005.1, read as the reverse complement.
TCAACACAAAACACTTAAATATTCAACTGTAATGTACACAGTAAATTATTCACATAAACTATTCATCTTTAACCTTACAGTATTCAACTACGATGGACAAAGTATTCACCTTTTTTAGTACAACATGTTAATTACTCAGTAAAAATTACCCTTAAAAAAGTAAATACAAGCATAACATGTTAATCAAGTACAATCAGAAACTACAATTCAAATAACAAGTTAAGACTCAAACAATTCCAAATAACAAACTTCAGATCATTTCTTTCGTCTATCAGCATCTAAAAGCTATCAGGACCCATTCCACGCTGATCATGTTCTAAAAATTTTCACAAATAAAAAAGAGTCGGTTTCATATACAGTCAAATTTTAAAATAAAGAAACAATTCTTAACATACAAGTATTCATCTCATTCTGTCAACATAAGGACAAAATAATACATGATAACACAGTTAATATATTCAACAAATGCAATGAAGTATTCAACAAACAATGTAACATGTATTCATTAGAACAAAATATTGATACCAGAACTTAAATGACACACTGTAAGGTATTGATACTTATAGGGACATGTATTCATCAAACACTATATATTCACTGTTTATGCATCACATGAAATTATGCTCAAAGTATTCATTACTGTGAAGTATTCAACCACACAGTCAAAGGTATTCACAGCTAGTATTCATTACTATGAAATAAGTATTCAACCACACAGGCAAAGGTATTCACAGGTAAAGGTATTCAACCACACAGGCAAAATATATTCATTACTGTGAAGTATTCAACCATGAAATGCAAGTATTCAACCACACATGCAAAAGGTATTCATCAATATTAACTAAAATCTAAGTATTCATCTCTAACATTTACATATTGGGCATTCAAAAACACTAGTAAAAAAAAAAAACATGTCAATGGGTTGAATATCCTTTATTTCTTTATTGTAATATGCAAAAAATAAAGCATACTCAACAGAAATGTGATCTGGTACTTATGGTGTCCTTAATTTTGGTAATGTACCAATTAGGTCCATTTCCAGCATGTACTGGTTCTCATTGGCTATAATTTCAATTTTTTTCAGTTTAAGCCAAATGTAAGTCATCTCCTGTAAAAACAAGTTCTAGTATCTCCTAAACTATTTCTTTCATTTTTGCTATTCTACTGTACAATTAAAATTTATTTACTCTTTTATTTCGCCTAGCCATCTCTCTTATTGGAATTAGTTTTTATTAAAGAGGATTAGCATTTCTCCTTAAATGATACAATTGGTACTAGTACAGTACTACCAAGTGCCTATACAAATCAAGATGATACAATTAGTACTAGCTAGTACAACAGTACTGATACAACAAGTTTATATAGTTCTACAAGGTGAGATTTATTACATACAATTATACAACAGAGGTTCTACAAGGTATTATTAGGGTTTATACCAATACCGTACAAGCTGCCTGATTGACGGTCCAAAGTGCTTCTCAAGCTTGTTCTAGTCGCGCACACATTGCCTGGAGGTCACCTCATCAGATCGAAGACTAAGCTTTGCGCTCACCTTGAACTCCGCGTTGTGTTCCTTTACGCTTCTCACCCAGGCCGGGAAATTGAAAGGTGATCCAGGCAGATCGGATATGGGAAGTTCGAAGGCGATCCATGCAGAGAGAGAGATAGAGGAAAGGGGATCGAGCGAGCTAACGATGGAGAGGTCTTGGAGCGAGAGAGATAGAGGAGAGGCGGTGGTGCAGTGGCGCGCTGACGCGAGAGCGAAGAGACAATGGTTCTAAAATGTTGATAGAGAGAGAGAGATGAGGGAGAGAACTAGGTGGGTGGTCTCGGACGTTAATTAAGAGAGTGACGGGAGAAAAAATTAAGAGAGATAATGGAGTGGATTGGGGAGGTGAAAGATAGAGTGTACTGGACGTTTCCAGTAATTGTTATGAAAGTACAAAAAGTCGTTGATTGGATTGAGGGACGGTTAGGGGATGATTAGACGGGAAAAATTAGAATTACCCTTTTTATCAATAGGAAAAATATAAAATAATTAATAATGGGAAAGGTTTTATGAAATTTTGAAATATAGGAAGAATAGCATGGTTTATAACGTCCGGAGCACACTAGTTAGACGTTAAACTATAACGTCCAGTTTCTCTGAACGTTAATGACCGTTCAAAAAAAATACTATAGCTGGACGTTATAGTTTATAACATCTAGCTACTGTGTTTTTTCATTAAAAGCAATCTCAGAATAACAACAGTTAGAACTGAAGAAATTAAAAAAAAAAAAACACTATAGCTGGACGAACCATAACGTCTAGCTATAGTATTTTTTTTTTAAATTATTAGCAATCAAATTAACTAAACGTTAAAAACCATAACATTCTTCCTATATTTAAAAATTTTGCAAAATCTTTTCTCATTATCAATACTTTTATATTTTTTCTATTAATAAAAAATCAGGCATTTGGGCCGATTTTTCTATCAGTATCATTTAAACAAAAAAATAATTTGCGTCGCTAAATCAGTAATATTTTTAGGGAGAATTTCCAGTGTATCCATATAAATTTGAAAATAGCTATTTTTGTTCATGAAAGAACTGTAATATGTAATATCCAATATCTCTATAAAATCTCAATATTATTTTTCTTATTCTCTTTTATTAATTTAACATAAATATTATTTTTCTTATTCTCTTTTATTAGTTTAACTTTTTATGTTGTTATTTTAAAAATACAAATGACAAACACTTTAATATCCAATATCCCCGATACATACTTGAGTTTTTTTTTATAAACCATAATTAAAAAAAAAAGTTCGGATTTTAGCATGATTAGCCGAGTTTTTACAAAAACCATAAGAAACGGTTTGCCAAACCATTCCCTATATCCCCCAGAATGGACTGCCAAACCGTTCTTGACTTTTTTTCAGTTTTAACTTCAAAAACGGACTACCAAACCGTTCTCTACAGTAATTTTTTTTTTAGAGTTTGTTTATGAAATAAATCAGATATTTTGTTTGATTTTGTATATTAACAATAAGATTAATGGAACAATTTGAATATATATATATATATATATATATTTTTTTTGTGGATTTTGACCATTTTATCATTTTATGATTTTATCAAATCAATGGATTAATTTTCTATATAAAAAAGATGGAACAATTTGTTTGTTTTTAAAATATAAAAAAGTAAATTTTAAAAAAATAATACGTACATTTGAAAAAGTAACAATTTGAATATATATATTTTTTGTGTATTTTAAAATATAAAGAAGTAAATTTAAAAAAAATAATACGTACATTTGAAAACCAATTCATTGATTTTTATATATTTATTGATTTTTTTAATATAGAAAATCAATCAATTGATTTGATAAAATGATATAATGATAAAATGGTCAAAATACACAAAAAAATATATATTCAAATTGTTCCATTAATCTTATTGTTAATATACAAAATCAAACAAAATATCTGATTTATTTTATAAACAAACTCTAAAAAAAAAAAAAAATTACTGTAGAGAACGGTTTGGCAGTCTATTTTTGAAGTTAAAACTGAAAAAAGTCAAAAACGGTTTGGCAAACCGTTCTGGAGGATATAGGGAACGGTTTGGCAAACCATTTCTTATGGTTTTTGTAATAATTCGTCTAATAAAATCCGAACTTTTTTTTTTAATTATGGTTTATAAAAAAAAACTCTACATACTTTATTTGTATGGCATTAATGGAGCCAATTAGTAAAAGTAACGGCTGATTGATTAAGTTCAAAGATTAAAGCTCGGAGAGAATGGCAAGCAAAATATATGCTAATTGGCTCCATTCTTTCTAATATTTTTAAGGGGATGTTTCAATAGCACCCATTTACTCGTTTATCCGATCCGTATCGTATCTACAAACACGGATAAGAATAAAAAAAAATTCGTTAGCTTATTAGGTACGGATAAGGATAACGATTTTTTGTATAAGATATTTTTTAAAAATAAAATTATAGATATAGATATATATATTTGTATTTTATAGATATATATATATATATATATATATATATATATGAGTAGAACTAGGGTGCTCCTAAGTTCACCAAACCTCTTGTGAACTTAACTCTAAAATATATCGAATCGACTTTAAACGATGAATCCAAGCTGTTGAAACCATTCTACCTAATGAGTGATGCGTCTACATGTGAAAATTTTAAAGTTTCGAATTAATTTAATATAGAGTCAAGTGGTCAAAAATTTAAGTTTATAAATAAATTTTAATGCATTCATTTTTTGGACTCCTTTGACCACTTGACTCTATATCAAATTAATTCGAAACTTTAAAATTTTCACATGTAGACACATCAATCATTAGGTAGAAGGATTTCAACGGTTTGGATTCATCGTTTAAAGTCGATTTGATATATTTTAGAGTCAAGTTCACAAGAGGCTTGGTGAACTTAGGAGCACCCTAGTTCTACTCTCTATATATATATATATATTTGTATTTTTGTATTTTATTAAATTTTCATAATACAAATTAGTTGTATTTATCATTGTTTTTTTATTTTTTTTCTTATTTTGAAAAAAAGCACAAATCGAAATGTCAATGGCACTTTTTTATTTGTTTATCCGATCTGTATTGTATTCGAAAAGACAGATAAAAGTAAAGATTTTTTTTTGTTATCATAATAGGTACCGTATAAAAATACCTCCACCCGACCCATATCGTACCTATTGACACCCCTACACAGAAGGGAAATGGTTTACATTTATGTCCGTGACAGAAATTCTATTGCTTTCTCTCTTGCATGTATCAGTGATCAGAAATCCTTCATTTTTGTCTGTGTCAAGAAAGAAAGAAGAAATAAAAGGGTATACTTGTAAATTTAATTTTTAAAATAACTAAATATAATGTTAAATGAATAAAAGTTGATAGAGGAAAGAATTTAAAGTGTTTGTGAAAATATTGAATATTATTTGAGGACATGATACTGGTAAGAGATCAGACCCAGAGACGACAACAGGGGCTGGTTTGGCATTACTGGTAAGAAGAAATGCTTGTCAGAGAGTTTAGAAAGAAAAGTTACAAAGAGCCCCCCTATCTGTTTTAATTTTACAGAAAAAAGGAGAGGCGGGCAACAACACAAGGGCCTTCTTAGTTTTAAAAAGTAGGAGCTGACAGCTTTTTAGTTTTTTGCAATTTAGTTTATACTTTTTCTGGTAAGGATTTTTTGTTGCAGTCTAGTTTGAAGTAATCTGTGTGAAATGGACCACAAAAATAAGATGCATAATATGTACAGAGAATTTAAATAAAGTTGAGGTATCAGTGTTTGTGGCACCATAATGCAATAGCGATCAAGAAATTTGAATTAGCACAAGGATGTCATAATTTGGCAATCGATAAATTTTTCAAATTGAGAAAAAATAATTTAAAAAATATATCTTTTATGTTTGGCTCATAAATAGTGTAAATCAAAATCATTTAAGTTAGAAAATAATTTTGTAGATAATTCGTCAAAAGTAGCAGAAAAGAGTATATTTTAGTCTCATTTGAACAATACAAATACAAATAAGAATCTGTAATTTAGAATATGTATTAGTTTGTAATTTGTAATTTAGAAGATGTTTAGAACCCGAACTTGATTACTGCCTACTCCTGACTTAAATTCTGACTTCGCTACTGACACTAGTAATACCAGCATTTCGCATCTTACATATAAATTATTGGTGAATTTTTTTTTTTTTAATATGACCAAACATTGTTGTTGTTGTTGATGTTTCGTTATGTTCGAATGGTAACAATGTCAGTATTCTTGTCATTAATGAAAATAATTCCAATGTAATGACATAATTAAAAAAAAATCCTACAAATAAAAAAGTGGGCAGCCTTTGAGCTCTTTAATATTTTGAAAATGCATCATTGCGGCATGGTTTCACATTTGAAGGAACTTGGAATGCATCATTGCGGCATCACGGTCAGACAACGGGAAAAGGAAAGAACGAGTGGGCAACTGCATTCATGGCAACACTCTGGTCCTTGTGGAAGCAAAGAAATGAAGTTATTTTTCGTGGATCGAAATGACCAGCATGGTTGGTGGCCAATCGAGCAAAAGGAGGAAGCGGTACTGTGGCTGTGGACCTAGTATTGTGGTACTTCTCGGACACGAGAAAGTGGGTCTATTGTGAGAATGGTGACAGCTTAATTTGATTGTAATTTAGGATTGAATGTTGTAAACAATTTTATTAATTCAATCTTAGTAGCCGCTATCAAGCTTTCAAAAAAAATATATATGTTGAAAATGTGCTTCAAATTTCAGAAATTGACACCCACGTCGTTGCTTACACCAACATGCCAACAATTATTGATATTTTAAGATTAGAATGAGCATTAGTATTTGATTTCCTAAAAAAATGTTGGGGTTGATCTAAGACATGACTCAAATGACAGTGCAGCTAATAAAAATTGTTAACATGTCAATTTAATAAATGTGACCAAATATTGTATCTTTTCAATTTGTCAAATCAAAATTGAAATCTGTAAACTGGTAGGTAAATTGAATATTTAATACCTATCATTTAAAACAATAAATTGATTTATGGTGGGACCATCAAGAAATGAAAAGAATGGGATTCTTTATCAAAATCTGACATTTAAAATATTAAAGATTGACTTGGATAAGATTGACTTCAAATTCCAAACAACAACACATGTCTCAGAAGAATATGATATACATCTACAAAAAAAATTACCCATAAAATGTTGCAAATTTTTGGATATTGAGTTCTAGGTGGAAAATATGTTTTTTTTTTTTTTTTTTTGGAAAATATGTTGATAAATGGTTTTTATGATATTAGTTAATCATGTGTTTTTAGTAATATATTTTTGTCCATAATAATCATTGTATTGGAGGTTACTTGGCAGCGGTTACTTCATATTTTTTTTTTAAATGAGAGATTGGTTCTGATTTGTATAGATCTCAAAATTTTTGTAATAACATTACTAAAGAGTAAAGATAGTATGATATAATTATTATATTGCTAAATAACCGTTTACAAATGACATTTTTTATTGACATTAGGTGTACTCAAAATGCATGAAATATATTGGCATTATGTCTGAGAACGGAGTCAAGCTTTTGAACTATGGTATCAAATACGTATGGAGTCAATCATATAAAATTTTCTTATGGAGAATGGAAATGAATTTTACAGTTCCATAATATTTTATTTTAAATTATATTTAAATCATAAATAAATACAAAAACAATTAAACGAATGGAGGTCACTAACCCCATAAATTTTTTACATCGCCCCTGATTCTATCTATACATTCAACAATATAAGTTAATTTTTCTATTTCAAAATTTAAATCAATTGATTTGAGAAAATATTATCAAAATTGTTAAAATAAGTCATTAGCAAGTGAGTTCATACCTTTTTTAAGCTCATATTAATTTGTAAAACTCGAATAACAAACATATATCGCCAGATATGAATCTGATAAATAATTTGAAATTTTACTTTCAAGCCAATCCAACAAATTTTATATTAAGCTCACATTGGTGATTTTAAGCGCGCTTTAGCTTAACTCTTATCATTAAATTGTGTTACTAACATACAAATTTACAATCAAATATCTAACCTAGTCAGTCAAGAAATATTTCAATATCAAGAAAAATATTCTTATCACAATGAAGAACTATGCGAAAATGACCTTTGACAAATCTAATACTTTTTTTTTTAAATTGTGCGAATAATTTGAGAAACAAAAGAGGGTACTTTTTCAGTTAATTTTATTCGATGGAGAGTGCCATGATAATTGTAGGATGATAATCTTCTCCGGTTGTGTGGATTATTGCAGAATCAAAACAAATCAAGACTATTCATTTTATTGTAATTTGCAAGGTAACTGAATAATCCAGTTTTTTTTAAACGGAGAGGATAAACCTAATGCCATTTGTCCAGGAACCGTAAAGCCGACACTTTTCCTAGAATCTATGCTACAAGTACCAAAAGTTGCGCACGACCTTTCTTACTGAAGTACGTGTAAAATATTATTGGAAACGTTTAGAACAAGCGTCTGTCACCTCATCCAAACAGTAGAAAGTCGTATAAAGGTGCCCAGAGAGAGAGAGGAGATTCTATTTCCTCTGAAAGAAACAAAAAATCCTTTAACTAAAATAAAGCTTGTTTATACAAACTTGTACTCCTTGCTGAAAGATGGTTTGCTTCACAAGTCATAAAGGACATACTTCGGGACAACCAATTATAACCCGACACGTAAACCTCAAGTGAACAACTGTAAAGAGCGCTTGTGCATACGCTTCATCTTAAATCCGAGTGGTACACACTCGTGATATATCATGTCCTCTGCAATAAGGCACCGTTTGAGATTAGATCCATTCCGTTCGTTAGGTACTAGCACAAATCTTAAAGGAACACCGGATTGACCCTACAGGCGTGGAACGGATTGATCCGGATTCAAACGGTGCGTTAATGCAGAGAATACGGACTAACACATGATAGTTACTTAGAACTGGTTTACAGATTGTGACATTTACTGCGACTTGTGGATCCCACATTCAAGTGACAATTCCGTCCCACCACTTGTCAAAAGACCGGTCCTACGTACATCCCGGTCAACGGTCGCCGTCCTCCTCGCGATGACATGCTCGTCACCTTGCCATACCAGTATACCACGCTCTCTACCCTGAATTCAGATATCATTTCTCCGCATCTATTCTTTTCTATTTTTTATATCTACTTTATTTTTAGATAGGATCATAAGAGTAGATGCAGCATTTCCTTTACTTTGCAATATAATACTATTTTAAGACTTATCGATTACCTAAACGGCTAAACCTCCATTGTAATCGCCTCTTTATTTACCTACTACTCCATTGACGAGATTTCTGTATTTCTGTACTCTGACACTAAATCCTTTTCATTTCCATTGAGGCACCTCGATTAAAGGTAGAGACTAGAGAGAGGGGGTCCACAAAGCCCACATCTTTACCTCAAAAGTCAACCCACGGACAACTGGTACTTGCATTGACCGATCAATCGCCATTGACAGTAGCTCTTCCCGTCAATGGCGATCTCAACATACAATTGTTTTTGCTTCACGCGTAAGTTCAAGATCGGCGAGAGACAACCTCCAGATGATGTGCGCAGGGCTTTTGAGACTTATGCTGACGGGGTGGGAGGTGGCGGGGGGCCCACAATCAGTGCCGATGGACTGAGGAGATTTCTTGTGGAGTCGCAAGGGGAGAAGAGAATCAGCACTGCGGAGGTGACAATACTGATGGAGAAATCACGGGTTGGCGATGCGACGGGTGCGAAGCATTATCTGGAGAAGATCGTTAGACCGTCTGGTTCAAATTTCCTGACCATTGAAGAGTTCTATCATTTCCTTTTGTCTCCTGAAATTAACCCACCTATAAAACATGAGGTTAGTTTGTCATTTCATGTCCTTTTTCTTTTCTATTTTCTACTTGGTGATAGAAACTTTGAGCACATTTATGGGTTTTAAGGTTAAATTAATCCGTGAGGAGACATTAATTTTAAGCCATTGTACAGTAAGTCACTAACCATTGGTAGAAGGTATATGTAAAAAAGTCACGTTGTGGCCGATGCGACATGGTTCCATCATGGAACAGACATGTGACAATACATGCCGTGACTCGTATGTTCCGTGATCATTCTTTGGAAAACTGGCACTGCATGTAATCGTGATTAGGACCGTTAGATCTTGATCTAATGGTGGATTTTAAATAAACTAACTTAGATTACGAAAAAAATAGTTAAACATGACCAAATGTGACAAACGTGATTAGGTATATTTGGACACGACAAGTGTGATCACAGCATGACTAACGTGCCATGACCATCCATCCCAATTTCGTCACAGCATGGCACAATATGTAAAATTATGATTTTGTCATCATGTCCTGACACGAAGTCACGTCGTGACTAATTACGGCACATATATACATCCAGTCCATTGGTAGAATGTACTACGGCCTTTGTCAGGCTTTATGGTAGCACTAAGAGATTATTGCAAACTTAGTGCTTTGACTGTTACCCTACTGGTACCAAATTTAATGTAAAGGTTACTGGACCTTCTGGTATTGCTATCAACGTTAATTTTAATTTGGAAGATTAGATTGATTAAGAACTAATATGATTGCAATCTTTTCTTGGATTTTGACCTTCCAAATGCATGCTTTTGCAACATATAACCTCTGTTAGTAACTTAAATCAGACATTCTGTTCACATTGAAAAATTAGTTAGAAAAAGAGGAGGAATTGAGTTCCAAATTACAAATCTAGCAAATAGTACTTGTAAATACATGCTTAAAAATTTATACATTGACACTTTCTTATGTTGAAGTTTTGAATGGGTAAGAAAAAGCAATACATCGAATTCTTCACATTGAAATTTTGGTAGGATTATAAATTGTGTTGATAACCAAATACTTTACTCAAAAGTGTGGGGATATTAATTCTTATACAACAATTTGGATTTCCATTTTGACTCTTAGACGAGTTGCTGGTATCTGATGTCACCAAAACTGGCCATATTAAATCTTTAAAAAAAAGGGAGGTTTCAGTAGGAGTTTAACTGTTATGATACTGGTACCAACTTATCAGGGAGTCCGGATCCTCTGCATTACCTTACCGTATGAATTTAAATCTGGATCGTCCAATCAGAATATGTGCCAATCTGATAATACAGGGGATATTTTAAGATTTGTGCCAATATATACAAATGGATTATATTCAAACTCAAAGAGTAAGGTACCTTAGGTGATTTAAATTCACTAATCTGGTCTTGTATTGGTATTTGGTATTTGATAATTTGGATGAGAAACTTTTTTCGGTTGTCCCCTTTAAGATTTAACAGACTGACATGGAAACGGTATACTGGTACCTACCACATACCAGAACTGAACCTGAATATTTGTCAATGATGATATCTTGCCTTTTCTATTCAGGTACACCAAGATATGACGCTTCCTATATCGCACTATTACATATTTACAGGGCATAATTCATATTTAACGGGGAACCAACTAAGTAGTGATTGTAGCGATGTCCCGATCATTAAAGCACTACAGAGAGGAGTTCGGGTTATCGAACTCGATATGTGGCCTAATTCTACCAAAGATAATGTTGATATTCTTCATGGAAGGTATTAATTTGCCCTTTTAGAAGCATATTTTGTCCAGAAAAATGCATTTGTTTCTGTCAAATGTCACTAACATGAAAGAAAGCAAAAGAAAAATAAAGAATTAATAAATTGAGAGGTGACAAGAACAATAATATAAGTAAAGACAAACAAAAATAGTGATCCAATACAAAATCTACTGAGCACACTTTCAGTTGCAACTGTAAGCATGTTCCTATATAGAACTTCTAAGTTCAGAAAAACTATAGTTCCCTTGTTTGTTTTGACATGTAATTGTTCATTGAAGTTTCAATTTCATAATATAGTCCACTTATCTGTATTTTTTTTTTCCTTTGAAGGACACTGACTTCTCCAGTAGAGATAATTAAATGCTTACGGTCTATTAAAGAGTTTGCCTTCTGTGCCTCACCGTATCCTGTTGTGATTACTCTTGAAGATCACCTCACACCTGATCTCCAAGCCAAAGTAGCTGAGGTAATTAATTACTTCAATTTTTTTCTTCTTTTTACTCCTTACCTTGTTAGATATTTACAAAGAGAGAGACTATGTTACTTTGCAAAGCGTGGATCGGTATGTGCTATGGATCAATATCTTTGTTTTTAACAATCAAACAGACAAGCCAAACCACTCAACATAATCTCCATATGAAAATGTACTAGGATTGAAAAAAAAAAGTCTAATTGGTCTAAAGAGTAGTGATTTTCTACCTATCTAAAAAATAGTCAAAGAAATTATAAAAAATGTAAAATTTGGCCTCCGAATTTTATACGAAGATTACATTGAATGGTTCAGATCGATTGTTTAGAACTTTGAAACAAAGATATGTATCCATAGTACGTACCAATCCACACTATGCATAGTACTGTAGCCTCACTCTTAGATATTTACAAATGCATTCTTGTTCAATATAGATGATCAAGGAAACCTTTGGAGATATTTTATATATCCCCGGTGATGAGCCTCTGACAGTATTCCCCTCTCCTGAAGATCTAAAGCACCGGATAATCATCTCCACAAAACCCCCCAAAGAGTACCTCGAATCAAAGGATCAAACCAAAATGACTGGATCTCAAAGAAGTTCCAATGGAAATGCAACGAGTCAAAGAATCTCAGGTGAAGAGGCAGATGATACTGGCGGAAAGGACTTGTCAGATTTGAAGTCTGAGTCATTTAATGACAAGGCACGTAAAGTTCTTTATGGGCTTGTACTGGTACATGCTTGTACATAACTGGTACAGTGTGTCTTTTTGATAAAAGGATCAGCTAGCCATTAGAAGTATACTTCATTGGGGGGCAATTGTAGTTTGTTAAGAAAAATGCATCAAAATAGATGTGTATTACTTGAAAAGTTAAATTTGATAACTCTTACAAAATGAGTAGGGTTCAAACTTCAAATGCCTCGTGTCTTTCATGTCTCACTCTTGCCTCAACATCCTTATTTCCGTTTTCAAAGTCCAAACAATCAATCTAAACTGCTCAACATGATCTCCATATTTTTTGTGCTTGGTAACCAAATTTAATATATATTTTTCGAACTTTCTAATATATTTTTAGATAGGTAAAAATCACTGTTTTTGGTTTAGTGATTTTGTACCTATCTAAAATAATAATTAAAAAAGTTCCAAAATAATTAAAATTGGTCTCCAAGCACATTTTATTTTATTTTATGGTTAGTTTCCAAGCACATTTTAATACAAAGATCATGTTGAGCGGTTCAAATTGAATGTTTAAACTTTGAAAAGGGAGATAAGAATGTGAAGCATACAAAGACACGAGACATTTGAACCTGCACTACAAAAACAAACCAATTTTTTTTGCTTCACATAAAAAATACCAATTATTTACTTCTGTGCTTAACTGGAGATTATTTTTCTCCCTTTCTTCATTTGTGCAACTTCTTGTCATCTCTGACAGTAATACCTTAATTGATATAGTATGAAGATGAATCGGAGGAGGATGAAGAAGACCCAAAATTTGGAAAGGACACAGCATATCAGTACCGAAAGCTAATAGCGATCCAGGCGGGCAAACCCAAAGGTGCCACATCGACAAAGGATGCTCTGCAGATCGACCCCACTTGTGTCAGGCGCCTCAGCCTCAGCGAACAGAAGCTTGCTAAGGCGTGTACCTCCCATAGTGCTGATGTCATCAGGTACTTGTTATTGATTCTACTTTGGTGGTCAACCAAAAGAAAATTACAACCAAGTGGTTTGGATTTCAAAAACAAGTGATAACAACATCAATATCAAATAAATCAAAGCAAATATAGTAAAATGGACAAGAACTGTGGACTTAGTGCAGTGGCACGAGCGCTCGTCTCTCTTTGGAGAGACGCAAGTCCAATTCTCGAGAATAGCATCTAAAAGATGCCGGGGTGCACTGGGACCCTTTAATAATAAAAAATAGTAAAATGGAAAAAAATGGGTGGTTATAAAATATAAGTTGGTGGAGATTTGAGTTGATGAATTTTTTAACAATGCAGGTTTACACAGAGGAACCTCTTGAGGGTGTACCCGAAGGGTACCCGTGTCACATCTACAAACTACAAGCCGATGCTTGCGTGGACTCACGGTGCGCAGATGGTTGCTTTCAACACGCAGGTCTCTCTCTCTCTCTCACACACACACACACACACACAAGTTGCTTCAAATAAGAAAGCTGGAATATATTGCAATATTGTGCTGTGATCTTATTTTGTTCATAGTTAATTATCTATGTAAGGTTATACTTTTAGTTACCTTTTTTTTCTTTTCTTTGATTATATGTCCGCTCGCCCTGAGCCATATGATCAGTTCAGTAACAAGTAACAACAAAAATATTTCCTCTACTAAAATAGTCAAACTGCGTAAAGTTCGGTATTGGTTGAAAATTGAACGGTATTTATACTCTACTAAAATAAAAGGTAGTGCAATCCCATTCTGTTAATCCTCTGAAGCTTAAATATTGATTTTTGGATTTTGTTTATTTACACAGGGACATTGCAAACAACTTAGGTTGATGCAAGGATTTTTCAGAGCCAATGGTGGTTGCGGTTACGTTAGAAAGCCTGATTTCTTGATGAATATGGGTCTAAATGGTGAAGTTTTTGACCCTTCTGTTTCATTACCAGTGAAACAAACTCTGAAGGTTTGCAATCTTTCTAAAATCTAAAATAATTATATTCTGACAGTGTATGAAATCGTAAGATTTAATAGAAGAGCACGTTCAATATAGTGAGTCCGTATCCTCTGAGATATCTCAAACTTTCTATTTAGTTAAAACTGGATCACTAAGATTTAAAAATATGTCACAAATGGACAAAACGATGTGAATTTACCACTTAAAAATTGATTTATTTTTTTTAAATGGTGATAATGGTTTTCTCGGTATAATTGGAAACAGGTGAAGATTTACATGGGTGATGGTTGGCGAATGGATTTTAGTAAAACACATTTTGATGCCTACTCCCCTCCTGACTTCTATGTCAAGGTATCAACATTTAATTCAGTTTAATGTCTATTTTGAGCCGCCTCTCCATTCCATAAAGAACTAACAAGGGTAGTGGTGTAACCAACTTTTGGAGATCAACCTAAAATTATTTCACAATTTGTGTGCAATTAATTGTGGTTGTTAGAAGAAACTGTAAAGAATTCGGATAGGAATATAGGTTTACAATTCAATTCAGTTTCTTTCCGAATCAGAAATTCATGTGTAAATTAAATCCAAAATAGAGAGCAGCCATGTCTCTCAATGGTATCCACACGAACAAGTTAAAAACAACCATCAGCCGGTGTGCTAGCCCCCTATTTTTCTCGCTTTCTCTTTGTCTGTGTAATATATGTGTATTCAGATAGATTAATTAAAATCCGAACTGCTACAGCATATTTTATAATCCTATTGGTCTAGTTTGCACCTATTCAGATGCACATAATCTGTAGAAACTATGGCCCAGAATCTATGAGGCTCAATATTGTTTAATCCATATTTAATTTTAGAAATTAAACTATTAATTTCAGCCTAAAATAACATGGCCCACAGGACATTTTTAATACAGACTCTTACCATGAAAAACAGAAATGAACTCTCAGTATACCTGTAACTGTACCCATTGCATCAAAGCACAGCTTTGCTCTGTTATCTGAGATACAAAGCTTTGTTATACTTGTACCTGAAAAAAGAAAAAAAACTTAATCAAAAGTAGTAAAAAAATTTGTACTAAACAAATGAACAACAGGTAGGCATTGAAGGTGTACCAGCTGACACACTGATGAAGAAAACGAAAGTGATAGAAGACGACTGGATCCCAGTATGGGATGAGGAATTCTCATATCCGCTAACCGTACCCGAGTTAGCACTGCTTAGAATCGAGGTCAAAGAATACGACATGTCAGAAAAGCATGATTTTGGTGGTCAGAGTTGTTTGCCCATCTCAGAACTCCGGCCCGGCATCCGTGCCGTTCCATTGTACGACAAAAAGGGCTCTGTATATAAGTCTGTAAGGCTTCTCATGCGCTTTAAATTCATGTGAGTTCTGGCAAGTTTTTCAAAAGAGATGATATTATTGCTTGTTGAAACTGCAATCAATATAATTATATTGGATATATATACACACCTTTGATATATAATAGTTGGCATAAGGTGTGGTCTCAATTACTCAAGAAGGGTCTCCTTTGGTTGTATTGCTTGTATTGTCAACATCATTTGCTTCATTTGGTATAATTTTTTTTTTTTTTTATATTTTTGAGATTTTTTGTTATTGTTCTTTAGTTGGAGTGCTTGTGTGTGTATATACAAATTACAAACACTTGCTGGATTTCAATCGTAGACCTTTTTGCTCTCTTTTGTGTTAAATTAAAATTGAAATCATACAATCTCATAGCAAGCTAACTCAAATGTTTGAAAGTGGACTTCAAGTAATTAAATATTCAATTTTGAAAAGAAAAAAAATGAATATTCGCTGCCTTAGCACAGATACATGAGTATATGAAATTGAAAGACATTAAATCACAATCATAAAAAAGCTGTGAGCTTTACCAAAGACCCTTTTGTAAAGAACAACATTGCTTTGTTAATTAGTTTCAGAATTTTAAGTTGTTAAGTGATTTTATATTGAATTTTTACAGAAAAAACAAATAGAAAGGAAACAAGGAAAAAGTCATGATTCCTCAAAAAAAAAAAAAAAAAAAAGGAGAAAAAACTGTCATCACACTTCATTCTTTTTAAGTAACAAAAACATGTTAATCCGCTGGTAAGAGCTTTTTGCCATTTTTCCTTTTTTAATTGGTAATTTATTGTAATAAAGTTAGTAACAACTGCAATATAAGTAGAAAGTTTGTGACATTTGATCAATTTTTCTCTTCTTGTTTTGAGCAAAGTTAATAAATTACAAATATCTCAAAATATTTTTTATTTTTTAATTATTAGCTCGCCCGACGCTAGATCTTACAAGATTTCACAAGATTTTATCTATAGTTTTAACCCTTATCAAATTACTATGTAGGATGAATACAATAAACTAATTTTGGATCTGATTTCAGTGATCAACCAGTAAAAGTATAAAGCATTAGTTCACTAATTACTTAACCAATGTTAGTGTATTTAGCAAGATTCTAAATAGCGATTATCGTGTCATCACGGAAAGATTAAAAAAAACTATTGTGATAGCTATAGCAAAAGCTATCCTACATAGTGTTTTTTTTTCAAAAAATTATATTATATAATTCTATTAATTATCAATATTATTTAAAGTCTCACATAGCAAAAGGTAACACCAAATTGATTAAGAAATTATAATATTCATATTGTACCACAATAATCCAAATTCCTATATAAAATATCCCTAGTAATATCATAAACTATTTATATTTTATTCAAAATAACCTAAACATCATGACATAAGCTAATAATTTTTTTTATCTATTCAAAATAATATAAGCATCATGTCATAAATTATCTATATTTTCTATTTATAAGCAAAAGCAATTTGGACCTTAAAAAAATTGGTACTCAAATGAAATTTTAAATTTGGACCTTAGAATAAAAGCCTTTGTAACATAACGTCCGTTGTTTGCGCTACAT
This sequence comes from Carex cristatella, assembly GCA_024447775.1. Taxonomy (NCBI): domain Eukaryota; kingdom Viridiplantae; phylum Streptophyta; class Magnoliopsida; order Poales; family Cyperaceae; genus Carex; species Carex cristatella. The sequence goes on along the minus strand of JAJHPF010000005.1, from coordinate 2,818,010 downwards.
GCTATAGCGGACCGCCATTACCGTTTTATCTCATAGCTTAATGTTTAAGGCTTGAAAATGCTATAGTGCGCTATTTAGAACGTTGGTATTTAGCTATACGTAGCTTATTCACCCTCTATATAGAATTTTTTATTTTTAGAAATTTATTAAAAAGATTATCGGGAATAGAAAGAGTGTTTTAATTTTTGGGGTTCCATAGAATAAACCAAATTGATTTGGTCTTTTGATAATTATTTTGATTTTTCTATGGTCAAATGATAAATTATAATTTTGTTCTTTTAATAAATTATTTTAGTTTAGTTAACAACGTTGTTTTGACTTCATGCTGCACACAAACAATATAGTCAAAATAAAAATATACAAAGACCGTGAGAGAAGAGAAAGAGAGAGGAAGAGCAAGAGAGAACGAGAACTGGAGTTCTAGAGAAGAGAAGGAAGAGTGGAAGATGGCTGGAAGACTGGAGTTCTGTGGTTCTCTCTTGAAGAAGAAGCTGGAAAAGTAAAGAAGGTTGAGAAGAAAAATCTGGAAAGGAGAATAAAATATTTGAGAAGAGCGCTGGAAAAGAAAAGGTGTAAGAAAATTATGTGGCCCAAAATAAAACATTAATGGGCTGGTTTAAATGGGATGATTATGAGGCGTGATTTAAATAGACTTAATTAATATATAAGATGATTAAAGGATGCATACTGACATGTTAATTAAGGATGTGTTATTATATCCACAAGCTAAAGGGTGCACTATTAATTGATCTGTCTACAAGCTAAAGGGTGCATCTCACATAACTTTGATTAAAAGAGTGCATTGACTGACAGATCTTTGGATTCATTACATAATGACAAATCTATGATTAAAGTGTACGCATCCAGTGTATAGCACATTTGATTAAAGGGATTCATAATAGGGTGCGATTCATAACAAACATGATTAAAGGGTGTGATTATTAATACAGGCCAGATACATCTTTCCTATTATCCATCATTTGACATCATGCGCTATCCATCTGATAACAGCCCCTATAAATATTACTTTAATTACAGGCAATGAAAGATAGAGATAAAAATTCTAACAGTAAGGTTGATCCTCTCTTCATCGATATTTCATAAATAACAAGTTGTCATTACTTAGAAAGAGAAAGAGGAGATAAATCGCTTTGCAGTTCTTCTGACAGTTTGCGAAGAACGTTTCAAGGATTATTCTACAGTTTACAATGGATAAAGGTATGTAATCTATTTGATTGATTTACACGTGGAGACTTTGAGTTCTAAGATCTTTAATTTGCTTTTGATGATTTTTAATTCCGCTATTGAAACTTTAAAGATGATTAGTTGTACTTAATTTAAATGATTGTGTGTAAGTAGTTGAGCAGATAACGTCTACTTATAAAAGGTTCCATAGATATCTGGAAAGAAAGATCTACAAAGAAATTAAAAAATTATTATTGTTTGAACCCTTGTTATAGATACTGTGGAATATATTGTAGCTCATTTAGGGAGATTATATATATATAATAGATATGACTCACATACTGCATGAAATCAAAATAGTATTGTTAAAAAATTTATTAAAAAAATGTCCATACATGCATTATCAATAGAACTGAATCAATGATTTGGTTTCTTTAAAAATACCTAAAGAACATAATAAATAATTCAGTTATTTCTATGGAATTAAAAAAAAAACAAAACACTTTCATGTTCCTGATAATCTTTTTATTAAATTTCTAAAAATAAAAAATGCCTTCTTTTTTTCCTTTTTTCCCTGAGAAACCCCAAAGAAGATATAAAAAATATATATATCTCATAGATGGTTCTGTAGGTGTGGCCCAGATACCATGCTCAGAGGTGACTGGTACCGGACCAAAGAGCCTAATGGGGCAAACCCAAACTTGCAAAGGTTGTTTGATTGGTGCCTAATCAAGTAAATGCAGACACCTTGACCCTGGGAGAAAGCTTGACAAACAGACAAAGCACCACTCACTCATTGCCTTTTTTGGTCTTCTGTTTCATTTTCAAGTGTGATCATTTGTGTTGCTCCCTACTCAATTTTTAAAATTAAATAAAGTATGAGAATCGAGCAGGGTTCTAAATAGCTAACTATAGCTACGTTATAGCTTTTTCAGACCTTAAAAGCTATAACGCTATTAACCGCTTTTCTTTTATAATGATTACAAATAGCTAGTTATAGTTGCGCTTTAGCTTTTTCGGACCTTAAAAGCTATAGTGTTATAATCGTTATTTAAAATATTGGAATCGAGAGAACACTACTCGCACATTGTCTTTTTTTATCCTATGCTTTATCTTCATGTGTGATCGTTCGTGTTGCTCTGTACTCAAATTTTAATATTAAATAAAGGATGAAAATCGAGAAACTAGCATTTGATCTAGTAAGAAAGATAATGTTCTTAAAGATAATGTTCTTAATGTAATAGATCGTACGTTTGATATCAAAATAAAAAAATATTTGTAGATATTAAAAATAAAGAATAAGAATCATTGATAATGATACATATCATGTTTCAAATGTTTTTAATGATTGTCAAGATTGTAATTAATTCATTGTTAATGAATCTTTACCCTTGATAAATAAATATACAAGATAAGTATTATTGTAAATTTAAAATTTTCACTTAAGGTCTCTTCCCAATTTTGGAAGAAAAAAAAAAGGAAAAGAAACGTGAGGATAGTTAAATTTGTTACATCAAATTAAGAGAAATTTTTTTTAATAATTAAATAAAGTAATTGTACACAATTTTCTCCATTCACCTTTAATCATACATCTCAAGAGCAAAATTAACATATTTCTCTTTATTTATACCGTTTCACTAATTTGAAACATACTCTAAAAAGTATACTATTTGGAGTTTTAGAGTCAGACACACACCAATAATGCATGAAAGGATACTGTTGATGTTTCCTTTGGTGGAAATCAGTTCAAATGCCAAACAGATTACCCCATTGAAAGCTCTCTAGCATCCACTTAAAAGCGCATGATTTGTCCCTCTCTCTCTCTCTCTCTCTACACGGAGAGTGCAAGGCAAGGTGGGCCCAATGGTGAGTGGAGTTGGTCCCCTAAATGTACACAGAGTGTTTACAAATATAAAAACCTATTATATTTATTAAAGAGTGAGTCCGTGGTACTGTACATATCATAATTTAGTTCGTAATACGGATTAATATTTTTATTTTTAAAATTCTAACAGTCAATTCGAACTGTTCAAAATAATTTTCATATGAATATATACTTACAGACCAAATTTTATATTTTTTAAATTTTGTTTACTATTTTTTAAGATAAGTAGAAAATCACTTGATCTGTGATTTTCTATCTATCTTAAAAGATAGCAAAAAAAATATAAAAAATATAAAATTCAGTTTGCAAGTAAATATTCATATGGGAATCCTGTTGAACAGTTCGGATCGACCATTAAGATTTTGAAAATAAAAATATTAATATGTATTACAGATCAATCGTGATATGCATAGTACCATAGACACGCTCTTTATTAAATCTCTTTTCGAAAATAAAAAATATCTTCCATGTAAAAGTTCATGAATAATTGAAATTCAAATGAAGACTTTCTAGTCAGATAGCCAAATCTAATTGTTTTAATACGGATTGGATATTATCTTATATCGTTTTATTGGTGTACTCAGATCGTTTTCCTAGTCAGCACTTTATAAAAGGCCAAAAGATTCAATTAGTATTCCATTTTCCTCAATGAAGCTCAAAGTATATTCCTTCTAATCTCACCAAATATCTCAAAATTATTTTAATTTCAATGTGCACACATGTGTTTTTTTTCTGTGCGCTTGTGTGGTGTGCATTTGAGCTTCTAGTTTCACGTCTAGATGATTAAACGCCCCAAGTCGATATGTATATTATGTTATTTAATTATTTGTTATTATATTTTAAATTATTATAATAATGAATGATAATATTATATTATTATTACTACATTACTATACTATTTTTTCAGAAGAGATTGAGATCAAGCGACCTATATAGTATATTATTATTATTATTATTTTAAAATATATAGAATTAAATTTCATTCCAAAATGAAATACCGTGAACAGGGGGGTCCGGATCCCCAATAGTAAACCCAATTTTTGGGTTTTGGATAGAGACTGTCCGATTCGAATTCGTCGCTCAGAACCGTTTTAGAATTCGAATTCATCTCTCAGGATGTGTGCACTCCACTTCTAAATAAATTGTCATGGATTCAAATCGGACAATTCTAAAACCCACAAATTGGGTCACTTCACTAGATCTAGGGGTGCAAACAGATCGGATACGGATCGGATAGTGGTAAAACCATATCTGTATCCGCTTTTATTTTTCAGGTACGGATCGGATATCAGTTATCCGTAAATATATAATATAAATATTTTCATAATATATATTAAATTATACAGTATATATCTACTATTTAGATACGGATAATTGAAATTTAAAACCATATCTATATCCGTATCCACACGGATACTCAAATATCAGATATTTGTATCTAATTTTCGGATCCGGGTATAGTTGGATATTATCCGATATGTTTGCACCCTGACTAGATCTGAATTCTCGGTGGTTGGGTTTGGGGGGGGGGACGGCATAAGGAAAAATAGAGTTGGGGAACATATAATTAAAAGTAGAATTAATGCTACGGGGAATATGTATTTGTTTGTTCTGATATGTTTGACCACTTGTGCCTCCCTCAGGAGGTAAAGTTAATAATTGAACCTTTTCTAATTTTCAAACCCATCCTGAAATGCGTTATATGGTTTTGATTCTAAAAGTGCTTTGAAAATTTGGGATGAAAAGGCAAATAGCATAAAGTGGTATTAGGAAATTACTGTTCAAGTTGAACATAAAATATTTCAAAACAGAAAGATGTATATTACATGAAAGTTAGTAGGCACCACCAACAGTGTAAAAACAAAAAATTTAAATCCTTGTACTATTTGATTAATTATGAACTTATTTAGCAATTTCATTTGTTTAAACTTTTTTATTTCAAGATTTGATTTCTAAATCAGATAGTAGATTTCTTGAGGTATAAGGTTGAAACTACTTCACCGTCTTAAATCGAACTCCGTCATCTTTATGACTGGCCTCTACTAGATGTTCTCTGTCATATCCACTAAGAAATTGATTAGAAATTAATTTGTTTCTTTTGCTAGAAAGTAGTGAATTGATTTAAATTTCAATCGTAGACTTCACACAACAATAAACAATATTTATTTTATGTGAAAAATGAAAATTGATCTCATCAACACATGAGAGAAAATAGATTCAAATTTGAGTCAATTTAGAGTCAAATTGACTCAAATCAGGTTGGCTCAATTTGGGAAAACCAGGCGATATCTTTTGAGTTGGCTTAAAACGAAAAGATAAGTATGAGCTAATTAGTCATTCAAATATTATGACTCCCTTGTATTTATCCTTAATTGTCACCTCATAGGATCACTTAGGAAATATTTCCTAGGTGTAGTTGGCATCTCCAATATCCCCACTTAATTTCCACTTTGTCATTTGGTCTTTCTATGATTTAAATAATTAATTAAAAATAAGTCCAATAACCATATAAGATATAACTAATAACATATAATTATATGCTATAATTTTTTGTTAAAGAAATAAATTTTAGAGTTGGACTACAATGCTCTATGAATTAAGGGTTTGTTTTTACTTCACGCTTGTATCTCCATTCTCAAAATCTAAAAAGTTGATATGAACCAGTCAATGTAGTCTCCATGTGAAAATGTGCTTGAAGACCAAATTTTACATTTTTTTTATAATTTTTTGATAGGTAGAAAATTCATATTTTTAAATGGTCTAGAAACTTTCAAATTCACAAATTTCCTACCTATAGGAAAAAATGGTAAAAAATTTAAAAAATATATAAAATAAATCTGCAAGCACATTATAATATGAAGACCGCATTGAGTAATTCGTATCAACTATTTGAATATTAAAAAGAAAAATATGTGCACAAAGTATAAAAAAAAAAAAAAAAAAAACTTACTACATGAAGCACTACATGTTGTTATGGTTGATTGACTCATCTGCATTACCTCACCGTTTAAGTTTGAATCCAAACAAGTTCGATTATAATCCGGACCAATCTAGCTCAAACATGTAAATATGTAGGGCCTGTTCGGCTGCCATTAACACGCGGAAAAAACTGAATTTTTTTTTTCCTATGTAAACAGTAACACGTTGTTTACTATTCATCCGTTCTTGTGCCCATTCTCATTTCCAGACTGCAGCCGAACAGGGCTGTAATGCACAGGCTCCTTAAAGGGTTAAAGCTCTGTGCTAATAATATAACAAACATACCGGATTTAACCTCAGGCGATATGAATTTCTTAAAGTATACATGATATGACTCGGAATTATGTAACTGGTTAAAATTTTATTTCCTTCCTTCCCCATGTAAATCTTGTGCAAATCCATTTTGATGAGACAGACTCACACAGACAGACAGACAGCATCACTTATGGAACACCAATTATGCATGGCAAATAAAAAAAGCAATCATCACCTTTTCATCTCAGAGATTGTGAGCAGTACACGATCTTAATTTTGCAATGTGTTAAATTACATAAATTCGAAATTCAATCATCTAGGAGAGCAGTTTGGGTAGGATGTCCATCGGACTCAAATTTGGGTCCGATGAGGCGATGGGTTCCATAACTGTTCGATATGCTTCAAGATCTGTGTACACGGATATTAAAGCGAAGCGCACACATCTTAAAACAGATTGCACGGTTATAGAACCCATCAGACTCAAACTAACGGTTATGGAATCCATCGGACCCAAACTGCTCTCATCAATTAGGGTCAGTTCGGCTGTCTAAAGAGAACGGAGAATGGAAATGAAAATTTTTGAATAGTCGAAATACTGTGTGTGTGGACTGATTTTCGAAAAGTCTAAATGATTTTTTTTTCCTCGCGCATAATAAACGACTGAACAAAACCTCAATAAAAAATCATGGAGAAAATAAGACAGACTCACACAGAAAACATATACAAATGCATGATTAACTATCCTTTCTATAAGATTTTTTTTTAAATTAGTTAATGGGATATAATAAGACAATCTCCATGCCTGTAATTATAAATTTTATTTGTCACATCATTAATTTAGTAATTTTCTTCACATTTATTTTAAAATATTTTAATCTACATCTATGCAATTAATTAAAATTGATATATTAATTTCTTGGCATCTTGTAAGCTATATATACTCAGATTAACTGTTAAACGTCAGTAATCCGCCACACCAATTGGTTGCTCGTGCTCGCCACATATTAATTTATTAGAAAGAATTAATAGCTTATAAGACGTGAGATGATAAATAAAACTGTACAAGACAATAAAAGGCATATGAGAGGGGCCCCCTTGATTAAAGGATACAGACAAAACCATATCTTTGCATATCTATGATCTACTTTTTTATGTGCAATTGTGCATGCATGTATGTTTTTATTTTGTACCTATCTTAAAAAATAGTAAAAAAATTTTAAAAAATATAAAATTTGGTTTTCAAACATATTTTATTATAATGATCATGTTGAACGGTTTGGATCGACTATTCGGATTTTGAAAATGAAGATAAAAATTTTTTTTAAAAAATGGGAGCAAATGAAGCATAAAAATTTGGTACATTTGAACCCTCCTCCTCATATATATATTATATATATACTTATATTATTCATAATTTCATCTGTCTGAGTGTGCACAGGATCTCCATCCGAATCTAGTTGCAATTAATAAAGCATGTTTTTGAATGAAGAATATAAAACTAATTATATTTTGTTTTTTAGGCTTTTTTTAAGATTTCTTTTTCTTTTTAACTTTTTGTAGAAACTCTTTGGACACAATTTGTGTCATGATTAATGAAATCTGAAAGCTAGATCTCTACATTTAAAAAAAAAAGAACTAATATTTAGTATGGGGGTTATAAATGTAAAAACCTAAACTTGACAATGACCATTGCAATAGTATGATTAATTAAACTAATTATAACTTACAAAATTATAAGATTGATTATATTAAATGGATTAATATCAGTGAGACTAGTTATAACAATTAAAACTAATTTACACAATTACTAGTTCTCGAATTCGTATCTGAATCTGCTGCGATTTTTCACTGTGAACAGTGTTTCTAAAATCTCTGTTTTTTTCAAATCCAACTGTTGAATTGTTTTGATATTCGTGCACAAAAAAAAGAAGTTGTTTCGAGATACGTGCACAGAAAATATTGGACGACTAGATTTGGAAAAGCAAGGATTTTAGGAACACTGTTTCTTAGCTTTGGATCGCAGCAGACATGAATCCCTCGAATTCATATTAACTACGATAATTAGCGGAGCCAAAATAATTTAATGGAGTTTGATTAAGATAGTAGAAGTTGAACAATTAATATTAGTATCATACTAAATAATGATATAATGTCAAAAATATTAATTTCAGCTATGGAATGGGGGATCAGTAATAGGTAGAACTATAGACACATTTTTATGAGATTCAAGTATAAGTTTCTTAAGAAAAGTTTCAATATGTATATATTATCACTTTATCAGAGATACAACTAAAAATATTTGATGAGAAAAAAAAGACGAGAGAAATTGAACCCCATTTGATTCAGTTTGAACTAAAAATTAACAGTTTTGTCCTTTGTATTTTATAATGTCTATTAATACTTATACTTTAGTCTCTTATAAAATAAAATACTGTATAATCGAGTGAGGCTAAAGGTAACGTACATGGTGGGGATTGATTCGCACTGTAAAACAATATTTTCGTTTTCAAAATTTATAATTATGGATTTGACTCCGCTCATATTCAAATATGATAGCAGGATCTTGTTAATTCAAATCTAACTGTTGAATTTTTTTCATGCACGAATTTCAATACAGATGAACGGATAGATTTAGAATAGAAGAGCAGTGGAGTCGGATTCTATAATTATACTACAATAAATTATTTATCTCTTTAATTAATTGCATACCGATCAAAATAACATATTATAATTAAATATATGCAGCTACTCATAAACAACAAATAGTCAAGTATCAATAGTATTTTTGGAGTATCAAATCGTTGAAATCCACACAGCTTTAGCGTCATCAAATGTCCGATGGGTACAAATGATTAAAAAGTTGCGTCAAAAGCTCTTCCTGTTCAAAATATCTTTAGAACATTAAAAAGAAAACAAAACAAAAATTAAATAGAGCCTTAGCATTATAAAAACTCGTTTGAAAGAAGGCCAAAGAGGTCAATTATCTTATATATATATTTAAATAAATCAACACAGGAGAGAGAGTTCTTGTGGTGTCGATTACGGATAATATCTGACCGTATTCGGATATGTATCAGAAAATTAGATATGAATATTTTTGAATATTCGTGCGGATACAAATACATATATGATTTTGAATTTTAATTATCCGTATTCGAATAGTTAATATATATTATAAAAATATTTATGTATATATCTACATATATCCGATATCTAATCTGTATCCGTACATATCCGTATCCAAAAAATAAAAGCGGATACTTGTATAGTTTTACCACTATCCGTCCGTATCTGATCCGATCCATTTGCACCTCTAGTGTCAATCATGTGCTATTTGGTACACATCTCAAGTAGAATATCTTTTTAACGGAAATTGAGGATTAAAGTTTTGCACTCATAATTAATTGTGCTAATTGTAGAGAGTTAAAGTCACGCCTTATTAATATTAATTGCCATTGACATAGGTTACCACCAAATACAATGATGATTGATGAATATGACTCATTTTGGTGATACTAATGATTTTATTTGTCAATGAAATAAGTTTTATATGAGGTTAATTTCCATGCAGAGAGAAGCTTGAAAGGTGGTGAGGAAACAAGAGAGCTAAGTTGTTTTTATGGATTAAAATTTTATATTAATATAATCAAATTTTTTTGGGTGTATTTTACGGAAAATTTGATCATTTTTTAAAGAAGAAAAAAAATCAACTTCTTGTATTAAAAAAAAATTCATTTACTAAAAAACTCATCTAAACAGGCACTAATCTTGATGTATATCAAACATTCCATATCAAATTGGACCGAACTCCCTGTATATTGGAGAAGAGGGTTTCTGGTAGGAGAACAGTTTAGGTCCGATGCCCACTGGACACAAACTAAGTTCGATGGGTTTTAATAGCTGTCGGATCCACTTTAAGATCTGTGCGCAGCGCTTTAATATCTGTGTGTGCCCGCTTTAATATCCGTGCTCACAGATCTTCAAGTGGATCGGATGGTTATGGACTCATCGGACCCAAACTGCTCTCTTCTGGTAGACCTTGTACCCAATTCGATGTGACGTCCAATCAGGATCGTTTGATTCACTTTGAGATTTGTGTGAGAAAATTAAAATTGTAAATCACCCTTAAATCTTAACTGGCACAAATCTTGATGCATATCAAACCAAAGTTGACCCAATGCTCATCGGACCCCCTTCGCTCTCCAATATATTTGCCTCTACTTATTGTATTATATCACTAGTGACCAGTGACATGGAAGACAAAAAAGAAAAGAGGAATACATGAACATTTTAGATCAAATTTGATCCAACGCCTAATCAGGACTGTCTGATTTGCTTTGAGATTCTAGTAGAAAATTAAAATTATAATTGCCCGTGAACCTCAATACAATGGACTGAATTTAGCCTGATGCCTATCAGACTCTCCTCGTTTTCATGTATACTTTGCATCTACTTGGTGTATTGATCGACTAGTGACAAACATACTAACAAGATTCATAAATTATTCAGATTTAAGACATTGACGAATTAATCTGTGCATTGTTCGGTATTTTCAAATTATCCACAAATTTTATTAATTATATATCCGAATTATTTCTCGAGCCAAAAAGCTTCCTAGTATATATATTTTTTTGCTCTCCTACTGGGACTAAGAACTCCGGTCAGGACTCAACGTATAGTTCTGAATTATACTAAGATTATTTATGAATCACAAACAAACATAGTAACAAGATCCATGAAATATTCGCGAATAATTCATTTTTTGGTGATGCCAAACCGAACGCCGAATTATTCGGTTGACCAAACTTTAATCGAATTATTTTCGAATTTTAAGATTTTTTTCCGAATTTCCCGAATGTTTCCAGAATTTTTCCCAAAAAAAAATTTTGGTTATTTTTTTTAACTCTCTTACAAGACTGAGATATCTGATCTGAATAATACATAATCATTCCCGAATTATACCCGAATTATTTTCAAATCACGAATTTTTGAAACCGAAACCGAATAATTCATTTGTCATGCACAAATAATAAAAGTTGACCCACTACATGGAAGACTATAAAAAAGAGGATGACATGAAAAGGTGAGGTGGCATCAGATTCCAATCAATCAATATCATGAAAAAGGTGGGGCTCCAAGTGCAAGTGGGCCATTTCCATTTCCATCCCTATCACCTAAACGCCTTTTCCTCTCAGTTCAAAAGTTATGCCAAACATAAAAAGATCCTCTTCTTTAGGTTTTTATTTTGTGCTGTTATTATTTTTTTTTTGACCCGTTTCTTTCTTTTGGTGGTGAGTGTGAGTGGTGACCTTTCGGTTTGAGTTGAAGCTCTCTCTCTCTCTCTTTCTTCTTCTTCTTCTTCTTGTTTTTTGTTTTTTTTTTTTGTGTGTGGTACAACGCGGCGTACCGCATGGGCCATGCATGCTCTTGGCCGATCATGAAACCCAACAGACACACTATGGATCTACTGTGATTGGAACTATAGTAATAATACTCGCGATTAATTCGTTTTTTGCCATATCCGAACTGAATGCTGAATGAAATACAAAAAACATATAATACATTTTATTCATAAATAAAATGCGAATCACAAATTATTCACGATTAAAACGCCAAAAAAAAAAGAATCTGTTTTTGAGGGGTTTTTTTTTTGCTTCCTTGTTGTACCGAATCATTCCCGAATTATACCATCACGAATTTTTGATTCCGTCAAGCTGAACCCGAACTTTTGATTTGTCACTATAGTTGGAACCAGTGTAGGTTTTAATGTTGGTTTAATCTCTAATATGGAAGCTTGTGAATATGCCACACATAGGACTACATATTGATGTGCTACAAAAGAATAAGCATGAGAAAATGGCACCGTTGAAGGGGTCCGTATCCTCTGAGATATCTCAATTTTTGCGTGACCGACGTGTCCGGTGCCTATTCGGGGAACCGTAGGGGGCCAGTATTATTTGAGCTTTGAGATTCGTGTAGAATGTATTTGAACGATCAAAATATTCCAAAAAGTCACGCAAAGTTTGAGATATCTCAGAGGATGCGAATTCCCGTTGAAGTGCGTGTCAAGGAGACCTCCATTCTGATATAGACTCGGATCTTTTACGGCCCAAATTGTACCACCTTTTTGTGTGTTGGATCATGACCCCAATTAAGTTGCCCAATAAAAATCATGTGATATTAATAAACTTTATGATTATGGCTTATGAATGTTCTTCAAGATTTTTTAACTTTTTCTAAAATGACAGGTACAGTGCCACCAAAATTGTTGCCAAACATGTCATTGTCATGAGTCATGACAGTATGCTCAACAGAAATTGCACATGAATAACGTTTGGTCAAAATAGTATAAATAATGTGATGTTGGGCTCCTGTATTATTTTGTGTTAAAAATATCCCTAATTTTTTTACTTGAGATTTTAAGCTTTGGTGCCCACTAAAAGGACATCTCCAGAAAATATATTAAACAAACATATATTTAGTCACAAATACTACGTATGTAATAAAAGCATAGAACTAGAAAATAATAATGCAAGGTGAGGTAAATAATGGTAGTCATGCTATGTATTATTGGGGACCAATTAAACAAGATCCAGTTTTGCAAGGCTTTAATGAGTAGCATTTCTTTTCCCTTTCATGTTTTACTTATTTTTGCTTTTAAGTTACTCAACCTCATAAGTAAATTATAATTTACTTTCACAATTGTAAGAACTTAAAAACAGAGAACAAAAAAAGCTCAACTCTATATTGAACTAAAATTATAAATAAAACCTGTCAGATTTAAATATTTGGGTGATGTATTGTCTCTGCAGAATCTTAAAATAGTCAGATATTCATCTGCTGTCAAATGAGAACGACTAGTTTATTATAAATTTTAAGTCGGACTAGGTCATGGGGAACGAAATTCACTCTTTTTTTTTTGAAAAAAAGGGACTCTTCTCTCTCTATCTCTCTTCTTCTCTTTTTTCTCTCTTTCGGAAAGAAGGATCCTCCTATTTTCAAAAATAGAAGCAGATTACACAATAAGACAACATAAAAGTATTATAAATATTTTACCCCTTGCTCGATTAAAAATTACTTTGATTATTGCATTGTGTATACTAAAAACTGACACCTAATCTCTAAAGAAAAATAAAGGAAGAAGGGGAAGAAAGTGAAGAAACAACCATGTATATATTTTTTTTTGCAGTAAATTAATATGGTCAAGTAGTGAAAAGGAGGTATAGTGGTATGCTAGTAGCCGTAGAGAAATGGGTCCATACCAAATTATTATTTTAACCTTTTATTTTTAATAGACTTCATTATCAGCCAAAAGCAAGGGGGGTACTGACAATGAACCATGAACAATAATTGAGGGGTATGAAGGGGACATCACCATTTTGTGGGTCTCCCTCACTACAGAAATTTAGGTTATTTAGCTCCATTTATTTATAACCTCTCACAATCTTAATTGTATAACTTTGTGCATTTATAAATTATTATTAACTACCTCTTTGTGTTTAGTCTACACATAAAAGAAAAAAAATAAAAATAAAAGCATACAATGGCAGAGGCGGAATTAGAAAATTGAGATAAAATAAGTGAATAAATCAATGCATTATATTTTATTAACAAGGGGTCAAAAAAATTAGTTATATTAGTTAAAAAAATATAAATGATAAAATTTCTAATTTATAAGTTATAGAGATGATTTAGCCACTCCTAATTAATACATAGATCCGCCTGACAACTAGTTAAATCAGGATCTATTCTTTTTTTATCCAGGAAAAATCTTCATTTTATTCCATCTACATTTTTTTATTCATCAAAGGTGTTGCTTCCTAACCAAAAACATGCTGCATTGATTACACACATGTGGCTGCCACAAAAGATCAAAGGCTTCAAGATATGGAGCATTGACAAGCAATAGCACCAGACAAGAGATGAGATATCATACACTTTTCAATCAAAGCATTAAAGATCTCTTCATAAAAAACAAGAAATAGAAAGAGGTTTTTAATTTAACACACTCAAGTCAACTTGAGAAAATAAAAAAAAAGTAATGAAGAATGAATCTTTTATTAATTAATTATTCTTCCTAGGATATGTCCTAGATCTAGCTACCATAGTTCTTCAATTTTTTTTTTAATATTGAAGTTATTAATGAATATTGGTAATTTAGCCACGTGGTTGGTCACTTTTTCAGTGATTGTTATTTCAAAAATAATAATAATATATTTATTTAGCAATAAAAAAAATATTCCCATGGCTACCAAATCTTTCTAAATATCTTATCACATAGAATAAAATACACACCAGTGATCATTACCTTTTTGTGTTACATGTAATAAAGCACTCAGTCACCACTCAGGCGCATTTACATATTTATTGAAAAAATATATTTATTTTTGACCGAGTGATATCATGCTGATTTAACTAGTGATTTAGTAGTAGTGTTACTGTATATGGGGTGCAAATTGGAGCGCATTATAAGCAGTGCTTGTCAAAAAGGCATGATAATAGAAGGTGGCGTGGAGAGAAAAGATAAAAGAAGAGGGGAACACGTATTCTCTGCATTAACTCAAAAGAAATTTTTTTGAGTTAATTCATGTTGACCGTCTGATTTTAAATAGAGCCAATCCGGTTGTCTGATTTTAACACGGAGTCTTTTAATATTAGTGTGAATCTAATCTGCACGGATCTTAAAGCACATCGGATGGTCCACATGCATTAACTCAAAAGATACCCTTTTGAATTCATGCAGAGGATGCGACTTCGAGTCGGGGGGCGGGGGGGTTTGCTGATGGCGGGGCCCACACGTCCCACTCGAATGCCTTTTAGATTCTTAACTCATGGAAAGAGATGCTTGTGGTGTCTCAAAGTGGAGGTTTCTATTCTTCCCACCATTTTTTCTACAGATCATCTGCGGCCTATACTCGTGTGCTTCACTGTGGCTTACTAATAAATGTTTTAAATATATGTACTCTCATAGTAACCAGATCCGCAAATTATTCGCGAATAATTTTTTTTTTGGTGATGCTGAACCGAACACTGAATTATTCCCGAATAATTTGCAAATTTTACAAAAAATTTCCCAATTTTTTTTTGTTATTTTTTTTGCTCTCTTACAAGACTGAGATCTCTGATCCGAAAAATATCGAATCATTCCCGAATCACAAATTTTTGACCTCGCCGAACTGAAACCGAATAATTCATTTGTCACTACGAGCACTCCTATGCTTTTACTATTTTTCATAGAGGGGTAGAAAATCACTTGATCTTAAAATATTATGGACCAACCGAAGGTTGATTTTCTACCCATCTATATAAAATAAGTTAAAAAAATATAATTTGATTTCCACGTATTTTGATATATGGATATTGTGTTTCATGATTTGGATCGATTGTTTGCAGGGGCGGACCTATGTGGTTCTAGGAAGGGGCAACTGTCCCCTTTGGATTTTGCATTTTAGTCGAGATTGGAACGTTTCGATCGACTTTGCCCCTTCTTGAAATTTTTTCCTCTCCTCTGGATGACTGGATGTTTGATTTGTAATTCGAGTTAAATTTAGGATTAAAATTAAAATAAATTTCTTGAATTATAATTGGTAATTAGAATTATAGGTTAAAACATCAGAAATTACAAGTCAGAGCATTGGAAAGTATAAATTAAAGCATTGTTTTGTATCGATTACATAATTAGTTGATGGGTTGAAACCCGATTCGATATTTTTTTGCCTCCTGACGAAAATCCTTAATCCGCCCCTAACTGTTCGAACTTAAAATAGATAAATTAATCCATAGTAAAATTAATCCATAGTACGGGTTGATATGTAATATGCATATTATCATATCTTATTTATGTTCAAAATTTACTTAACTGCAAGATTATTTTTTTTTTAAATTATTATTACTGAAATTTAACTTATTCTGATATATATATATATATTAAAGAAGTCAAAGGAACAATCATAGTATGACTAATCCTCTACTTTTGTAATACTTTGTTATATATTTTTCATATGAAAATATAGTAAAACATGTTGCTCATTCAAAAGCTCTAGTACTCGACCAAGATTCGAGAATATTGGTGTATTATTGTACATATAATCTTCACTATAAAAGTCAATGTTACAAAAGAAAATTCCTATAATTGGTTTAGTTGTCTTAACTTTATACATATATTCCATACAAACTCATTCCTTTTAAACATTACAAAATTATTGTTCGTTATTCATTTTTTTCATATAATGGTACAATATCTCTAGAAGTGTTAATAAAATTATATTTCAATGAATTTTATTTTAAATTACCTCTCATATTTATCGAGAGGCCGAGTGTAGGCGGATTTAAAGAGGCTCGTGAATGACTAAGTTTTCTCTATAATTTTAAAAAAAATTGTAATATCTTATGTACTTTATGCTATTTCTAATTTAATTTCATAATTTTTCATGTATTAATGAAACATTTGTTTAATTAAAGCAACAAAAAAAATACTCCCTCTAAAATATATCTTACTGAATATTAATATTATTCTTTAATTAAATTTATCACCGTTAAAAATAAATTTAAAAGTTTGCATCTGAGACCGAGTCGAGTTGCCAAATTACAAACTATACAACGATTTATTCTAACAGACAGTAGTCCAACTCGCGCGTATATTTACTTAGGGTTGGTTGTCAAAAAAAACGACTATTTAGGATCCACAAGTGATTTTTCGTTCGTGTTTTCATATTGCGACACATAAAGAGTGTTGTCTTTATCACCAAAATACAGAGTGATTCTCACTCGTGAAAATTTGATAACCGTTCAAAAAATCATTGAAAAAGAGATATGGCAAATAAGAGAAAAAGGTGGAAAAATAAAAGAAAAGACATAAAGGCTAGAGGATTCGAGAATAAAGTTGGTGATGAATAGCATTGCCATGGAGGCATATAATCTCAAAATACATCTCTTTCTTGAAATAGTAACACTACATTTTCTAGTAAGACACGTTTCCTTTTTTGGATACCCTTTACATTGTCTATTTATAGTTTTATACCTTCTTTCGTGACCTTGAAGGGGTAAAAGGATATTTTCTTATTTATCAATTTTAGAAGAAATTAGAAAAAAAAAAGTTATAATTTACACTATTATTTATCACCCAAAATATATTTTCCTATTCATAAAAATTAGAAGAAATATTTTTTTATTTAAACTTTCAAACTCATTATTCGAAATGCCTAAAATAAAATCGGAATTTTATTTTTCGAGAGATATGAACACTGTTGAACAAAAATTTACACTTACTGTCCATTTTTCTGTTTTATATTTTAAGCTAGATATTTTTTTTTTTTAAATTTGAGGTGCAAGAACTCTTGAGTAACTATGATGTTATTTTCTATATATAACTTACAAGACCTTTAACAAAATATCCTTTATAAGCTGCTTTGCAAAAGGCAAATATCCATATTAATCATGAAAAAAAAGACAATTTAGTTGTATATAATAATTTTTTCTTCTAAATTTTCTATATTTTACGGAACACATTCAAGACACATTCATAAGAATTGTTTCTCTTCTCATAAATACATAACTTAATTATAACATAAGCTATAATAAAAAAAAAAATACTCAAGCGGTAAAAGACAATATTTTCTATTTGAGAGGTCACTGATTCGAAATTTGAATGAAATTTTTTTTAAAAACATTAAATATTAAGAACCATGAACATGGATAAAGAAAAAATTGATTATATGAAAAGAAAAGAAAAGAAAAAGAGGAAGTTTGTTTGGATTAATAAAATTCCATCTGAGCGCTGGATTCAAGCAGCAGGCAGAGCTCAGATCTCTTAAAAGTTACACTGAAATTAATAACAAAAAGAGATGATTAAAAAGGCACCACTTCCAAGGGTCAACCTTGTTAAAAAGGTGAGTGTCTATTGATCGTTGGAAGGTGTATATATAATAGCAAAGTAAAGTTTATGTTTAGACCAAGACTACAATTAAATGCATGATTGTTTTATGTAACTTTTTTTTGTTGGTATGATTGTTTTTTAATTTCAATCTAATTATTAATATTTTAAACACCAATATCTACTAGTTGATTAATAAAAAATATATTTGTAAAAGTAATTAAAATTTTTATCAAGAAGAGCGAGTCTCTAGCTCATATTATATCTGAATTTTCAATAAATATGCTTCGTTTTATTTTTATTTCTTGTCGTGAAAAAATACAGATTCAAAATTCCTTTGTATGTGCTACGGTGAATTAAACAATTTTAATCCTCAAATTTTTGGATAACTATTAGGGCTTGTTCGGCACTGGTACTATGCTCGTGAGAAAAAAAGTTCAGTTCAATTGAATTTTTTTTTCTCACAAGCACAATAAAACTTGGTTCAAATCTCATTTCTATTTCTATTCCTACCGTACACCGAACAGACTCTTAGAGAGTATTGGAGCATCACCAGAAGGTTCAAATACAACAGCACACGAGTCACGCTTTATCTTATCTTTGCATAGAAATGTAACAAAAGAATGAATCAATAGAAAGAGTCAATTATCTTCTTCTTTGTTTGTCTTTAGAGAGTCATCAAACTGTTTAATATTAACAATAAATTCTTCATCCGAGTTTCAAACATTTTAATCCTCACTTCATGCAAATAAAAAATCTTAACAATATAAAAATTGCTTGATTTCTCTATCTCTTATTAAATGATAGACCGAGTGCAGCTTGTATTGCTTCGTGTTCGATGAGTAGGAGAATGCAAATGACGACGCAATACTTTCTTTTTGGTGGGCACCAAAATTATTAGACGCACCCAAAGTTTCTGATGGCGATGCCAGATACGCTTCTTCCAAATTTCAAATTAATTCACTATTATAAAAACAACCAATAATTTTTATTTTGCAATAGTAATTCGATATTTACATTTTTTGACAGTTATTATCAGTGTTGCAAATAACAGTATGCATTAGACAGATGGGGTACCGTCAAGTAATTAATCGGAAACAATCAGCCGATTAGTTGGAAA
This sequence comes from Carex cristatella, assembly GCA_024447775.1. Taxonomy (NCBI): domain Eukaryota; kingdom Viridiplantae; phylum Streptophyta; class Magnoliopsida; order Poales; family Cyperaceae; genus Carex; species Carex cristatella. The sequence goes on along the minus strand of JAJHPF010000005.1, from coordinate 2,798,714 downwards.
AATCTATGACGGTTTGATCATTGCTAACGGACTTTTTTACAGCACTGGTTATTATATGGTAAATTTTTTATATTCCGTTGGAAAATTGGTAAAATATATTATTTTTAATGTATAAATAAATAAATTAAATATTAATATGACTCAAATTGCAAATAGGAATTTGTTTAGATTTAATCATAAAAAACATGTCTGAGTAACTTTACAATTAAAGAGCATCATGGATTCCTACACTTGTCTCTAGAATCGCATCTAACTGTTATCAGCAATCCAGTGTTTACCACCGAGCAGCAATCGCGAAATTAACCAATTAAAGAGCGACAGGTGGCATTAGATTTCCGATTTAGAGTCGACCCCTGTAGACCGCGCTTTCTATTATAAGCCAGACCGTTAAACAAGTGGTCCCGATGCCTGATTGTAATTATTTATATGAGCTCGGTTTGTTCCGTACGCTAATAGAGTACGTATTAGTAACCGCACGTGGGACCTACAATATGCCGAGAGCGGTACAGACGTACAGACCTTACTTTTAAGACCGCGAATTCAAGAGAGAATGTGACAACTGTTAGGACAAAAGTGCTAGAAAGGTGACAAGCAGCACAATTATTACATGAAACTGGAGCATGGGGCACCGAGCGATTATTGTGACTTGCACCACTGAACCGACGAAATATCCTGCAAGATGGAATTGGGTCCGTATTGTCAGTGAGATAACTTATTTTGTCTGATCTAAACCGAGTCTAGTGAGATTATGGAGGGTTCGCCTGCAGTGCTCTGTGCAGGGGAAAAGAAAGCGCAATTGCTCAAGGGGCTGAATCGTGTCCGTGCTAATCTCGTTAGATTTTCTGTGTACAATTTGTTACAATCTCTGTGCGGGTCTTAGAATCTGTAAGGAACTCTTAGTAACACGAACACCCAACAAGTTTTCTGAATAATATTCGTATTAAATTTTTATCACCTCCTCAAATATTTTTAAATCTGACAAGTTATGCAAATTATATGTTATCATCCCGTGTTATTTGTATTATAAATACAACAAAGTATTATCAAATTAAATTTGTATTATGTAGTACTCATAAATTTAAATTTAAGATTTTAGTGGATTAGAAACTTATTGCTATTATACAAATAACACTTGATTGTTCATACTACCGAGCATACATGTTATCAAAAAGGCTTCTTGGCTGACTCCTTTTATAACGATATTGCGGCATATTATCCGGACGATTGCGTATAAGACAATAATTTATAAATAAAAATGGTAATAATCTTACAGTGCGATTATCCAATGACAGATCTGAAAGTTGCGTGTAACTTTAAATAACCATTACATTTTTCAATATGACTCAGCAAGGTGATATGACATCACTAAACGATACATTAATTATCGTTAGTTGCACTTAATAAGCAAAGTAAAAGAAAAATAATGATTTTTTTTAGCTCTTATTGGATGCAACTATTGTCTATTAATTTATACTTTAATTTTCTAGTATAGTTAGTATTGTAGCCATAGTTACAAATCTTTATTATATATTGGAGAGACTGCATTGCTCCAACAAAATAGTGGTAAATCTAAAGAGAAAAAGAAAAAAAAATAGCAACTCTATAGATTTGGATATAGCATTGATTTGTAGTTGGGATGAAAATATATTTGATAAAAGAAAAATAAATTTGTTGTGGGGGATGAAATAAAGAATTTTATAAAAACATAATTATTTTAAGGAATTATAAAACTTGGCATAACTTTTTGTCCGATAAAACCAGATTTAAAAAATCGTGCCGATTTCCATTTGAAATGACAAAATTTTAAAATTTGTGAATATCTTGATGATTATTATCTAGATCTCTACCAGCCAAACCTAATTGCCTGATAAGGCAGTAAATTAAGTGCAGTAACTAATTAACACAAATATCAATTAATTAAGCAGTGATCTAGCGCCACAGAAGATCCGGAATCCCTGTGGTTAATCAACCCGTCACTACCACCATCTCCAAAGTGGGCCCCACCACCAATTCCAAGTGGCCAGTGCTCAGAGCATCTGCTCCGCAGGGCCCCATCTCCCAATTTTGGTATTTTACCGACCCCAGCAAAAACAGATAAAACTAAGAGAAAAAGTAAAGGAAAAGGAAATATACGCTTTCTTACCTATTGACTATTGTACAGCCGTCTACAGTCCATAGGCACCATCAGTAGAGTTCTCACTCTCCGTCTCTTCTCAAGAAATTTTTTCAACGGAACAATTTTGACCTCATGCAGCGCACTAATCATATGCGCTGTACTGATTCTACAGTCAGTTCGCTGCATGAAGTTAAAACTGCTCTGTTAAAATCTTCACTCTCTCCCTAAAGCTAGTGGGTCCCACCACATCTTTCCGTCCCATCTTCACTTTTCACCTATGAATTCGGATACTCAGAAGTAACACAAATTTTGAGGTTAGATCCAGACCCACGGGGCTCTTTAATATTAGTGGCAGAGTAGATCGAACAGTTTGTATCGAAAATAAAAAAATTTGCTTTACTGTAGGCTATTTGAATTCGTCTTTACGAATACGACTCAGCACTATCTCATCTCAACGCACACACAAATTACACACACAAATCGCAGCATTCATTCGATAGATTTTCTCTTCTTTTTTAATCCCATTCCCACCACTCCCATTCTCTTCTCAAATCTCTCTTCCTCCTCTCTCTCTCTCTCCATCTCCATTTTTTTATTCATTCACCCTCCTGAAAAAACAATAAAATATCTCTCTCACCTCTTACATACCTCTCCTTTTATTACATGCTCTCTGCTCTCTCTCCTCCATGCCTACTCCGGTGACCGCGGCGCGCGCTTGTCTAACGCCGGAGGCCTCCACCGCGCTCGACGCCGCTGTTTCGACCGCTCGCCGCCGCTCCCACGCTCAGACTACTTCTCTCCATTTCATCTCCAGTCTCCTCTCCAGTCCGCTCCTTAGAGATGCTCTCTCCCGCTCTCGTAGCACCGCTTACTCCCCTCGTCTCCAGTTCAAAGCCCTGGAACTATGCTTCAGCGTTGCCTTGGAACGCCTCCCTTCTTGTTCTTCTTCTTCCTCTTCGACCGGGACACAACTAGATGAACCTCCAATTTCGAACTCCCTCATGGCGGCGATCAAGCGTTCTCAGGCGAACCAGAGACGAAATCCCGATACTTTCCATCTGTACCAGCAACAGAGCCAGAGTTGCGCCAGCTCCAGTTCCTTCTCTGGAGTGAAAGTCGAGTTGCAGCAACTGATGCTGGCGATTTTGGATGATCCGGTTGTGAGCCGGGTATTTGGAGAAGCCGGGTTTAGGAGCTCCGATATAAAGATGGCTGTTTTACGACCCGCACCTCCTCCTATCCTTCGGTTTCCCCGCAGGTGCCCGCCACTGTTTCTCTGTAGTTTCTCTAACGGGTCTGATGAGCTTATTGGGTCCATTGCGAGTTCAGGTGATGAACACTGTCGCAAAATCGGGGAGATATTGTCCCGGGATTCTAGCAATGGACGTAACCCGATGCTTGTTGGAGCCGGTGCAGGAGATGCTGCGAGGGATTTTGCTGGAGCCATTAATCGGTGCAACTGGTCTCTGTTCCCACCGGAACTTGAAGGAATTCGAATTTTCGATGTGGAATTGGATGAAGCGGATCGAATTGAGGATGTTGTTAACGGGTTTAATGACATACCCGGCCCTGGGGTGGTTTTGAATGTTGGAGATTTGAACGAATTGCTGGAGGGAGAGATGGTGGCCCGGGTTGTATTGGAGGTCTCACGGGTTTTGGAGCTCAAACGGGGCCGGGTTTGGGTTATGGGTTGGTCGGTGAACTATGAAACCTACTTGAAATTCTTGTCCAAATACCCGTTAGTTGACAAGGATTGGGAGCTCCGAATCTTACCGATTACTCCTTCCTCAAGGGCTAATGGTGCTACAGCTGGTTGCTTTAACAAAACTCATAGGTTGGCCCCTTTTTGTTTGTTTGTTCAGGCTTTAGTCATACACACACACTATGTCTATGCATCTTTATTTAACTTGTTAGATTAATTTAGTATTGATTTGTTTATAGTAGTGTTTGTTTCCTTCCATAGATACTTGCTATTTCACAGGAGTCAACACTTGTTTGTGTTGCTACCTGTCTTTTAGTGTATATAAATATAAATAGTTCAAAAACATATAAATTACTCGACCAGTAAATCCCTGCACTGCGGGGATTTTCTTTGTTTGTTCGAAAGTTCTATTATGTTAAAATATGGTTATTAATCTAACAAATTTCAATTTACCTTAGTTTATTTACTCATATTTCAATTCTTTGGTACAGTTTTGTTCCATTTGGGGGTTTCTTTGGTGAATCATTTGAACCAGTAGGAGTAGTGAACAACCCATACCAGTACCAGCCTGGTACAAGGTGTCAGATCTGCAACTATAATTACGAGCAGGAGGCGATGACGATTCTAAAGGCAAGTTCAATGGAGGCTGTAGACCAAGTCCAATCAAATTTACCTTCTTGGATGCCAAAATCTAACTCAGGTGCTGTTTCCAATGGGTTTGGGGATACTGCAAAGGTATGTGCCCTTTCTCTTAATTTACCAGTAGTATCAGTAAAAACATAACCAGTGCACATTAATTCAAAATTTTTGCAAGAGGATAAAAATGTTAAAGTACCAAATACTTTACTGTCAAAACCCTAGGATTTAAACTATTATTGCTTCTGGTAAAATTCATGAACAATTTAATTCAGTGCAGATCTCAGATGAGAATAAGTTGGTGTTGAATGGCAAAATTGCAAATTTGCAGAAGAAATGGACTGACTACTGCCACCGCCTCCACACGAGTTATTCTCCCAGAATAGCGGCACCAGAGAATAACTATCCCTTGATCCCTAGTTTTGTTCCGGTAACCCAAAACCCTGCTATCATCGCTCCCCTTTCTAAACCGAATCGTCCCATGCAAAGCATCTCGCTTCCTTCAAGCACTAATCCGAGAGACGAAGATTTGATCTCGAAACTCCAGCCGAGACACTCGAAAAGCGATCAACTCCACTTGCATGCATCTGAAGATCATGCATCCCCTTCTTCGGCAACTTCAGTTACGACTGATTTGGCACTGGCGACTCCTCGGGGACCACCTCGTGAGAAAACTGAGAGCCCGAAAGTTAAGTCGCATTCACAGGTTTACCTTAATGCAACTCCTGTTACCACTAGTCAGAATCTGAGTATTATCCCTGATGTAAATAGTTACAAATTGTTTTTCGCTGATCTGTTTAAACGGGTCGGTCGTCAGGAGGAGGCGTTGAAATATATTAGCGATGTGATTAGTTCTAGGGCTACAAGTCGACGGGGTATCTGGTTAGGGTTTCAAGGTGGCGATCAAGGGGCACAAAAGAGAGTTGCAAGTGCACTTGCTGAAATGATATCTGGTAGAACCGATAATTTGATTTCTGTTGATTTTAGCAAGTCTGATTTGAGCAAGTGCTTCAATGCAAGAAATCATGGGAAGACTAGCATTGATTACCTAGCGAGTGAAATTACAAAAATGCCCTCTGCAGTTGTTTATATTGAAAATGTGGATGAGGCCGATTTTCCGGAGCAAAAAAGTTTGGACGATGCAGTTAACAACGGCAAACTTCGCGATTCATATGGTCGGGAGATAGGTATAAGTGGTAGAATATTCCTTTTATCTTCTAGAAGAAAGGGTATATCGATACCATCTTCTACCAAGAAATATTCCAATTTTGCGGAGGAGAATATCCTCTCGGCACAAGGGCGAAAAATGAAGATTGTAATGGAATCACTGAATGCGGCATTTGGGAGGGCCTCGGGTGAAAGGGTTATAATAACTCGGAGATGTGAATCAGCCAAACGTAAGAGCGATACTTGTTATGGGTCCCCAAAAAGACCTCACCTAGGACTCGACTTGAATTTACCAATTGAAGAATCGAAAGATGAACCGGAGAACAATTCCGCGTCAGAAGATGATTCAGATACTTGGGCCAAAGAATTATTTGAGAAACTAGACCAAAAGGTTGAATTTAGCCCCTTTAACTATAACGCCTTGGCTGATGAGGTGTTATGGAATGTTAACAGGGTCTTTTGCGAAAAATTTGGTCCGGTGGGTTGTCAGTTGGAGATTGAAATTGATGCAATGGAGCAAATACTTGCTGTAGAAGAGAGAAGAACAATATGCGAATGGGTGGAGATGGTTTTGGGTGCAAGTTTCGGGGAGTTGAAGCAAAGGTGTAATCGGGTTCCGGGTTCAGCTGTTTTTAGGCTTGTATCTTGTGAAAAGGACTTCCTAAGCGAAGGAGAACACTTGCCGGGTTCTGCATTGTTGCCATGTAAGATTATTATAAACTAACCGTGTAGGTAGTGGATATTTGGTGTAATTACTTTGTATAATGGTAGTGTTGTTAGTATATTTTCTTACATAAGAAGGAAATTAAATTAGTATATAATATGTAGCATGTCGCAGTTCTATTGGTTTTTAATTACTCAGGCTTGAAAGCAATTGTAGTGTGTGTATATTGTAGTTTTTGTTGTTAGTAATCAATAATTCTGGTATGGTATATTATTTTAGCAGTTGATCTTATATCATCTGTGGATAAAGCTTTAGTTGCCTTGTTTTATCTAGGTATCATAAAATCAAATCAAATTGGATTAAGTGCTGGTTTGTAGCAATAGGAAGTCAATAGATTAATGGGTCTTTTTAAGTTTGTAGCGTGTGTACATTGTAGTTTTTGTTGTTAGTAATCGAATAATTGTTGTATTGTATATTATTATTTTAACAGTTGATCTTATATCTTCTGTGGATAAAAGCTTTAGTTGTCTTGTTTAGATCTCAGTCACAGCGTGATTGGATGCGTCACGGCACTGCATGCATGTTGGTCATGTGATGTAATTTGCGTGTCGCGTAACATGTCTATTCGCATGCTTGAGCTGACTTTGTCACGACAAGGCATCCCAAGAGACATGACATGGCACGGGACTATGCATGACTTGAACGAAATAAAATTTATACCATTAATAATTCAAACAACAGTTCAAAATTTCAGATAATCAATTTTATTTCTGTAAGCAAATATAATTTTAACAATATAGTTTCTTTATTTTTTAATTGTTTTCATATATATATATATTTATATTTTTTCACATTTTAGCAGTTGATCTTATATGTTGTGGAGAAAAGGTTTAGTTCTCTTGTTTAGATCTTTAGACTCTAGGATTCATACAATCAAAGCTTGATTAAGTGCTGGTTTGTATTCAAAACATGGCTCTTGAACTTGTGTAGTAGCCTAGGAAGACTTTGGATGTAAAAAAGTTACGGCATGGCCGGGCAATGCCCGACACGCATTCTGGTTATGTGGTGTGATTAACATGTAGTGTACTGTGTTCATTCGTGTGTTGTGACGCATAACACCACACGTGAACCAACCTAATCACGACAAGGCATGCTTGGAAACACAGTACAACACGCGACTACACGTGACTAAAATAATATAAAATTTATTACATTATTTATTCCGAATAACAATTTAAATTTTGGACAATAAATTTATTTTTTGTACACAAGTATTTATACAACATTGTTTCTTTATTTTTTTTAAAACAATATGTTATTATTCCCTTGTTCAGTTTGTGTTTATTAATTGTAGATAAAGCAACATCTATGTTATATTAGTATATTACTTTTAGATAAAGCGATCAAACAATTCCAGATGTGCATAGAAACTGAATATAAAACTAAACTTTGAAGAACGCTGGGCTTGAAATTGAAACAATTCCAGATGTGTTATATCAGGATATTAATATAAATATGACACAGAAAATGAAAAAGAAACTATAGCTAATCATATCTATTAGATTATTAGTTGACTTCGATTTGTCTATTAGGTTATTAATTTAATGCATAAAAATTGAATTGTGTCAATATAATTTATTTGTGTATGGAAAAAAAATGATTTATTTTTTGTGTGTATAATTGGCACACGAATAAAATTATGTTTTGAAAAAATGGGTTTGATAATAGTTCCCAGAAAATTTATCAGAAGGCTTCCAATTCTAACTATCTCTGGCCAGACCACCTTCTATAATGTTGTCAGCAAATTTAAAGCTGGTGCATGCAAGTGTTGATATCAAGATTATAAATATCGATTATCGTATCATCGCGGAAAGACTAAATAATGCTATAGTAATGAAAAACAACTGATAGCGCTATAGCTTTTAAGATCTGAAAATGCTATAGCGTGTTATTTAGAGCATTGGTTGAAATCTATGTGTGCAAGTGTCGATATATAACATATTAAATATTTATAACTAACATACCACGTCTTTCTAAAGACTAGACATATCAATTTTTTATGGAGATTGTACAGTTGACGCTAGTTTGGCTTTAATTTGAATTCAAATATTCCATAAATGCTCTACATCAGAAGTAGAACTAACTAGTGTAAAATATTAACAAATTCATTGATTTTCAGCTTCCCCCATACCCAAAGAAATATCAAGTATTTATACATAGCATATCAAGTATTTATATCTAACATATTTGGTATTTAGAACAAAGCTAGCGTGTGTTGTGCTCACCAAAAGGGTTTGGTGAGCTCAACTCCAAAATTTTATCAGATTGGCTTCAACGACAAATGCAAACCATTGGAACCAATATAATTTACGAGTGATGCGTGTACATGCAAAATTTTAAAAGTTTCGAATTAATTTAGTATAAATTCAAGTGGTAAAAAATAATTTTTTTATAAGTTATTTTATGCATTCATTTTTCATCATTTTTTTTACCGCTTGACTTTGTACTAAATGATTAAAAAATTTCAAATTTTTGCTTGTATATGCATCACTTGTGAAGTAGAACGGTTTCAATTGTTTGGATTTGTCATTTGAAACCAATCCGATAGATTTTTGGAGTTTTGCTCACTAAATCTTGAGCGCAACACATGCTAGCTTTACTCTGGTATATATACATATTTCATTTTAAGTCTTATACATAAGTTTTGAAGTCTAAATACTTAAGCTTTCAAATATTTATTCATAGCATATTAAGTCTTTATACATTGCATATCAAGAAAAGGAAAAAAAAAACGGAGCGAATCAAACCCGAAAACACTTCAATATGGGTACCACTTGGAAGAAAAAATTGAGTACAAGATATTCGTAGTTTTAGTTTTGCAAAATTCTTCACAAATCATTAGTAATATGAACGAGATTGAATGGAGGAAAAAAAATATTCCTCTTAAAACGTGCAAAAAAATAGATAAGTGATGAGAAAGCACAGAATAAGTTTAGTCTTCTATTTGTGATGCAAGAGTTGATATATAGCATATCAAGTATTTTATATTTAACACATCTAAGTGTGTGCCAAAAAAAGAACAAAATAAAAATTGAACTTGTTAAAAAAGAAAAGTTACAGGCGTTCAAAAAAGAAAAGTGAGCTTGGAAAATTTTGAGGATAGAGACGCAGAACTATATAATTTCTCTTAATTTTTTATTTTTTATTTTAAGAAATCAATGTGAAAGAAGCGAAGCAAACTCTTTTAATCTAACATAAATTTTAAGTTCTAATAATCAGATTTCTAAACCACTTATTTTTATTAAAATAATTAAAAAATATTATTTAGCCTCTCTATATTCATATTCTAGTTGCTTCCTGACTCCTGAGTAGTCACCCTCTCATAAAAAAAGAAGTAGATTTAACAGTGGAATCAAATGAAGTGGATAATCCCCCACAATGTATTGGGCTATAATTTTTCCAACAGATTTACAGCATATTGGACCTAAATTAATTCATGGCAGCCCAAAATGTTTGATTCAAAGTTATTTAAGGTGGGCCAGGCCCAGATCAATGCGATTTTTATGCATGTAGGGTACTTCAAATATGCCCTTAAAGAACCTTTTTTTTGTTTCTGTTTTTTCAATGTTATATTATATTTTTTTATGTTATAATTTCAGTTGCTTATTTTTGGTGTATGAATCAAAGGTATGATACTATATCTAATTTAAAACTTATGTTTTCTTGCGATGTGAAGGATCTATTAGGAAGTTCACATACCATTACTATGGCAGGATCACAAGGTACAGTCTTTATGTCTGGTGCAGGTGATAGATCTGATTACAGAGATGGTAGTCCTTCAAGATGTTTGGTGTTGTTGTGATTATTTTGGTTTTAGGGGTTTTTATGCTTAATTATAGTTCTTTATTTTTTGTTATAGTGTTTCTATATATGTTGTTCTTTTGTGATTGCTATAGGTATTTTTTAAAATACCTCGTATGAATAATTGTGAATGCTATTATTGTTGTCAGCTGGTACCAATAGTGGTTCCAATAAGACATGTTTTTTTATATCGGTGGGCAGATCCACTTTTGTTCAAAAATATTTTTATGGATTTTTTATTGTTCAATTTAAATTAAGAAAGTAACTTAGATGAGTTAAATTACTGGATCATTGCTAGGAATAATCATCGCATTGTTGGAAGTACGTCGGTGCTCTTTTGGATATCTATTATAACTGGACAGAATAAAATAAAAATTTGATCAATTTTTTTTTGATGATTTTAGGACTATATAGTATAAAAAACACTAGATTATTTTTTTCAGAAGAAAAAGTGATTAAATTGCAAAAATGATAGAAATAGAAACATATTTTTACTTTTTTTTGAGTGAGACATAATGTTATATTTTATTAAACATATAATTTTATATTATTTTGAAGAAACATAGAAATATAGGTATATTTTTAAAATTATTTTTAGCCTCTCCTCTAATCATTAATCAGATGATAATTACACGGAATAATGTAATAACTTGATCAATTTATTATTATTATTTTAAGACTATATAGTAAAAATTTCAAACTATTTGATAACTATATCAAATTTTTTTTTTCAGAAGAAAAAAGTTATTAATTTTTGGAAACAGAATCTAGTGCTGGTGTCAATTCTTGTTTGAACTTTTTTTTTTTTTTTTTTTTGATGAGATGTTTGAGCTTTTAGATGAGAAGACTTTTGTCAACTGAGCTGTCGTCGGCGCCTCCTTATTAAAATGTTCTCACAACACACGTGCTCCAAAACAATTGAGGATTGGATTTTCTGTGGCGATATATATGAGTACGGCTAATACGTTTCCTCTAGTATATCGAGAATATGCTTCCGGCCTCTAAAATCTATCGAATCGGCTTCAAATTACAAATTCAAACCGTTCAAACCAATCTCCTCAATAGGAGTTTTGTTTTCATATAATTTTTTTTTAATTTTCGGATTTATTACCATCAAGTCAAGCGGTCAAAATATGAAAGATTTTGTGCGTATTTTAATGCACTATATCCTTCATTTTTTGACCGCTTGACTTGATAGTAAATGAAGTCGAACTTTTTTTTTATATAGAAACGAATCTCTCGTTAAGGAGATTGGTTTGAACGGTTTAGATTTGTCATTTGAAGTCGATTCAATAGGTTTTAGAGACCGGAAGCATATTGTCGATATACTATAGGAAGCGTGTTAGCCGTACTCTCTCTCTCTCTCTCTATATATATATATATTAAACAGAAATGTTTGTTTTTTTAAAGCAAACAAAAGGATGTCTTCTAGGCATGGAGGGAGCCAAACATTCAAACTATGGGAGTCAACCGTATAAAATTTGTGTGTGGAGAATGAGAGTCAATTTTATAATTTCTTGATATTTTCTTCTAAATTATAAAAAAAATCATTCATAAATATATATAAAAAAAATGGGGGTCAATGACCCCATACTCTCTGTTTATCTCATTCTCTGCTTCGAGAAAAATATATGTTGTATGTAGTTGTGTACTTGTATGTATATTTTCAATTACAATATATTTCACATTTAACTACTTTTTGTTATTATCATTATTATTGATGATTTATTGGAGAATACTCACCCATGTTTTACTAATTGTTTTTCAAATACCAAAAACATTTTACAAGTAAAATAAAAATAACAAAAACTCTAGAGTAGGGGTAGATCCATAGTTGTTTATCTCTAAATTTTGAAAAACATCATTTGACTCATATATAACTTAAATTGTCTACATTTAGATTGGGCCTTAGGTTTGATTAGAGGTTTGTCTATACTAAAATTCAACTGTTGAAATTGGTACCAAAAAATAAAAAATCACTCCCTATTTGTTCTTGAGTCTTGTGAATTGAGATTTAATAGACATTGAAATCACTACTAAAAACATCACTAAAGAACCGTAAAGAAACAAAATAAAAAACAAATGTTTATCATATTAAGAATTAAGTCCAGAGGCGGAACCAGACTTTTAAGGTATGGGGGTCAACCATATAAAATTTTTGTACTGCGAATGAGGATCAATTTTATAATTTTATAGCATTTTACACTAAACTATACATAAATTTATGTATAATTATAAAAAATTTAAAAATAAATGAGGGTCAATTGACTCCCATTGTTTCTTACTGGATTCGCCTCGCGGCTACAGCTGATGAGTGACAATTTTTTTTAAAATTCGAAAAATCCAAAAAATATTTTTTGCCCTCTCTTTAACTGATAGACTGGCTCCGCTCTTATTCTAAAATAAATCATATCTTTATCATATCAAACCTTTAAAAGATCAAGCTCCCATTCATTTTTATTGCAACAGAAAATCTGGATAGACATCTTCCACTTCAATCCTTGAATTAGAATATTTGAAGACTTTGATTAAAATATGAGCATTTGCCCCTGATTCTATACCTCATCTAGTAGGTTAGACTTTTTTTAACATGATTAATTGTACTTGCATGCCTACTAATTTCAAGAGCAAGAGGAACAAAGAATCTCAACCTTCAAGATGTATCAGGTACCAAATTAAGTTATATTTGAATTTGGATGATTGATGACAGATTATTCTATGCCATTTATGCTTGCATACAGTCACAGAGTCACCATATAATATGAGTAGACAATTGTCTATTTTTGAAATTTTAAAATCAGATATGAAGTAGTATAAATATGTTAGCCTGCATACTTTTGGATATTAAATTGCCTACTCCTATCTTTTGATAATTCAATATTGCAATCCAATCAAATGAATTAAATTGCAAATTGCGACTGATAATTGACTAAAATTATTGAGTGTTAATGTTTTTCTTGATTTCTATTTGAAGCTGATTTAAAATTTGATGAGATTAATTAAAACAATTCAAGTATACAAGTTAATTTTAATTTTGTCCACTGACTCGGTAATCCGGTAATCCGAATTATTTTGCCCACCTCTAACTCAAATTCTGACTAAAATTCTGACTACGCTACTGCATCCATGCATACATGCAAGAGAAAGAACAATATTTACATTGGTTGAGAAGGCTATAATTCATTCCCAAAAGAATCTAGATGGATCAATCTTTAATTAGTCACAACAATTCCTTTATGTATAGAAATTCTTGTGTACAATTTTTTTAACACCAATTTTATGGGTCAGCACAAGGGCAGAGTTTTCAATTTTTTTTAATTAAAATAAGGGAAACAACAAAACAAAATATTTAAAGAAATAAATCTATATGACTTTGTCTGCACAAAATTATAACATTTAAATTTTTTTAGTTTTAATTAAAGGAAATTAAAAATATGAAAAAAAAAACATAAGAAAATAATTTCATGGTCAGTTGTCAAATATATATGTTGTTAATATAACTTATACTTCCAGAGTAAATTATAAAAAATATATTGGAGTAAATTATTGCTCAAGTATCTTATGTACCAACACTACAAAATTAAATTAACTGGATAACAATACTTCTTGTTTTACACTTTTATTTGATCCTTAATTCAGTCCATAATATACCACATAATATTGCATTGGCACTTGTATTTTTTTTTTTAAATAAAGATGAAATCTTCTATTTTTAAATATTTATAAAAAGTCCACTCAGTGAAATTTAAAATACATTAAAAGTACTGACTCATCCACTACAGTTAAATTAAATATTTTTTTTCTTGTTACTTGGATGTTGACTGACAAATGACAATAGATGGACCAATGCAAAATATACCTTTTTTGAGAAATAAATAATGCAAAAAAATCACCTGATGGCTATTCTATTTGCACTCCATTTCAATTTGAAAAACCTTTTTTTTGCTGAGGAGAATTTGAGTACCTAAGTACCTATGCATCTGTTTGGCATCATTGTGCTTAAAAGAAATATGTTGCATCTCTCCAGTTCTGGTTTGATCCAAGTGTCCCTGAACTGAATTTGACTGTCAAAACAGAGGACTGGAGATGTGCAGCGTTTATATACTGGAGGGTTAGTGATAATTGATCAGATGGTATAATTTGATTCAAACGAAGCTTATCTTGTTGTCTATGAAAAAAGAAAAGAGGGAATATAAATTTCTAGACACCCGTGCAACACACTGTGTCAAAAGGAAAATATGTATACCAATAACCAATGTCTCATGCTATCATATTCTTTTAGATATCATATCAAAATTCTTAACATCAACTAGGAATTTTCAGGGCCTTTTCGGGTCTGTTACTGTGCACGTGGAAAAAAAAATTTCAATTCAACTTTGTATTTTTTGTTTCACATACACAGTAAAAATCAGTTCAAATTGAAGTCTAATCCATTTCCGTTCCTGTCTGTAGCCGAACAGGTTCTTAGTTTGTGTCAAGTTTCAACAATTTAGTAATTAATCATCAGGGATTGTAGCTAGTAAATTAAGTGGTAATTTGTTAGTATGATTTTTAAGAGGTGGTAAATTCAATATTCCACAAGTATGATATATGTTTTCTGTCAAAAAAACAAACAAACATATATTCACAAATTTTAATCAATATTATGTATTCGAAAAATCGCTAAATAAATGAGAAGAGAGAATGTTAGTACAATATTAGTTGGTGAATTTTCAACGGAGCGATTGGAATCCGGTGCCTATTTAAAATGTGATCCGAATGTCTCAAATTTGACATGATTTAAATTTGAATTATTACCCAAATCTATTTTAAATATCAAATAAACAAAAATTTAACTCAGCATAACCCGAACAATTAGATCATGGTATGAAATTAGACACGACTTGATTAACCCAAAGTTCTAAAATATTATATAAATTAATAGACGAACAAAAAACCGATCAAAGCTGAATCGATACAAATAAAACCGGGCCCTAACTCAATGCTTGACAATCCGATAACCCAACCCGACCCGACCCGATAAAAAATTATCTAAAACTACGCTAGATGATCCAAATCGGTAAACCAATAATTTTTCAAAATCAAACTGACTTGACCTGATCAAACCTGATCTGACATGTCTGATTGTCATCTCAAACTAGGATTCTAGGAGTGAAACCTATGGACCGGATAGTGATAAAATTATATCTGTATCTAGTGTTCGAATTTTGCCCCCGGGGGCGTGCCCGTCCTGCCCGTGCCCGTGCCACGGGCACCCACGGGCACACGGACACACGGACACGGGCGTTAAACGGGCTGGACATGATTTTTTTTTCCCTGCCCGTGACTGTCTGGCCCTCCGTGCCCGTGCGCCCGTGTGCCCGTGCCCGTGCGCCGTGCCCCGCCCGTGATGCCGCCCCCGTGCCCGTGCGCCCGTGCCGTGCCCGTGCGCCCGTGCCCCGCCCGTGATCGCCCGGCCCTCCGTGCCCGTGCGCTCGTGTGCCCGTGCCCGTGCCCTTTTTTTTTTTTTTTTTTTCCGAAAATAAAATTCAAATTTCCCCCTCCCCCGCCCCCCCCACCCCAGCGGCCCACCCTCTGCATTTTTTTTTTTTTTAAATTCAAAAATGAGATATATTTTTTTAAAACTTTAAACGGCCATAACTTTTGCTAGGAAAGTCGGATTGATGCGTATGACGTCAATTCGGAAAGGGGAGGAGGAGACGGTGGCGACCGTCACCTGGGGTTTACCCAGGTATCCGGAAAATCAGAATCGCCAAAAAACGTCGTTTAGTGCCTCAAAAATTAAGTTTAAGGTTTTTAGTGCCAAAAAACGTCGTTTAGTGCCAAAAAATGTCGTTTATTTTTTAATCTATTGTTTTAAAATAAGAACTTAATTATTTAAAGTAATTGATTTAAGAAATTTTTAATTTATATTTTATTATAACAAAAATTATTGAGTTACAACCATGTCAAATGAATTTAAATTTGTATGAATTTGGATTTATAATTATTTATAATTTGAATTTATAAAAAAAACAGAAAAAAAAAACAGAAAAAAAAACAGTAAGTAAAAAAAAAAGAAAAGAAAATGCCCTGCCCGTCCTGCCCCCGCGCCCGTGACGGGCACGGGCATTAAACGGGCAGGGCGAAATTTTTTTTTTTTTTGCCCGTGCTCGTGCCCGCCAGTGCCCGTGTCCGGGCACTACCCGGCCCTTTGTAATACTCTACCTGTATCAGTTTTTATTTTTTGAATACGGATATGAATCAGATATTAAATGAATGCGAATACGGATCGGATATTAAACGGGTATAGATTTGAATATCCACCTTTTTATAATAGTGAATAATATAATTTTTTTATAATATATATTAAATATTTACTATTAGAATATGAATAATTAAAATTTAAAATCATATCCATATTCATATCCGTATCCACACAAATATTCAAATATTGAATATCCGCATCTAATTTTCAGATACGAATTCAAATACAGTCAGATAATATCCAATCCGTTTATACTCCTACCTCGAACTGCTCCATGTGTGGCCAAATTAAAGAATAACCATCACTTATTCACTTAGGATCTCATCTGCTAAAATATAATAGTCCTAACATTATTTATCTCCCACGTGTCGTATATATTTAGTCTAACTCATTTCCAACACTTTTTTTACTTGTATATAACTAGCGTGTGATATGCTAATGGAGAGGATTAATATGCGAACACAATTTAAAATTTAATTTATTAAATTAGTTTCAAATGATGATGACAGACTAATGAGATAAGTTTTATTCACGAGTGGAACGTGTACATGTAAATAAATTTTATATTTATTTAGTTTAAAATCAAGCGGTAAAAAATAAAGATTTAATGTATTTATTTTTCATTATTTTTTTTACCACTTAACTTTGTACTAATAAATAAATAAAAAATTCAAAAATTTACATATATATGTATCATTCATGAAGTAGATTGATTTTAACAGTTCGAACTCTTCATTTAAAACTAATTAAATAAAGGTTCATTTTTTAGAGTAAGATTTTGATTATTGAGAGTTAAACAGAAATTTTTATTTCTTATATCCAATTTGTTCTCAATTATTTTCTTATTTTTTTTACAATGAATGCACATCATATCTAACTAAGAAACAAATATTATTAGAATATATTGCCAATGACGAAATAAACAACACATCTAAAAAAAAAGTGCAAAGATATATATTTTTTGTCTTTCTTTGATCCGTCCTTAATTAAGAATGTCTATATGCTATTTTCATTATTTGCTGATTTTTTATAATGATTACTTAGTGATCTTAATTTTTTTTTAAATATAATCAAATTTAAAGATTTCAACAAAACAAGCACACTGGATTTGTTTTTTTTTTTTTTTTTAATGAAAAATAGCTCCATCGATCTTATGAATTGGTGGAGGCAGTAAGCATGGTGGAGCAAATGCATTTCTGCCTCCATCGATCTATATAATCGGTGGAGCTGTTTTCATAAAAATTAAATTCAGTATGCTTGTTTTGTTGAAATATTTAAATTTGATGCTATTTAAAAAAATCGTGATCTTATATACTTCAACGGTAGAATAATTGATTAAAAAAAAAACAAGAATAAGAAAAGTAAGGATAACTTGGGATATTGCAAGTTTAATTTAGGAGAATTTGATGATTGGAATGTATATAGCACTAGATTAATTATGAGCTTTCATTTCTCACCAAAGAAAATATATTGGCCATTATTCTCACTTTAGTATAGCTTATTGAAAATTTAAAATAAGGTTTAGTGATAATTAGCATCGATTATGATTCTATATTGAACAAAATTTCAATACAGTTTCTAAAAAACTTAATATAAACATACATACACAAAAAAAAAAAACCATATTGTTAAATTCTTACTGTGTATTTTGTTTTTGTATTATAAAATATTTTCATAAAGTTGTTTTCTTTTGAGGAACATTATCTCACTGTAATTAATTTCGTTATTTCCTTTTTGTTATGCATTTATTACACAAGATATGAAAAGAAAGTTAAGCTTTTTTTGTGTTAACACATAAAAACATTAGATTATGCTAATAATATTACACCAGTGTTTTCCAAAATGGAGAGCAATATGGAACCTTAGAGAGAGAGAGGAGGCTAACCTTCCCCTATAAAAATGCATCAACCTTCAAGAGAAACACATACACACAACATCTACAACAGCTTTGTAACAAAACCCTAGCTGCAAATCCCTATAGTTTAATTTATTCAACCTCTCTCTGACCCCTTCTTTCTAACAGAAGATCCCAATGGGTTATTCGCTAAATGGATGGCCGGAGCCTGTCGTACCGGTTCAATCGATATCAAACAGTGGCATTACTGAAATCCCCGCAAAATACATTAAACCTCCTACCAAGCGTCCTTCACTCGAATCCTTGGAAACCAAAGTTGATACCGATGTCTACATACCCGTGATCGATATCAGTCCCCTCATTAGTGGTTCCGATCACACCGACGAAGTCACACATGCGATATCACACGCTTGCAAAGAATGGGGATTCTTTCAAGTAGTGCACCATGGCGTGACGCCTGATTTAGTTCAAAAGATGAAATATGTGTGGAGAGAGTTCTTCTATTCGCCAATCGCTGTGAAGAAGATGTATGAAAATAATCCTACGACGTATGAGGGATACGGTAGTCGTGTCGGGGTTGACAAAGAGGCGATCTTGGATTGGGGCGATTATTTCTTCTTGTACTTGTTGCCAGAGTCGACGAAGAACCTTGATAAGTGGCCTAAACTGCCTCCAAATTTAAGGTAAATTAATTTAAATATAGAAAACACAAAATAAAACCATTTTAAAGAATTATTTATATATATCTAACGTGCATCAATTAAAGTAAGTTGCCTTCCAAAAACTTATACTGTAGTATTTGAATATTAAATTTTAAGTATATATGTAATACATAATCATCTCTATCATTATTCACATGATGTTAAGTTTTCATATATAGTCTCAAGCTCTGTGCAAAACAGCAAAAGGGTGCATATCACAACTACAAAAAGCAACCAATGATATATATATATATATATATATATATATAGAGAGAGAGAGAGAGAGAGAGAGAGAGACTAATATGATTTCCGTAGCATATGGGCCGAAGTGCTTACGGTTCAAATTTGAAATTTCAAAATCCAAAAAGTCGATCTGTACCGTTAGATGTGTTCTCCATATTGAAATGTACCTGGAGACCAAATTTTACATTTTTTGGAATTTTTTTACTATTTATTAAGCCACTTTGAAAATTGCTGATCCAACGGTTTCACTGTTGGGTTAAGCCACCGTTGGATCAGCGATTTTCAAAGTGGCTTAATAAATAGTAAAAAAATAAAAAAAATGTAAAATTTGGTCTCCAAGCACATTTCAATATGGAGAACACATCTAACGGTTCAGATCAACTTTTTGGATTTTGAAATTTCAAATTTGGACCGTAAGCACTTCAGCCCATATGCTACCGAAAACATACTAGTCAATCTCTCTCTCTCTCTATATATATATTTCATAAAGTTAAATAAGCAAGTTTACCTTATAAATATACATATATATATTTGCAGGGAGATCACTGAAAAGTATGGTGAAGAGGTAATGAAGCTTTGTAAGGTGCTGATCAAAGCAATATCCAAAAGCTTAAGTTTGGATGAGAGCTACATGTTAAAGGCCTTTGGCGGAGACGACATTGCCGGGACTCTTCGAGTTAACTATTACCCAAAATGCCCTCAACCCGAGTTAACCCTCGGTCTGTCACCACACTCCGATCCCGGGGTTATAACAGTACTTTTAGCAGATGAACATGTAAAGGGTTGCCAAGTGATGAAAGGTGATTCATGGGTGGATATCAAGCCCATAAATGGTGCATTTATAGTCAATATTGGTGACCAAATTCAAGTACGCTTTTATATATTTCTTATAATTGTTATTTTTTTTTTCTTTTGTTTATTTGCTTGCATGGTTGCATGGTTCATCTTTGAATGGACATATACATTTTTAGGGAATCCTTTATTTATTGGGGACAACAAATGCGTACTTATATATAGTACTGATATTGAATTCTGATTGCTAGTTGTTCCAAATTGCGGGAAATGTAATCATAGTTCCTAAAATAAAATAAAAATGCATTAATGAGAATTAATGTGACATTCAATTGAGAAGATATATATCATCATTATCTGCTCGACAACATTTGAATGTAATAAATGCTAGATATAGTGCATATAATTAACTTTTATGTTAGAAGAAACAAATGATAGATATACTTAGATAATTCATTCATTAAGTGCTTGACAATATTATTTGAATGCAACAAAGACAAAGATGTATACGCATTGTTGTCATGCATGTCATATACTTAATTTACTCAATCTTTGTCCCAAATAATTAATTATATATATAGCATGGAAATAAATTAATGCCAAAATGAATTTTTATATACAACTAATTAATGATTAATTAGCAATATATTTTTTTAAATTAAGGTGTTAAGTAATGCTATTTACAAGAGCGTGGAGCATCGCGTGGTGGCAAATGCACAGTCAGAGCGATTCTCCTTTGCATTGTTTTGCAACCCGAGAGGTGACATGACGATTGGATCAGCACCGGAGCTGGTGGACCCGCTCTCTAAGCCGCTCTACGATCCGACCACATTCGACGAATATCGGGTGTATGTGCGCACAAGAGGTCCCCTTGGCAAGTTGCAAGTTGAGTCGCTTAAGGCTGCTTAATTAGTTGACAGCCTCTGTCAATATATATTCAGAAAAATAAAAAGCTGGTTAATTAGTGTGATGTCAAATGCTAATTAATTAATTTCTGTGTTAAAAAATTAGCTGGAGGAAATAAAAAGTGCTTAAAATTTGTAGAGAATAAATTGTTGTACAAATATTATAGAGATTTATGGTGTGGATTTTCAAGATGAAGCCTTATACAGTATATATAGTAATCAATAAATCCAAATTCAGTCTAATTTCGGTCGGGTTTGTTTATTATTATTCAGTCTGTGAGCGTTGATGTAGATTGAATGATTCCGACTAAACATCGAACTAAATTAAATGGAAAATAATGTTAAGTTGTCTGGTTATATCAATTTGTATGACTTTGTCATTTTCAATTGAAGGAAGACACATCATGACGTCATACCTGTGAATTATCGTAACGAAAACGTGATTAATTTCATGCGGTACTTGTGAAGTGCTATAACGAAATCGGTAATGACATAATTAATTTCCATTAACAGGACGTAATTCACTATGTTTGAGATCCGCTTCAAATTATGTATATGTTCAACTGGACCCCGAAGGTTGCATGTACTACTAGATCCGGAATGTATGCTCATATTAGAGAACGTCAAGGTTTTCTATAGGGCTTGTTCGGCACAAAGAAATTGTAGTGAAATAGAGAGGAATTGTTACAGAATAGTAACTGAACATGAGTGTAAGAGAAAAAGTGAACCATAGAATTTCATGCACTTAAAAATTAATTCAGTACTTTTGCAGTACGGCCCTTGTTTTTTCCCTTAATTATGTACATAGGCTTATTTGTTAAGGATTAAATATTTAGATGTGTTTATCTTTTATTGTAAATTTTTAATACCAAAAGTTGGTTGTCATAAATCATAATGTCCGCCTTTTTTTTTTTGAGAAAAACCGTCTTTTTTTAGTTGAACAAAATAAGAACAACGTTGAATATGTACATGTTTAAAATTTATTCTAAGAACCTTACGGTACTTTTAGTTTCGAGTTGAAGTGATCGGAATAGAAAATATAACATAATTAACTATCATTTTTAAACATAATCTATCACAAATTATCAATATAAAAAAAAAAAAACAAACTGATTCAAAGCACAATTTAGTGTCATAGTTTTGTTTGATGTTTTTAAAATAAAAACAAATTACGATTACGATTGCCAAAAAAAAAAAAAAAATTCAACTCAGCTTGCCATTTTTAGTCAGAAGACGACCTTTCTGAATTAGAAATTCTACAATTCAGGAAATTGAACTGCCTCTGATCTTTAAATGCAGATTAATTGCATTTTTGTAACTAAAATAGTTGATGTTGTGGCTGGATGCATTAATTTACCAGCACTGTGTGCGAAGATAATTTTGAAATAAATAGAGTTGTAATCCGGACTTTAATCCCGAAAATAATACGTTTTTTTTTTTCCCATGAAAGTGGGTCCCACGCAATGATGACAAATTACTAAGCACATATAATTCAACACAAAACCAGCAGCGGCACACAGATCTGAAAATGAGTAGAACGAGGATACTCCCAGAAGTACCAGAGTATCAGGTCTCTTTGTACTCTTAACTCTAAACTCTATCGGATTAATTTCGAACGACGAATCCAAACCGTTGAAATCCTTCTACCTTACGAGTGATGCATCTACATATAAAAATTTTAAAGTTTCGAATTAATTTAGTATAAAGTCAAGTGGTCAAAATTAGAAAGTTTTTAAATTAATTTTAATGCATTCACTTTTTGAAAGCTTTTTGACCACTTGACTTTATACTAAATTAATTCAAAACTTTAAAATTTTCACATGTAGATGCATCACTCGTAAGGTAAAAGGATTTCAACAGTTTGGATTCATCGTTCGAAGTTAATCTGATAAGTTTTAGAGTTAAGAGTACAAAGGAACTTGGTACTCTTAGGAGTACCCTAGTTTTACTATCTGAAAATAGAGTAGAATTAGAGTGTTCTTAAGTTCACCAAGCATCTTTGTGAACTAACTCCAAAACCTATCGGACTGGCTTCAAATGACGAATCCAAATCGTTGAAATCCTTCTATCTTACAAGTGATGCGTCTACATGCAAAAATCATAAAATTTTAAATTAATTTTGTATAGAGTCAAGTAGTCAAAAGACGTCCAAAAAGTTGAATGCTTTAAAATTAATTTATAAACCTTAGAATTTTGACTACTTAAGACTTTATACTAAATTAATTCGAAACTTTAAAATTTTCACATGTAAACACATCACTCATAAGGTAGAAGGATTTCAACAGTTTGAATTCGTTGCTCGAAACAAATCCGATAAATTTTAAAGTTTAGTTCACAAAGAAATTTGGTGAAGTTAAGAACACCCTAGTTCTACTCTAGAAAATATAACACAATTAACTACCATTTTTAAACATAATCTATCACAAATTATCAATATCAAAAAACAAACTGATGCCAAGCACAATTTACTGTCATAGTTTTGTTTGATGTTTATAAAATGAAAAACAAACTACGATTACGGTTGCAAAAAAAAAAAAAAAAAAATTGCAGCTCAGCTTCTCCAATTCAGGAATTGAACTGCCTCTGATCTTGAAATGCAGATTAATTATATTTTTGTAACTAAAATAGTTGATGTTGTGGCTGGATGCATTAATTTACCAGTACTGTGTGCGATCCTGGTATGAGTCTCATTTAGTGAGCAAACATATATATAAGCAATACACATCCAGACTTTTTTCATTTCTATCTTTTTTTCCCTCTCCTTTTGTAACATTTTGCACTTCTTTTAATACATAAAAAATAAAGGCTTGGCCCTTATTTAATCTATACCAAAAATATATAAGCAATACACATACAGCAACAAAAAAAAAGGTAAAGCAAATTACTTAATCTTTTATTCAATTTCGATTAGTAGCTCCAAATACTGATACAATGGTTATATTTTTGCGGTGGATTTCAGTATAGAAGGTAATATTTGGTGCAATACAACTACAATCAAAAGGGCAAAGAAGTAAACTCATATCTTCCCTGATGAAAAGGGTCATGAAGATTTTAACAGAGCAGTTTTGACTTCCTGCAGCGCTCGGACTATAAAATCAAAACAACACTGCATATGATTTGTATGCTGCATGAAGCCAAAACTGCTCTGTTAAAATCTTTACCAAATGAAAAAATATATATCCCAATCAACAAAATTTTCAAGCTAATATGATACAGGTCTGAACACATCACAGCAACTGGTCCCACTTATCAGTGAGAATCTGTACACAAGAACAAGAAAAACTACTGATAACACACTATCCACTCCATATGCTTATTACTAACTCAAGCGCTTCTTTTTCCACAATAATTTCAACTCTTGAATTTGTCAATATCTCATAAATGAATATTCAAAACCAAACAACAAAGTATTGTTTTTAATAGTCAAAGTAGAGAAATAAGTAATTAAACAAGGATTATCTCCATGTTAAAGTAACAAGAGGTTGCAAAAGATTAATATTTATGATGAAACAATGTTTGAGATAAAAATAAACAAATACAAACCCAATATTCATTCAAGGCATATCCATTGATATTTGATGATACTTGCAACAATCATTGATCAACCAAGAAACCGACTTCCAATAGTCAATGCAAAAAACTGCATTAGCATTTAGCAATGATCGAAGTGATCCCTTGTTTTTGGTAGCAATTTTATCAAAAGTCTGATCATATCTTCTCCAATATAGCGACATTATGACATAAAACATCAGCTGGTTATACGACTCTCTCAACAGAACTTGGAAGTTGCACTTGTTTTTTCCTATTTTGTCTCTATTACTTCATCCAAACTAGAAATCTGTTTGCAACTGGACATACCTCTTTAACTCTTTAAATTAATGGATGATACGAATGTATAAGATACAAATACTAGTGGAAAATACTTCCAGTCAAGCCAAAATCAATTCAGAGCTTATTTGGAAAATAGGGGTTTGCTTTGAGATTCGTGCGAGAATAAAAACAGAAGACTTGGATCTCATTCTAAAAACATGCTCTTTGACTGTTTTTTTTTCTGAAAAAATTACAAAAATATGCTTGTAGTTCAAAATAATGGTAAAGTTATGCTTCACCATAAAAACTCGTCCCACCATAATTTCATACTCTGGGTTAGGAATAAATATATTGACAGAGCAGTTTTTTCTTAATGCAGTGCACGGACAATAAATGTATATGATTTATGGGCTGCATGAAGCAAAAACTGCTCTGTTAATATCTTTACCCCTGGGTTAGCCTCTGAATACAGTGTTTTTAAAGTGGTAGAATTTGATTAAGCCATATTATTCCGAAAAAAAATATCTGATGATGGAAGAACAACAAAATTACAAAAAGATATAGAAAAAAAAATTGATATACGAGAGAACAAATTATCAGTTACCAATTATGATTAGCTCAGCAGCGATTTACCACTATTCAATCTAGAAACTTCTACAATTCAAAGGTAATTAATTATCTGTGTAATCTGAACTGTTCCAAAAGAAGCTTGTTTAAAAAGAAAACAAACCTGAATGTAACATTCGCACTTTGGACAATCTGCATCCCTGCAATATTTTTTTTTCCAGTAATATTATAATTAGGATGGTCTTATCTCTCAACTCCATGACTATAAATTACATTAATTCAAATGACTAATGGGTTTTTGTAATGTTACTGGTCCTTACTGAAAAAATAGTTATTCACTTTGCCAAGTCGAAAATAAAATCTTGTTGGGTTTTCCTGTAAAAGAAATAACTGCCAAGGGCACTATTTCTTACGCTAAACCGCTATAGATCCTAATCTTGTAGTCTGGATAACTCAAATTTTGAGTTTAGATCCCAAATATCCGATCAGAATCCGAGCCAATCCGGCCTGAGTTGGAATGCACGGGACCCTTTAATATTCGTGCTAAAGCAGATCAGACAGTCCAGATCTAAACTAAAAATTTGAATTAACTCAGGTGATATGCACTCCTAATATTGTAGTTAATATTGGGCGTCAGGCAAAATATCAGGTTATACCTCTAATAGTTAACTATCAAGTAAACCGAATTCCTGCAAATCTGTGAATGTAATAACTCAAAATCTAGTGACTTGTAATCTCTCAAGTTAGATGCCCAATATATTACATTCAATTGTGTATGTTTTATAGAAGATGACACAGAGAAATGCCATGTAAACATACATTGAACTTTTTAATCATTTAATGAATTTGAGTCCGTAGCAAACTAGCAATAGATATCAACATGGTAGAAGTATTTACTTTTGAAATAAATAGAATATCAAGTGTATTGCAATGAATGTAAACATGGTAGAAGTATTTACAGAAAGTAATTGATTCCAATTTGAAATAAATTTTGTTTCCTTTATTTATTTACTTTAACCAATACATCAGTTACATTCAATGCAGTACATAGAATATATCGAAGGAAATGGAGACTCCTGTTTTTCCTTATCCTAAACTGACTCTATTTTCTTTATACTTCTAATTTTTTTTTTCCAAATAAGCTCTCTAGTGTTTACATTAACAAATGAAATTTCTTTCTTTGATTCTTCAATTCCAATCTGTGAAGAGGACGTCTCTAAATTTGTTCGTTTGAAGTTGTGTTATAAAATCAACAAATGAGAGAACTAGCCTTAAACCGTGATTTCTTTTGAATTCCGCACATATCATTCAGCTCCACTGGTTTTTGCTCAAGGTACCGCAAACGTTATAAGTGGTTTATATATAATTAGCTTAAACAAGAAAAGCTGCTTATGAAACAAAATTCAATCATTCAGAGTGAACAATTCATGACTAGGGTTAGTTTAGTGAACTCCATAGAAATGCGCTCCTAGTGATAATCTTTCCATGTAAAACAACAAAGAACTAATAAACAATTGATGCAGTACAAAATCTAGGCAACAAAGGACGATCTTTTTCACTATAAGTCAAATAATGATAGTATTTATGTGGAAATAAGAAACTGAACTATAAATCAATGAAGAAATTGATAAATCAAAGGAATTGTAAGGCGCTCAAACTTACCTAAGAATGCTGAAAGGTGTACAATGGGCGTTGTCACAGCGTCGCATCGCCTCGTCTCTTCGATGGCGGAGGTGAGGGAGAGAAAAGGAGACGATCTAATCGAATGGTTGCATTATTGGAAATCAAATATTCTGGAAAATTATGAAGAGATAATTAGAGTGGGGTTCGTCCACTCCAGTACCGCATGAGGAATAATGAGATCTGAACCGTTCCTTTTAATCTGACACGATCTTTAAGCGAACCCCATAAGCCAAATAGGTCTGAATTCCAATCGCTCGGCTTGGAGCTCATTCTAGAAAGTGCGGTACCGCTGGAGAAAGGACGGGATTTTATTTTCCTGGAAATGTTGGGAGCTTCCATCAAATTGAAAAAAAAAATTCCCGTTATGAAAATCTTTCCTTTTTCTCCCAATTGGACCCACTTCAAACAACCAGCGGCAGTTCCTTCTTTCGGTAACATTTTTGGGCCGTCTATTCTTCTCTTGAGGCCTTCGCATCCGGGTTGCTCAGGTCCGAATCCGAATCCTGGTAATATCTCCTTGAGGCCTGACGGGCCTATACAGATCCGAATCCGGCAAATATGTTACCCGCAAAGACAAAGCCCAGCGCACTGTTGTCCTTTTCATGATATTTTTCCATATCATATATTCATAGGTTTATCAATGGGTCGGATTTGAATTTAATACAATTTAAATATGAATTTATTAAAATTTAAATACAATTTCATTTCGAATGCAATTTTTCATAATCCAAATGTAGATTCATATCCACTATTGGAGTATATTTCGAACCATATTGAATTATTTAGCTAAACTATCTAATTAATAAGATATATATATATATAATACGAGTGAATATAGTAAATTTTATTATAAATATACAAATTAAAATTATTATTTTAATTAAATTAACTTATATGACTAATTATGATTTAATATATACATATTAGTTTTAACATTTTATGGATTTCGGATATTTCTAATTCATAGGCGAATTCATTAACTATCGGGTACAGATTTAAAAAAAATCCGTTTGATTCCAATTTGAATCGGAATATCCATTGACAACCTATATATACATAAAATTACACCCAGAATCAATTAAAGGAGCATCCTTCACAGATTTAGTCTGAGACTTATCTAGTTGGAGAAGGAGCATCCACAAATCATTGCCAGCTGGCACTCTGTAATTAAAGAACCTAATTTTCACGAGCTCTCTTCTCTCTCTCCTTGATCATCTCTCTCTTTTTCTCTCTTTCTCTCTCTCTCTCTCCACCTCACAAACTCTCACAGAGACAGAGAGAAAAGATGGCATTATGGATGAACAGTGGAGTAGCGCCACCACTGGCAGGTGGGGTACTCAGAGAATGCGAGCTTATGGGCAAGCGTATGGATTTGACATATGGCAAGGTCGTTGTGGCGCCACTGATGAGTAGAAAATTCCGCAACATTAGAATGTCGATCGCCACTGGTGAAGTCACCGGAGAGGTCAAGGTATAATTTTATTTTTTCCTTTGGTTCACAGTTTGTTTTAGTTAGTGTACTGGTATATATGTTTAGTGTTATCAGCAAAGAACAAATGTCTTCACCGAATCACATACTATGCTTATTTTTGTAATGACAACACTTGTATGTACAATCGATCGATCGATGCTTGATTGATTGTTGCTTGTTTGCATCTAGTTTGAAGATATAGACTTGGATCGGAGAAACCCACGGACGGTTGTGGCGGTTATACTAGGCGGTGGAGCTGGAACCCGTTTGTTTCCTCTTACCAAGAGAAGAGCTAAACCCGCAGTAAGTTTTTTTTTTTTTTTTTTTACCGCTATGATGTATACAAACACGTACCAATGTATCATGCGGGCAATGTTATGTCATATTGTTTTCCTTATGTGTTAGGTACCGATAGGTGGGGCCTACCGGCTTATCGATGTGCCGATGAGCAATTGCATCAATAGTGGTATTAATAAAGTGTACATCCTAACTCAGTTCAACTCGGCCTCTCTGAATCGACATCTCTCCCGTTCCTACAACTTCAGCAATGGCGTAGGATTTGCCGACGGTTTTATCGAGGTGCGTATCCATTTCATTTTTCTCTCCTTTTTATTTTATATGTTACTGGTAAGGTTGTACCAGCAATAATCCCCTCTCCGATTTCAGTACCATATACTCTGGTACGCTCCGTGCGTAACCAAAATCTCAGTTGGGACAAATTGCAAAATTGTTGTTCTTTTTTTTTTAAATTTTTAATCACTTAATTAATTGATGTTATCTGGTACAGGTATTAGCAGCAACTCAGACATCAGGAGAGCAGGGAAAGAGGTGGTTTCAAGGCACAGCCGATGCCGTTCGTCAATTTCACTGGCTCTTTGAGGTGTTTATATCTTACCTTAATTGTTGTTGTATTGTATTTCTTTTTAAGTATCATATGGTGATATATTCCTTAAAAGTTACTGGTTTCTGCTTATAATTAGTGCAATCAGTTCTTACTTCTTAGCCCCTAAGATTCTATTGAATATCAGTCTGATCCAATTAATTTACATAATGAGCATGATAAATTGTGATTTAATTGCCAACAAAGAGCCAAAAAATTCTAGAATATTATCTAAATACGTACCTGATTACATAAATGTACAGGATGCAAAAGCAAAGGACATAGAGGATGTAATGATCTTATCTGGAGATCATCTTTATCGAATGGACTACATGGACTTTGTTCAGGTTAACTAAATACTTACAAACATCTAACAATTTTCTTTATAAACAAAGTTTAAAATCATGCTGATTTTCTCTTTTTATTTCATGCAGCATCATCGACAAAGTGGCGCAGATATTACAATTTCATGTTTACCTATGGATGACAGGTAATTAGATAATTAATCTGCAATGTTTTGTTTTGTTGAAATTTGTTGATTAACTTGGTGTTGAGAATTTAGAACAATTTTGTAAAATAACCGTTGGGGCTATATTAGAAAGATTAGTAATTAATTAGCCGTTAGTCATTCCATAATTAGGCTAAATTCGTATTTTTGTAATTTAGGCAACACAATAACAGTAAGGAGTAGTAGTGTGTGTGTGTGTATAAATAGAGGAGAATTGAAACTGTAAGAATATAACAAAAACAATAAAACAATTTTTCTTATTCTTTGACGTTTGGATAAATCAAGGAATAGAGCAAGAATAGAGTTTACCTTAAGATTGAGAATAGTAGTAGAATAGTGAGAAAACTCACAAAAGAAAAACAAAGAATAGCCCATATTTGTTAATCCAAACACACCCAAACGAAGAATAGTAGCTCGGAACAGTGCTAACCGGAATTAGTGACTATTCTTCACCCATCCAAACGCACCCTATTTAATGTTCAACACTTGTAATTCCTGATTCTTTGCTTGACAGCCGCGCTTCGGATTTTGGATTGATGAAGATTGATAACAAAGGAAGAGTAATTTCCTTCAGTGAGAAACCTAGAGGAAATGATTTAAAGGCTATGGTAATTAACAGATTATATTCAAACAGAAATTAATCAGTCTGTTTGTTTAATTACCACTTGTGTTTACAGTTTTTATGATTTTGTAAATGTGTTTACAATACTTAATTTTATTTTGTTTCCAAAGCAAGTTGATACTACTGTTTTGGGGCTCTCAAGAGAAGCAGCAGAAAAGAAACCTTATATTGCTTCAATGGGGGTTTATGTGTTCAAAAAAGAAATCTTGTTGAACCTTCTCAGGTACATCATTCTTTTCATTTGCCTCTTTTTGTTTTTTGTCAATAATTGGAACATCAGCATGTCTCACCTTAATTATAACCTTTTGTGAATCAATTAATCTTTCATTGAATTGGGTACATTTGATAACTGAAATTTAAAGAAGAATATAAATCTGAATGATTGTTAAACTTGGTACTTAAATGATCTACATTAATTTGCTAGGTCAGGTGGCGGTTTCCTACTGCTAACGATTTCGGATCGGAAATAATACCCGCATCCGCAAGTGAATACGTTGTCAAGGTCTGTTCCATCTTTTTCTTTTCTGAGAAAAAGTGTAAAATTTGGTCTCCAAGCACATTTCAATATGGAGATCTTGTTAATCAGTTCAGATTGATTTTTTGAGCTTCAAAATTGAATTTATAGCGTATATTTTTAATGAGCTACAATACCTCTTTTTTTTTTTTTTTTTTTTTTTTTTTGTAAATGATTATACGTACGTACGTATGTATTCATGTATGTATAATCATTAAATACCTAGCAAGAACTTTAATCAGGTTAAAACCAATGTTGTAAATGCACAATAGCTCAACTCTCTCTATCTCTCTGTATTTTTTTTTTTTGTAATATGATTCGCATGTGACGATACCATATGTTCACATATTGTCCGCATACGTGCGAATTTATTGTTTGATTGATTTTAATGTATATATAATGCATTAAATTTTCCCTATGCATGAACAAAACCGCATTTTACAACATTGGTTAAAACCATAACATGGAGTACATTAATTTTATCTTATCTCTGTAGGCATTCCTCTTTAATGATTACTGGGAAGACATTGGTACTATTAAATCTTTCTTCGAAGCAAATTTGGCACTTACAGACCAGGTATGTGTACCCTTTTACCATTTTATTTGGGTTAGATTCAAGAAAAACATACACCTGACAGCAATACATTTGCTCTTTTGCGCGCACATAAACAAAAGAAGAATCAGTGAAACACATATCCGAAGGGTTCCAAGCAGGTTTAGAAGTAGGCAATTGGTACTGGTAGGTACTGGTACAAAACCTGAGCTGCTACTCATTGATCTTTATACTTGTATTTGTTGGTACCAGTTTTGACCAATTAGGGTAGAAAAATTACCAAACAAAATAAGCTTGTATTAACTAATCTTGGGGAGAAAAATTAATCATGCATCCAATATTTAATTATTTTATATTTATTATTTTTTTTATGAACTATTAGCCACCAAAGTTCAGCTTCTATGATGAACATAAACCAATGTACACATCCAGAAGACTATTACCGCCATCGATGGTTAACAATAGCAAGGTAGAATACATAATTCTTTTTGTAAATCATTTAGATTTTTACCCTACAAAACTGTACAATATCAAAATTGATAAGCATTTTTTTCCTCCAAAAACAATAAACAATGGTATTCCCCTCACGAGTAGAACTAAGGTGCTCCTAAGTTCACCAAGCTTTTTGTGAACTTGACTCTAAAGTATATCAAATCGACTTTAAACGATTAATCCAAACCGTTGAAATCCTTCTACCTAATGATTGATGTGTCTACATGTGAAAATTTTAAAGTTTCGAATTAATTTGATACAGAGTCAAGTGGTCAAAGGAGTCCAAAAAATGAATGTATTAAAATTTATTCATAAACCTTAAATTTTTGACCACTTGATTCTGTATCAAATTAATTCGAAACTTTAAAATATTCAGATGTAGACGCATCACTCATTAGGTAGAAGGGTTTCAATGGTTTGGATTCATCGTTTAAAGTCGATTCGATATATTTTAAAGTCAAGTTCACAAGAGTTTTGGTGAACTTAGGAGCGCCCTAGTTCTACTCTTCCCCTCACACATAATTTTCTGAAAATGCGCACAGTACTGGTTATATATCTCTTTTAAGCACCAGTGCTCTTGTTTATATCCATTCAAACTAATAAAACTAACGATAGTAAACTTTTCACTGTAATATTTTAGGTTTTGGACTCGATTTTATCGCATGGATGTTTCCTCGATAACTGCTCCATAGAGCATAGTGTTATCGGAGTTCGGTCTCGAATAGGTGCCAATGTCAATTTGAAGGTTAGTATTTATTTGACACACACACACACACACACACACATATATATTTAAGTGCTAATTTCAACACGAACTCAATTTGATTAATTACTAATATGACCATATATATTACCTTGTCAGTTTAGCAGCAACCAGCCATATCTTCTTTTTCATTTTTTATTCTCAAATTTGTCCTAATTTTTTTGTTTTAGTTGCTTATGTTGGTTGGTTTGTGACTTTTCTGAAATAGCAATTGATAGCTCAATATTAGAGTTAATTGCCTGTACCAATTCAAATAAAATCCATATGTTAGTTCATGCAAGAAAATGATTTCTCACAATTGATACTAGATAATTAATTAATTAAGCTTATATAAGACTTTGTTTTATGGTGAAATCAATACAGGATGTAGTAATGTTGGGTGCAGATTTCTACGAAACCGATGATGAGAGAGCAGCTATGCTAGCCGAAGGGCGGGTTCCCGTTGGAATTGGAGAGAACACAGATTTAAGGTTAAATATTTTAATTTATAAGTTTGAATACATGTTATAATTATTAATAATTCAACAGTGAAGAGGTTACATATACAAGAAAGATTGGAAAAAGATTTTACATACATAAAGAAAATATTCATAAAATGGTGAAAATGCAGATAAAAATATTTTGATAATTTTTCTCTGGTATGTTTTATCAAGATCTCTACTTCATATTACATATATAATCTGTAAAAAATGCTGAATAAAACCAAATCATACTGTTAAATTGGTTAAACTTTTTTCTCATTGCAGGAATTGCATCATAGACAAAAATGCAAGGATAGGGAAGAATGTGACAATTGCCAATGCAGATGTATGTATCCATTGCTTATCCTTTTTACTTTCATGATTCTTATATCACCTCTGTTTCATGCAAATGGCCTCTGTTTTATTGTACATTGTACTAATTAGGGAAAAAAACTATTTCAGGAAACAAAAATGTCATTGATAAGATATGAAATGTGTGATTTAATTTGTTTTCCATTTATTTTTCAGGGTGTACAGGAGGCAGATAGGTCATCTGAGGGGTACTACATTCGATCGGGAATTACAATCATACTAAAAAACTCGACGATCGTAGACGGGCTTGTTATTTGAGTAGATATATAGAGGTTTATTAATTTCATTTCTCTGTTATCTATATCTATATATAGATATATGAGTAGATATATATAATGTCCATTAATTTCGAGAAATCGATATGAAAAACAAATGCTAGCATTACTGTAATATGTAAATAAGGACATCTTCATAAATTATCTGTAAGTTGAGAATAAATCATGCAAGGAAAACGCATTGAGGTACCGACATTTTTTGCAAATTGCAATTTGGATCTTCTCTTCAGAAGAGAACTTAAATTATTGAGGGGAATTACACCTGATTTTAATAAATCATTTCATATATGAATAATAAATCAATGACAAATAGAATAGACTGAGAATGTTTAAATGGTAATTTAGCAAAACTTGCTAATAATATAAAAATAAATTATATTATTACAATAAATCAATGACATGTTAAGAAACGGTATGGAATGTGTGTCGATTACATGTCGTGATTTGTGTGTTTTGTACCGTAATCATTTGCGTACCGTAAATCTTGATCAAATGGTTAATCTTGAATAAATTTACCTAAATTTAGAAAAAAAAATAGTTAAACGTGACCTGTTAACACGGTACGTTTGGGCACGGTGTAACTCACGTAGCGTGACCATTCACATGCTATGATCACCTCTCAATATTTTGATCACGGCATGGCACAATACATAAAAAAGTTACTTGATTGTAGCACAACACGAGACCAAAATCACAGCATGTTAATCACGTTATGGCACATTTTCTACTCTACAAGTGATATCTGATGTGTGAATTCAGAACCACAATCCAGTTTTTTGACCCATGTGCTTAGAGAAAAATTGCAGTTTTTTACTGATCCAAGCTAGTTATATGAAATGCACAATATTTGAACACTTTGGTCTATTTCTATTTCTCAGTTAAATTATTCTTTTATGAAATCCACAGCAGAACTGTATGGTCAATTCTATATAGTATGCAGAACAATTGAACACTTTGATTATGTAAATATTTGAACACCTGGTTTTGATACCCTTACAGAACTTGCCACTGAACTGTGTTGGATGATGGAGAAAGTGATTTTGAGGTGGTACAAGTGACCAGTGGTACGGTACCAGTGGTAGGTGTTTGTATTTTAATTCCAAATTTTTTCATAAATGATTTCAAGTCTATTATACAAATCCACTGTCAAGGGTCCAATCAACCCATCCGTAACTGTAATTAAATTTATTTTTTCAGTTTTTCTTATGCAGTAATGGCGTCAATTATTTTTTTTTGGTTAAACTAGAAATACATAATAGTATTTAAAAGATGTTTGATGCATTGACATTTTTAATAAAGAAAAATATATATGAAACAAATTATTTAAATAGACTAGTTATTAGCTTTTACATTAAATAATTATGGAACAGAAAAAAAATCAGATGTGTACTGTTAACTATTGGGAATTACATTCATACTTAAAAACTGAGGGGTTCCGATGGAATCAGATTACCTGTCTTCCTATGGGCATGAAATTTCTGCTTTTAAAGTCACTGATACATGGGTTCGGGATGGATTTTGACATTTAAATATTGGATATAGTTTTGCTCTTTCCAAGCAGAAGGATACGAAAAACGAATGCCAGCATTACTATTTGTAAATAAGGACATCTTCATAAATTTCTACAAGTTAAGAATAAATCATGCAAGGAAAAATGCATTGAGGCACCAACATTTTTGCAAATTGCAATTTGGATCTTCTCTTCAAATGAGTACTTGAATTATTGAGGGGAATTACACCCCTGTTTTCAATAAATCATTTCATATATGATTAATAGTTATACCTTATATTAATCATTTTAGGTTATGTAATGAATCTCGGAACCAACTCTGCTGCTCTCTAAATAGAAAAGCAGGACCTGCTATTTCAATCTCAACCGTTCATCTGTGTTGAGATTCACGCATAAAAAAATTCAATAGTTGAAGAAATTGAAATAGTAGGATCTGTTCTTCTATTTTAAGAGCTGCAGAGTCGGACTCACGAATCTCATTCCTACTAAAAGCAATGACAAATAGAACAGACTGAGAATGTATAAAATGATAATTTAGCAAAACTTGCTCATAATAGAAGAATAATTAAATTATTAAATTACAAAATCATGGATTAATTAAAAGATGCTCTAACAAAAAGCCCTTTGCATATAGTACTAAACCTATCCTGTTTAATAATTTCAATTTTCAACTACTGTTAAAAATAACAGCTAGCTCCATTTTGAATTATAACAGCTAGTTTAAGAAATAGTGTCTTATAATTAAATTATAATAGATTAGGAGATAGGAGTTAATGGTTAGTAGTTGTAATTTCTTCTATAAATAAAGACACATATAAATCTGAAAATAAGATTTGCAATAATAAGTTATTTTCTTAATCTCTCTTGTCTTACAAAATATGACAACTACAGCCAATTTATTTCAAGCTAAAATGCCAAGCATTTTGAAGGCAATCCTGTTTAACTAGAATTTCAATCTTGGTGGTTGAATTTTTTTGTTACTTCCGGATCAGATTGGTAATAAACAACTTCTCCCACATCACTAACAAAGTGATCAACTCTTAAACTCCTCATTAAAATCCCAAATAGGTGTACTGGTAATGGGCCTGATCTCTCTGGTTCTCTGTAGTATTTGCCAAGCACTGGTTTTGCTGCTTTTGTCTGAAAAATTCAACAATGGAACATTTGTTAGTGTTTCTACTTTTCAAGGCTATGTTTTAAGGGAATGAATCTATTATTGACAATCATGTCAACTGACAAAGTAATTATAAAAAAAAAGGTCTAAAATATAAATATGCTATTTATAATTTAAAAGATCGATTTGTCACGTACCAAAACGATTACGGAACCATTAATTTTACATACTTCTCAATTGATGATCAATCAGTCTCCAATTAAAAAAAATGACAAACTATATAAAAATAGCTGTAATTTCACCCTTTTTTTTAATTTTTGATAAATTTCTAAATGGTTGTCACTGTTGTACAGTAAACTTGTTATATACATATGCTATCTTAGGTTTGAAATATTGAAAATTTGGGGGAGGTTTTATGAAAAAAAAGGACTTACAGCCTCAACCAAGTGATAGTGGGGGATTTGAGGGAAGAGGTGGTGAACAACATGGGTCCCAATGTCATGGTGTATGTTGTTTATCCATCCATAGTCCCGGTCCACCGTGGTTAGCCCCCCTCTTAGATAGCTCCATTCCTACACCATAATTAATCAACATATTAATTAATACACTTTGTCTCCTTTACAAAATGATGATCTTTTTTTTTTTTCACAATGACAATCATTGAAATAGCAAGTGCAAAAATAATTTTAATTCAGTTTTAAATTGTACCATGTTTGATATACAACTTATCTAAATTATAAAGAAAATATCTGTAATAATATTTTCAAACCTCAAAAATTGTACTTCTAAATATTAAAAAATGTAAAATATTCTGGTCCTCAAAAGTAAATACAAAGTTATGTTTCATTGCCCAAAAATATATAGGAAAATGTCTATAAAACTATACTTTTATATTATTAAAAATTAGAAGATTGAAAATAGTTATGATTTATTAAGAAATAATAATAGAGGTTTGACCTTGCCGCGATACCAAGGAAGATTAGGTTGACCGTGATGATGTAAGTAGGTTACAAGATCAATCCACATGATAAATACCTACATGTCAAAATATAATGATTATTTACCACAAAAAAAAAATTGGCATATAACAAAAACAGTAAACAGAAAATAAAAAAAATTTAATGAATATTGGTGCTTACAAGGTTGGGAACACCATAGAACTTTAGCACAGGAATGAAGCCTATGGTCCATGATAGACCGAGAAGCAATGCTACCATGATGGACCAACAAATGGTTGAGGTCAGAACCTCTGTCTTCTCATTTGGACCAAACAAATCACTGCTTGGATTGAAGTGGGACCCACTCTTTCCGGGGCTCCTATTCCACTACAAAATTACACCATAATCAAAAGTCAAAACCACATAATCACAATCAATTGGTTTGTGGTTAAAGCATTAGTTGCTTGTGAGCTCAAAATTGTTGCCACTGTAAACTACTGTCAAGGTGTCTCATTTTTACGAATTCAGATCCAGTGAAGTAACCCAATTTTTGGGTTTTAAATCGAGACTGTCCGATTCGAATCCGAGACAATTCATCCGGATCTGGAGCGCGCACATCCCGAGATCAGATTCAAATCGGATTGTTTCGATCCAAAACCCAAAAATTGGGTTACTTTAGGGGATCCGGGCCCTCATTTTACTTGGTGAAATCTTCATTTTGGTCCTTGGAACTTTTTGCAAAAGCTAATTAATTTTTTAATAATTTCTTCAATTTTGAAAAGAACATTTAAAAAAAAAACTAATTGCTACTTAATTCTCTCAAATAATCAAGTTAATCCTTATGGTGAAAACTAATAACATGCCCAACAGGATTATTTCAGAGAAATTCAAGGGTGAATTTAATTTTCTTTTATAAAAAATTCCAATGACCAACTTAATATAAAATAAATGGAAGCACCAGTCTATCCTTGATTAAATTAAAAAAAAATAGGGAATAAAAATGTTTTTGTGGGTTTTCTAGATTAAAATTATTTTACTAACCAGATAAATAGGATATGCAAAGAGAGGGTATGGAAAGGTGAACCGTAGCTTCTTTGTTTTATCCTCCAAACTCTTATATGTCTTCTCTGTTAA
This sequence comes from Carex cristatella, assembly GCA_024447775.1. Taxonomy (NCBI): domain Eukaryota; kingdom Viridiplantae; phylum Streptophyta; class Magnoliopsida; order Poales; family Cyperaceae; genus Carex; species Carex cristatella. Next base: position 2,760,158 of record JAJHPF010000005.1, on the reverse strand, counting down.
CTGTTCAAATAAACAGTAAGAGAAAAAGAAAACCAATTAATCAAATTCATGGCCCAAGGCCCAAGGGATAATGGTAACAGGCTCTAATTTGTTATTCCATTTAATTATGTAAATTGCAAATCATAAGTTTGAGGTCCATTTTCTTATATTGATAAAGTCTAGGATTCAAATCTGTGCTATTCATCTTTTCTCCTTCACAATCAGGAGAACGGAGTGGGTCTGATGCCCATCGGACCTACTTTTAGGTTCAACGAGCTTTATGACCGTCCAATCTATGTTAAGATCTGTGAGCACGAAAACAGAAGCAGACACACACGAAATTTAAAGCATTTTGCACGAATCTTAAAGTAAATTTAACTGCGATTGAACCCATCGGACCAACTTATTTAAAGCATTTTGCATGAATCCTAAAGCAAATTTAACTGCGATTGAACCCATCGAACCGAAGTAGGTCCGATGCCCATCGGACCTACTCTCAAGTCCACAATAAGAGCATTCATGTAAAGTTATATACCTTCTTATATAAAATGAAGAGACTAAAAATTGAAAGAACTATAAATAATTTCTGTATTTTAGTAAATTCTTGGTCTCATTCTAAATGAACTTAAAATTTTAATTTAGTAAACATATTGCTTACAAAAAAAATACAACAGCAAAACATAGTAATACATTAGTGCAGATTGATTAAAACATGGTAATACATTAGTGCAGATTGATTAAATGGAGTCAATTGACCTTTTTTTTTTTATATATGAATGATTTTTTTATAGAATTTAAAGGAAAATGTCACGGGTACTGTAAATTAACTCCTATTATGTGCATCGAAAATTTATACAATATTTAACCCCATAGTTTGAAGGGTGAAGGTTTTGTCCAAATGACTTTGGATAAAGTCTCATTTAATGTCGGATCTAAACCGTCCGATCTGCATCAAAATTTATACAAACATTTAGATTCAATAAATCATTTAAATTTATTAAATTTCAAATATGTTTGTAAGAATCTCAGTACAAATCGGACGTTTGGTGAGGCTTTGTTCAAAACCCGATGGACAAAACTCAATCCCCAGTTCTAATACTAATAAAGAGGGTACTCCTAAGAGTACCAAACTCCTTTGTACTCTTAACTCTAAAACCTATTAGATTAACTTCGAACAACGAATCCAAACTATTGAAATCCTTTTACCTTCCGAGTGATGCGTCTATATGTGAAAATTTTAAAGTGTCGAATTAATTTAGTATAAAGTCAAGTGGTCAAAAGACTTCCAAAAAATAAATACATTAAAATTAATTTAGAAACCTTATTTTGACCACTTGACTTTATACTAAATTAATTCGAAACTTTAAAATTTTCACATGTAAACGCATTACTCATAAGATATAAGAATTTCAACAGTTTGAATTCATTGTTCAAAATTAATCCGATAAATTTTAGAATTAAGAGTACAAAAGAACTCGATACTTCTAGAAGTATCCTAGTTCTACTCTACTAATAAAATCAATTACTTTACTTTTATATAAAAGTTGCATGTATTGTTGTAAACAATTTAATTGCAGAGAATCAATGCCTGTGCTGCACGTGAATAAAATCGAACTCCATGTGATTTGTCAGAGATCTAAAAATATCTACTGTCCTGCTGTATTAACTAGAATTTATTTTCTTGTAATTTGTGCTCAGAGAATCTTTTTCCTTTATGCTAGTAGCCTAGTAGGGCTATCAGATCTCTATGGCTCAGAATTATACTAAAATAAAATAATGATGATTCTTTGAGAATGGCAAAAGATACTTCCGTGTGATATGCTATGACCATTATATGTAAATATTAAATTTTGATGTGCTTTGTATCTTGTACTAAAATTTACCTTTATGTGGCAAAATGGTTTTTTTTTTATTTGATATCTTTTACCTAATATGTATTTTGTTACCACAAAGTTAATTAGCTTTTCTTTTAAAAGATATTAATTGACAACTGTAAAATTAGATTCTTGTCTTTGAATTCAAGTTTATTTGACTTTAGTTAACTTTGGTTGGTGTTATAGAATAATTCACATGAAAAATGACAAAAAGTATACATAGATGTGCACAAGTACATATAAATAGAAAAATAATTCCCAAAAAGATGTCTAACCGGATGCCATGATTCATCTCTCTCCACATGACCATGATTTTGATGGTGGGTCCTATGGCTGATTCTCCTATAAACACAAATTTAGCAAAATTAGTTTGTTAATTAATTAGTTAATCAACATGTATGAAATCTAACAGAAAACTAGTAAAATAATTTATTCATGAAACCAAAAATAAATTAAAATTAAAATGTATGAAAATTAGAAGGATGTAATACACACCACCCATGATATGGCACCAAGATAGCACTGTGTAGCATGTGCCCCACAAAATTATTTAAGGTTGCATTGTCTGAGAAGCTCCCATGGCCACTGAATATATGTACACAAATTCAAAAATCTCATGTGAGATATTTAATTATTTATAATGGTGTAGAAAAAATGAATTTTATGGGTTAATTACCAATCTCATGTCCCATATATATCACCTGAATTAATCCCAAATTTATATATCTAAATATCTAATAGTAGAAAAAATGAAGGAAGGGCATGACAATTTTTCTTTGAGATAATTAAGGCATGACAACTTAAATAATTCATTAATTGTAAATTTTGAGGAGTTAATTTATTACCAATCATGGCCAAGAACAAAGAGAGCCCAGAACATGGTGCCTTGTGCAAACCAGTAAAATGGCCACACAAAAAGCGAATTGTCGAAACGCATTGCGATCGCCACGAGAGCCGCAATGACGACGAAATCTCGGAGCACGTAACTCATCGATCGCCATGGAGACTTGACCCAACAATGCTGTGGTATGGCCGCGCGTATCTCACCGATTTTAAATGGAGGCGGTGACCCAGCGTCGAATTTCACCTTCTCCTCCAACTCCTTGCGGTACGACTCATCGTGTCGGTTGTGGTTGTGTTTCTTTTGCGGCGCTGAGCTGCCCCAAAGCCATTGTCTGAAATGAAAAAATGGTGCCTTGGCCCTTGACAAGGGAGTCCATAACTTGGTCATGGCGCCCTTCTCTCCATCTCTCTCTCTCTCTTTCTCCATATCTCTCTAGGTTTTTTTTGTGAGAGATTGAAAGATGATGGATGGTATTGGGTTGCCCAGGGTATATATATATATTGGGAGAACTGAAGCAATTCTCACAACATAGAAATATCCTCGGCGAATCTATGTTTAGATAAAAATTAAATGCAAAGATGAATAATAATTAAATTATGTGCGCCATTATAAGCTAGATAATTAATTAAGCTGGACGTCCTGCTAAATGAACTTTTAGGTTTTAAATTGGGGCCGTCCGATTTGAGATGAGCATGTGAGATGGAGCACACATTCCGAGATGAATCGTGCGAGATGGACATCAAATTCTAATCGGACGGTCTCAATCCAAAACCCAAAATTTGGGTTACAGGGGATCCGGACCCCTGCTAAATGGGGTAATTTACAGGGTCATTGGACAAATTATGTATATGTTATACATCGATATACGATCTGATTCAAAGTTAATTTTAATAATAATAAGAAAGTGGGAAATGGGGTGGACCACCATGCATGGGGCCGCGTGGTCAGAATGCCACTTGTTCCTCCTTTTCTTTCTTCGTTAGAATCGCCCCTTATGGCTTTTGTGAGAAGTGGCCGTCTGTTATCTTTCATGCAATTCCAAATATGTAATATAAGTGGGGTGGAGAAATGAATAGTGTTAAAATTATATCTATATTTTTTTTCGTATCCGATACACAGCGGATATAAAACGGACACAGATATAGATTCGAATTAGATCTGATATTTATAAAAACAATATAAAAAATAGAGGAGGAATCCACTTATACTGTTTTTTGATGATACAAAATTACACTATTTATTTTTTAAGTTTTCAAAGTCCAAACAGTCGATCAAAACCGTTCAACATGATTTTCATATTAAAATGTGCTTAGAGACCAAATTTATATTTTTTTGAATATTTTTATTATTTATTAAGTATTTTACAAAATCGTTATTTTCAAACCATTGAAGTTTTGTACCCATCTTAATAAATAAATAATTGAAACTTAAAACCATATCAGTATCTTTATCCGTATAGATATTCTAATATCAGATATCCGCATCTAAGTTTTCGAATACATATCGAATACGAATCGGATTTATCCATACCGTTTTCACCCCAAAATATAAGTGATTAAGTTGGAAATGTTGACTATATTCAGTGTTTTGAAATTCGGTTCTCATTCGGTATTCGGAAGGCCACTGCATACTGTATATATGCGGATTTTTAGTCAAATTTATATATGCGGATTTTAAAATGAGAAATCATATTAATTTGTATGCAAATTACGAATATTCGGCCGAATATACCGAATTTTAAAACACTGACTGAATTTATGTTAATTGATCTTTTGTTTAACACGGTGCAATTTTTTAATCAAATTTGTGCATTCAACTTTACTAAAAAAAAAAATGAATGTAGAATTGTCAATTGTGCATGGCGTGCACACATTCCGAGATGAATCGTGCGAGATGGACATCAAATTCTAATCAGACGGTCTCGATCCAAAACTCAAAATTTGGGTTACATTAGGGATCCGGACCCCTGCTAAATGGGGTAATTTACAGGGTCATTGGACAAAATATTTGTATATGTTATACATCGATATACGACCTGATTCAAAGTTAATTTCAATAATAATAAGAAAGTGGGAAATGGGGTGGACCACCATGCATGGGGCCGCGTGGTCAGAATGCCACTTGTTCCTCCTTTTCTTTCTTCGTTAGAATCGCCCCTTGTGGCTTTTGTGAGAAGTGGCCGCCTTTGTGATGTGTCATCTTTCATGCAATTCCAAATATGTAATATAAGTGGGGTGGAAAAATGAATAGTATTAAAATTATATCTATATTTTTTTTCATATCCGATACAGAGCGGATATAAAACGGACACAGATATAGATTCGAATTAGATCTGATATTAAATTACACTATTTATTTTTTAAATTTTCAAAGTCCAAACAGTCGATCAAAACCGTTCAACATGATTTTCATATTAAAATGTGCTTAGAGACCAAATTTATATTTTTTTGAATATTTTTATTATTTATTAAGTATTTTACAAAATCGTTATTTTCAAACCATTGAAGTTTTGTACCCATCTTAATAAATAAATAATTGAAACTTAAAACCATATCAGTATCTTTATACGTATAGATATTCTAATATCAGATATCCGCATCTAAGTTTTCGAATACATATCGAATACGAATCGGATTTATCCATACCGTTTTCACCCCAAAATATAAGTGATTAAGTTGGAAGTGTTGACTATATTCAGTGTTTTGAAATTCGGTTCTCATTAGATATTCGGAAGGCCACTGCATACCGTATATATGCGGATTTTAAAATGAGAAATCATATTAATTTGTATGCAAATTACGAATATTCGGCCGAATATACCGAATTTTAAAACACTGACTGAATTTATGTTAATTGATCTTTTGTTTAACACGGTGCAATTTTTTAATCAAATTTGTGCATTCAACTTTACTAAAAAAAAATTGAATGTAGAATTGTCAATTGTGCATGGCGTGCAATATTTGTTTTCCGTTATTTTAGTTATGAAGCCAATAACTATTTATTATCCTTTGAATTATAATTTGAAACAGCTATCTCGTACAGTGCAAGGCTTTCATTATTAATACTGACCGTACGATCGAATTAAAGCTTTGATGAATTGTCAAGTAGAATAGGAGAAGTAATGTAGCCTACGGGCGTGAAATCACCAAAAAAAAAATTAGAGAATAGAGATATAACTTTTTTTATAATCTTATATATTTATCGAGCTCAAAAAAAATATCGAAATATTATTTACAGGGTCTCAAAATCTATTTAAGATTTGATTTGATTTTTTTTAAACAAAAGAAGAACAATTTAAAAAACATAATTTTCTTAAATAGTACCAGTCATGATATTATCCTATCTAATTTCTACAATTCAATTATTTGCAACCGTTTGATAGAAATTAATGACATTGGTTTTTAGAGAGACTGTGACAAAGTCATGTGTAAATCCTAAGCCTGATGATTTTATTGCAATTGAATATATTGTCTTCTTTTTATAATTTTACCATTTTATCATTGTTCGTTGAATAAAATGCTGCATGATTTCTGGTACTTTTTTTTTTAATAAAAAAAGAAGATTAACGTCACGCTCCGGCGGATTTTTTTTTTTAAATGGAAATTATAACAATTTTTTTAACCAAACCAGCCAATTCGTTGAAAAAGTTACAAAAATAGCTTCCAATCCGGTGTAGCATGAGAGGGCCGGACTACACCGGTTTTCCAATCCGGTGTAGCCATTTTCTCACCCGGCTGACCCATTTTTTCCCGTCTGCAGAGCAAAAAAAGCTCCACCAGTTTCCCAATCCGGTGTAGTCCGGCCCTCTCAAGGTGCACCAGATTGGGGATCCGGTGTAGGCTATTTTTGTAACTTTTTCATTGGATTGACTAGTTTGGTTAAGAAGTTTGTTATAATTTCCATTTAAAAAAAAAGTCCGCTCCGGCTGTCAGACCGGAGGCGCGACAACAAAATGAGAAGCATTACAGAAATTAGCTAAAAAATCGAGATCCATTATTCTGTTTAATATATATATCTTATAAATCAATATTCAATTCACACATTCAAATTATAATTATAGAGAAATCCGTTTACATAATTTTGAAACATTCAAAATTTCAGATCGAATTACAATAGACAGTTCAAAATTACACATATATCAAATAATGATCAATATCAAAAGAGGAGGGTTCAAATACCTCCATTTTTTGTGCCTCCATCATGCCTACATTTTTAAAAACTTTAATAACTCAAAATCTAAAACTTAAAAGTGAAAATAAAACCGTTAGATATGATCTATATTATTTTTGCTACGTGCTCATAAAAAATTATTACATTTCAATTTTGTTTATACGTGAATCAATAAGTTGAAAAACCAACGTCTCTAAATTATCCACATTAGAACATTTTTTACAAGTTCTTGATGACAATCAAAATAAAGTTGGAATGCCATAAATTTTTACACATGTATAGATAAAATGATGTAGATTAAATTCAACGGTTTTATTTTGACTTTTAAGTTTAGATTTCGAGTTATTAAAGTTTTTAAAAATGAAGACATGATGAAAGCACAAAAAAGAAGAAATTTGAACCCTCCTCGTATCAAAATATCTTTCTTTCTTTTTTTAATTTTCTTTCACGTTCTCTTTTATTTGGTTTTCTTTTTCATTTTCCTTTATGTCTCTCTCTCTCTTTTTGTCTTTTAACAGGGTCACCAAGAAAGTGGTAAATGGGGTGGACAACCATGCATGGGGCCGCGTGGTCAGAATGCCACTTGTGCCTCCTTTCTTTCTTTTCTATATTTTGCACAATATAAGCTACATAATTAATTAAATGCAAAGATGAATAATAATTCGATTTTTTTTTTTTAAAATGACAAAATTCATTTTAAATTAAAAACCACCCGAACTGGTTTATGTAAAAAAATACCATTCCTGCACAATGGTTTCGCGCACCAGTCAAAATAAATTTTAATGTACTTAACACGGATCTTGATGCAATCGGATTGTCCTTATAAATTGGGCTTTGAATAGTTGTGAAAATTTGGTCAAAGACGCGCGAACCCCTTGTGCGCAAAATCATTGCGCGGACCTGGTGCGTCAAACTATGGTGCGGACCAAGAGGTGCGCAAAAGTATTGTGCGGATCCAGTTTGGCTGGTGCGCAAAACCATTGTGCGGAGGTGGTATTTTTTTACATAAACCGATCCGGATGGTTTTTAATTTAAAACGAATTTTGACAGTGTCAAAAAAAAAAATTCGGAATAATAATTAAATGATGTGCGCCATTACGAGCTAGATAATTAATTAAGCTGGACGTTCTGCTAAATGGGGGCAATTTATAGGGTCATTGGACAAAATATTTTTTTTATGTTATACATCAATATCCGATTTGTTTCAAAGTTTTTTCGATAATAATAAGAAAGTGGGAAATGGGGTGGACCACCATGCATGGGGCCGCGTGGTCAGAATGCCACGTGGGCCTCCTTTTCTTTCTTCTTTATATTTTGCACATTATATTTCAAACTTTTTTAAGTTTTCTCGTTTTATAAATAATTCTTTAACAAAAACAAATATCACAAATAATAGAAGCCAGCACCGAAAAAAAAGAAGACAAACGTCTTAAATAAAAATCGGTTTGAAAATATCCTATCAAAATTTAGATTTTGTAAAATTAAAACAAACCCATATGGGACTACATGATATTCTAAGCATAACAGTATATTGTATAAACATATGCGACCACATTTAAAAATATTGATGTAAACTAGGTTACTTTTCAAACTTCAGAACAAATATATGTGTTCAGGGACGAATCCAGTATATACCAGGAAGAAGTTAATTTTGATTTTATAAGATTGGGTTAATTTGCCTCCCCTTTCTGAAAATTAAATTTCTCATCCTGTCATTTTTGTTGTTTTGAATATGTAGAAAAACACTATTTATTGTCTTTTTATTATGTAAGAGATTATTTTATTATTCGTATGAGACTATTTTGGTTGTTTTTTTTATCTAGTACCTTATTAGTTAATGAATTTGAATTTGAATAGATTTTAATCCGACTGAATTTAATTCTTGCTCATCATGATAGAAATCCTAAATCCAGTTGTGTTGTATAGTGTTGAATTAGTTTTATATGTAGGGGACACCTACCCTCTGTTTCTTTAGTCTGAGTGACTCACGCGCTGTGCACGTATCTTGCTGGATTAGGCAGCCTTCTTATGTTAGTTTTTTTTTTTTTTTTCCAGTAAAGTTAGAATTCAAGTCATCCAACTATTTAATATTTTTATTAATATTATTACAATAAATAATTTGTTCCATCTGGGATTTCGAACTCATATGACTTCTTAAATAGAGATCATGTATCTTTGTCACTAAATCAAAAACTAGATTTTCTTATGCTAGATTATTTTATATGCTTTCTATACGGATCATCACCTTTTTGTAGGTTTTACACATCATATGATGTGGTGATGATAAGTTGTATGGTAGTGTTCGGCAACCATGGCTTAGAGCTGTTTGGTGCTGCTTAATGCTCTAAGAAGTCTTAAACTCACTGAACAGGCGCTTCTTTATCAAATTTAATACTACCTCCTTAGTGTTCATTTTTCAAGCTTGTTTAAGTTTTTAAGTTATAGTTTCACATAGCTTAAGTATTTTGTCAAGCTTAAAGCTTTCTTAAAAATTATATTTTTCAACTTTATTATCGAATAAGTGCTCCTTAATACAGCTTAAAATTTAAACTTCACATAATGGTTAAACACTGCCTATGTATTATGTACTGTGATGGTTGGTAATGAAACCTACGGGCAATTTTATAAAAAAATAAATAAATAATGTTTTCATTGATTACCATGTCTGTACGTTGTGAAGGTATTTAATTCAAAATGCACCGTCGATCACGTCTTAGTTAAGTCATTTGTAAATTGTAATACATGACACGTGTCTGTACAACAGGACATGTTTTACAAGTGTCGGTCACGTGAAGACACAATAGTGTACTGTTCGCAACTCACTAATATGAATTGAGAGACCTACCTTGTTTTGATGGTGAAATGACCATAAGATCTGCATTAAGATTCGTGCGAACTCATTAAAATCCATACAAGTAATTTTTAACTTCCGTGTGCACAAATCTCAATTATAATCGTACAGTGTTAGAGCTAATTGAATCTAAAAGTAGGTCCGATGCCCATCAGACCTACTCCTATCTCTTCAAAGTTGTATGTACTATAAATCAGTGTTGTAAATAACGGTATGCGGTCATCGGACGGACAGAGTGCCGCCAAGCGATTAATCGGTATGCGGCCGATTAATCGGAATTATGCGGACAATTTAACGTTTTTATTAAATTTATATATATATATATCATAATTTATTAAAGATAATTTATTTAACTCATTAAATTTATCAAATAAACTTAATTTAAGTTAGTTTTATTATTATAACATAACACTATTCTTATTTTTTCGTAACACATAAGCATTTTGCATGTGTAAGTAACACATTTATTTAATGAAAAATAAATTTGAGAATTAAGTTTTTTCAAATACTAATAACATATTATTTGAAAGAAATAAAATATTTTAACATAAAATCACTAAATTTAATTTAGGATAATAACATAATTTCATAAATAAACATGTCGTACTAATTGAAAAAATTACATTAGTAAGTAAAAAAAAAAATATATGGTATATAAATAATAGAAGAATTAATTAATTTCAAAATAAGTAAGAAGAAAAAAAAACATATGTAAAAAATGTTGGAAGTATATCCAAGCACAAATAAAATTACAATACATGTTTTATAAATCTTATTATCAAACACTATCATAGAAAAAAAAAACAATGTGAAAAATATTTTTTTACTGAAATAAACGGAAAAAAAAACGGGAATAAATGGGAATAAAATAGGAATAAAATAGGAATAAACGGGAATAAATGGCTGATTAAACGTTCGAAATCGCAAATAGCCGTCTGTTAACAGTGTGCGTGACAGTGTGGCCATCGTTTCCGTTTAAACGGCCGTTTAATCAGCCGTTAAGGACGTTTTTTACAACACTGCTATAAATGGATCTATCGCTTGTTCATCGATTTGAGCTCAAACTACAATAAATCTGATGCCAAGCAGCCGGTCAATGTTCTAAATGATTAATTGACTTTCAATCAATTGGTTTATTAAAATTTTAACTACGAAAAAAAATAAAAATATATAAGAGAACAGTTGGTCTCTTATAATTTGTACGTACGTAGGTTAAGAAATAAAAAAAAATTGCTCCTCTATAATCATTTATCTTGATTGGATAATGCTTCTATTCTTGATTGTTTCAGTTTGCATTTTGAACAATTCATATGATATAAAAAAACTAAAAGAAATGAAGACACGAAGAATCAATATCAATTAATCTAAAGTTTCTTAAATGACATTATAAATAAGAAAGAAATCACTATCAAAAGAAGTCATACTAAATAAACTTGTGACGAGTACGTGTGTGACGAGTACGTATCTAAATAAATTTAGATTTCTATACATAAAAAAAAGGCATAGAATCAAAAGAAGGAAGATTATTTGATCTGAGAGATGATATTCAATTTGAAATTTCATCTTTTAATCACACACGTTGACAGATCTGAACACCTGCGTACTTAATATAAGAATAGAGATATATATTTTTTATAATCCTATATATTTATCGAGCTCAATAAAAAATATCGAAATATTATTTATAGGGTCTCAAAATCTATTTAAGATTTGATTAGATTTTTTTTTTAAAGAAGAGAACAATTTAAAAAACATATTTATCATAAATTTAGAATTTCAAACTGAGCATATATAAATATTAACAAAATTAGAATATTATACTGAGATTTTGAATGATTGATAAAATGTATAGAGGTTAATGTAAAATGTGATGAATAAATAGTACCAGTCATGATATTATCCTATCTAAATTCTACAATTCAATTATTTGCAACCGTTTGATTAAAATTAATGATATTGGTTTTTAGAGAGTATGACAAAGTCATGCGTGAATCCTCAGCCTAATGATTTTATTGCAATTGAATATATTGTCTTCTTTTTATAATTTTACCATTTTATCATTGCTCGGTGCATAAAATGGAATTCGTATCCAGTGTAGTACCGTAAAAGGGAATCTTTTAGAATGATTCTCTTTTTAATGGATTCAGACCGTTCTTTTAACTTGACACGAATCTCAAAGCCCAATAATAGTGCCCCCTATTTTCTCCCGAATCTCAAACCGGCTGAGATTTAATCTCAAACCGTAAAGTGATGCGCATCCTCTGTAGTAATAGAGAGAATACGGACACCATAAAATGATGCATGATTTCTGGTACAATTTTTTTTTATTAAAACAAAATATTAATGTCCACTCCCCGATTGTCAGACGGGATAGCAAAAAAGTTTGTAAACATTTCGTGACGAGTTCAAACTGAATCCAGCTCATTGCCACCTCTAGACAGATTGGAGGCGCAAAGCCAAATCAGAAACATTACGAAAATTAGCTACAAAGGTCGGTCACTGACACATTTTCTCTATAACTGGTTTAATCAAATAATCCTTTTATATGTTATATTAATCTACACAAATGTATTTTAAATAAGAATAATTATTTTCATCCCCGCGCTACAGTTACCCGCACTGTACATTAAAGGCATGATGTACTATGGTCCCCACTAATTACTTAGTCCCCCCTTTTCAGTCCCCACACTCGTCCAGCGTCAGCCTTTATAAATATAAATACTTGCAAGATAAGAAATTGATACTTACAAAGTAAGATATTAATACTTGTGGCGTCACTTGATATGATCACTCCTTTTTTCAGTCCCTAATGGTCCCCATGTCAACCTTCCTTAAATGAAGTAATGGGAACCCCGTATTCCTGCATCAACCTTCCCTAATCGTCCCTGCGTCAATCTTCTTCTAACAAACATAGTTGACCACATAAATGTAAATACTTCATTCCTTGTATTACTTGATATTAATACTTTCAGATGTGATATGTGTAATATATTCATATGTAAAAAGCACTTAAAATATTTCTCTAACAAAAATAGTTGACCACATAAGTATAAGTACTACAATACATAGGTATAAATATATGGAGTACTTGATATTAATACTTTCAGATATCATCCAGTGTCATGTGTAAAAAATACTGCAAGTGTAGGTATAAATACTTGTTTGACGACGAGCTCGAAAGTATGTCATCATGGATCTCATTTGAAAGAGAAAATTGTGTAGAAGACGTTAATGGTTTTAGATTTGTAAAATTCCTCACAGATCGTCAGAAATATGGACGAAAATGAACAGAGAAAAAAACCCACCTCTAAAAACGTGTATGGTCCCCCATCTAGTTTGAGTGGTCCCCACCATGCATTTATGGCGCGGGTACGTTTTAGAAATATAGATGAGAAAATAATTATTTACGTAAAAATTGTTAATCTCGTAAATATAAATACTTCAGTTCATAGGTATAAATACTTCCATGTATAGATATTAATACTTTGGGAAAAAAATCCAATCCTGCAGATTTTGCAGCCCCCCGAGTTGTTATGGCAGTTATGGAAGTTATGGTGCGGGTACAGTACGGATACTGATATCAGCTTCCTTTAAATAATATCTTCCTATTTAACTAGTAATAGAACTTGAGTTTAAATTATATGTACAATAAATCACACAATATTCACATAGTTAGAATTATGTAACATATAAATTTTCGAATTTTATAACATTCAATTTCAACTCAAGATCCACTGTTTTGTTATGCGCGCGCGCGCACACCATAAATCAATATTCAATTCACACATCCAGTTTAACTATACAAATTAAAAACACAAATTATAGAAAAATTCGTTTATATAATACTATTAATAGTGAGACATTCAAAATTTCAAATTGAATTACAATAGACAGTTTAAAATTACACAGGTATCAAATAATAATCAATATCAAAATATCTTCTTTTTTATTTTCTTTCACGTTCTCTTTTATTTAGATTTATTCTTCATTTTCCTTTGTCTCTCTCTCTTTGCTTTTGAAGTGCATAGAGAGGAATTCGCATCCTCTGAGATATCTCAAACTTTGCCTGATTTTTTGGAATATCTCAATGGTTCAAATACATTCTGCACGAATCTCAAAGCTCAAATAATACTGACCCCCTAGGTTCCCCGAATAGGCACCGAACACATCGATCACACAAAAATTGAGATATCGCAGAGAATACGCACCCGTATGAGAGAGGGGATCATAGGATCTGTATCCTCTCCATTACAGCAGAGGATGGCCTCACTTTACGGTTTGCGATTAAATCTCAGCTAATTTGAGATTCTGGAGAAAATAGGAAATAGTATTATTGGGCTTTGAGATTCGTCCCGATCTAAAAAGAACAGTTCAGATGTACTAATTGTAAAATATTTCCTTTTCAGTCAATGCACTGGATGTGAATTCTGGGATCATTGGATTAATAGGGTCACCAAAGTGGGAAATGGGGTGGCCAAGCATGCATGGGGTCGCGTGGCACGGAAATCGCATCTTCTGCGGAGTTATTACCTGCGGAGCTGTGTGGTTCTTTTAATCTGGTCCGTTCAATAAGATTTTAGCACAAATTTTAAAGCAAAATTAATACTGCTCTCTCCATCATCCGAGCACTCACCGGCTGAGAGTAAATCTAGACCGTCTGATTAGCTCCACACAGCTCCGCAGAGGAGAAACTCCGCAGAGAATGCTGGTCCCGTGGCACGTGTGGGCCTTCTTCTTTCTTCTTTATATTTTGCTCATTTATATTTCAAACTTTTTTAAGTTTTCTCATTTTATAAATAATTCTTTAACAAAAAAAAAATCACAAATAACATAAGCCTGCACCGAAAAAGAAAGAGAGACAAACGTCAATTTGACAGCCAAGTCCCCAGTGTGCTTCAACTGCTCTCAGGACGCACTACCAAAACTGGAATATTCCTCTAATATATACCCCCCAAGTCCCCAGTGTGCTGCCAGCCATGCCATGATGCCATGGTGTCAATTTGACAAACCCTAATAATATATAATAATAATGCTGTCATACTGATATACTTTTAGAGGTGAAACACTGTAGATCTGTTCGACGGGTCATTAGGAATGGACATGAATACGGAAATTGAACTAAAAATTACTATTCATATGAGAAAAAGAACTGAATTTTTTTTTTCCCCACGAAAACAGTGGAGTAGCCGAACATGGCCTACGTGTAGATAACATCTGATACCAAAATAACTTTATGAATGAATATGGATATATATGATTTTACGTTTTAATTTTCTGTATTCAAATAGTATAGTAGATATATATCATATTGTTTAATATATATTATGAACACATTATATTATTTACTATTATAATTAGATAAATATTATGAACTTAAATATTTTTTAATAGATATCCGATCTGATTCATATCCATTTAATTAATTTTTAGAATATACTTATTGCTAAATTACAAAGGTTGTTTTTTCTCTGTCACAACAACTTTAATAACATCTTCCTAAAAAATGTCATATGTATTATTTTTAATTCTGCAGTTCACCTCACTTTTAGTTGTTGATATATTTTAATATTTACAATTGTCGTTGAGTATATAAATTAGTTATTGAATGTATAGTCTATATAGCATGTAATGAGACTTAATTTATAGATAGGAAAAAAATAGGGGTGTAAACGGAGTGAATAATGCTGATACTAAATTTGCATCTGGTGTGCTGATACAAATACGAATATTGATAGTATACGAATATGTTTAGATGTGGACTAAATAATGAAATAAGAGTTTTAGGTTTCAGCTATTTCGTTAAATGTTGTTTAATTGAACTGGACTATGATAGAATAAGCTGATTTTTAAGCTAGTCTAAGTTAGTCTAAACTAATCCACTTCTTCATATGATTTAATTTTATTTTGAGCGTCAAACTTAACTTTTCATTATATTTATTATTTTTATCACTTTCTAAAAAAATATAAATAAACAATTAATTTTGTTTCCATTTAAACATAAAAAAAATATATATAACTTCATCAATTATAGAATCATTAAAAAAATAAAAATAAAAACATAATTTTCTAACTTATCAATATATGCAATCTAAAAAGTAATTAAATAAATTCTTTATTGAAAATGTACCATAAATATTTTTTTTATTTAGCAACCCAACAAATTTTTGACAAACAATACATATAAGTTGAATTAGCAATATATGCTAAATAAAGTGTGCATATCTAAGTAAAAGAATCAATTTGTACAAAGCTCATTTTCTTGAACAATTCCTTTCAATCAAAGTAATAAAAAAAAAAAAACATACGAAGAACAATTTTACTATTGATATTAAAAAAATTGTATATCAAATCATACCTTAAAGCTATCAAATTCTTACTAAATAATAAATATCTTAAGTCAAGTTCTAACTTTTAGAGATTAATCAAATATGAATAGTTTTATTCAGTTTAAGTTAGAATAATTAAATTAGAACTCATTAGCTCTAGTACACAATCAAACCCCACATGAGCTCTTCTACAAAAAAATCTTCAGAATTGTGTTGGCAGATAAGATGCTGTGTCGGTGAGAGAAAAAAAAATGAGCAGTTGTTGTCTGGTTCATTGTCTTGAAAAATAGAGAAGGGAAAGAAAAAGAAGATAAAAGGTAAGGATACCCGGTATTCGTTTTTTGGGTTAGTCCCACATGGGTGGCGGCGATAAATAGAAAAAGAGATTTATGTATAAATTAAGCGACAAAATATTGTCAGTGAACAGAGGAGAAAGATTGAATTTTGAATCTGTTTTGTTTTCAAATCTACGAAATTATCTGAATCTGAATATTTCTTTCTTATTCAACATATATCTGGATCCGTAGAATTATTTGCTATGTTTATATGAATTTGGATCCGTAGAATTATTTGCTATGTTTATATGAATTTGGAGCAGATAATTTGAATCCATTTATACTCCCCAATAAAATAGATATAGAAATAAAACTATATTCTTGGACTTCAACTAATTTTTGCATAAATTATGATGGTTATTATAAACTTGACACCATTTTCTAAATTCAAACAGTCGATCCAAACTATTTAACATGTTGGATATATCAAAATGTATTTGCTGATCAAATTTTACATTTTTTTGAATTTTTTTTTACTATTTATTAAGATGGGTACAAAAATTCAATGGTCTGAAAACAACGGTTTTGTAAAATACTTAATAAATAGTAAAAATCTTAAAAAAAAAATGTAAAATTTGGTCTATAAGCACATTTTAATATGGAGATCATGTTGAACAGTTTGGATCGACTGTTTGGACTTTGAAAACTTAAAAAATAGATAGTGTAATTTTGTATCGTAAAAAAATAATGTAAGTGGAACCCTCCTTTATTTTCAAATATAAAATAGTCCATAAAAAATTGAAGTCTAGTATTGTACGTATTGTCAGCATATTTATTTATTTCTTAGTTATTCTCAAATATATCATATGTTGATATTACCATTGATATTTAAAACCATCTTGACAGGAGAAAAATAATAATAGATGTGATGTC
Source organism: Carex cristatella (assembly GCA_024447775.1). Classification (NCBI taxonomy): domain Eukaryota; kingdom Viridiplantae; phylum Streptophyta; class Magnoliopsida; order Poales; family Cyperaceae; genus Carex; species Carex cristatella. The sequence goes on along the minus strand of JAJHPF010000005.1, from coordinate 2,742,906 downwards.
CCAATTTACAATTGCAATGGACAGCATGAAATGTTGGCTCTGGATCCCCTAAAGTAACCCAATTTTTGAGTTTTGGATCGAAACCGTCCGATTCAAATCCGTCGCTCTAAATCGTCTTGGAATTCGAATTCATTTTTAACATGTGCGCGCTCTAGATCTGAATGAATTGTCTCGGATTCGAATCAGGCGGTTCAGGTTTAAAATCCAAAAATTGAATTACTTGACTGGATCTGAATTGTGAAATGTTTGAGTACACATTTAAAAATTCAGAGATATTAATTAATGTCAGTAAAAGGTGGGTTGAGATTTGGGATCCAAAGTAAATCTCGTCTGATCTTCTGTCTGCACGGAGATCTGTTAACTTATTTATCTACTTTTTTGTCGTTTTATTACCGTTCGTAAAAGCAAAAAAAATAATATTTATTTTATTACTGTGATTCATATTTTTTTTATGTAAAATTGTGACCGTCCAATTAAAATGTGGCCTAATTTAAGTTGCACGATGCGAATCCTTCATAATTCTATATATGATCAAGAATCGTTCCTAGGAATAATGCAACAAATAAACAAAATCAATGTTTTGCAAACGAATTATATCAATATTTAATTTCCTTTTTTTATTTTTAAGAATGCTTTAAGCACAAATTGATGATTCTGTTGAATTTTAGAGAAAATGGCTTATGATAAGAATGAATTGCTTGTATTAGATGAGTAGAACTAGGGTGTTCTTTGAGCTCACCAAGTCTCTTTGTGAGCTTAACTCAAAAACCCATCAAATTAGTTTCAAGCGATATATTCAAACTGTTAAAACTGATTTATTTCACGAGTGATGAGCTTACATGTCAAATATATAAATTTTCAAACTAATTTAATATAAAGTCAGGCGGTAAAAAAATAATGAAAAATAAACACATTAAAATTAACTTATAATCCATCTTGTTTTTTACCACCTGACTTGTACTAAATTAATTCAAAAATTTATAAATTTGATATGTAAACGCATCACTCATGAAGTAGATCGGTTTCAGTTGTTTGAATGCATCGTTTGAAGCCAGTTCAATAGATTTTTGAATTAAACTCACAAATAAACTTGCTGAGCTTAAGAACACCCTAGTTCTACTCCTATTAGATTGAATGTTTTTTCTCTTACTTTACGTATCCAACATGGTGCATTCATACATAAAATTCTAAGGGTAACTTTCTATTTATGAAAAATGATGAAGTTAATTATATCATTAGCTCCCTTTTTACTTTATTAGTTAAAGATCACACACATCATATGACTTTGAGTCTAATTAACTAATTAATTCTATTTTCTCTTTTTGATAAAAAGACCCAAACCAGTTTCATTGCAGAGATAATTAATTCTATTTCCTTCATATGCTTGTATTTTCTTCAAAGTTGATTTTCACTGTGTATGAAGATGCCATCTACATTAGAATGTGTTGTTTTTGCTTCGTTTATTTTTGGTCCTAAAATCACTAGTTTTCTCCTAATGTACAACAATGACTAAAAAATACAAAGTAAACTGATTCCTATAATAAACACTAATTAACCTTTTTTTTTTGGTGATTTACTAAGTCAAAATATGACCTTTTTACTATAACTTCACACCCTATCACTTGTATTTGTTGTTCGTTTTTCTCTTACTTTACACATCATACGTGGTGTATTTATATACAAAATTTTAACGGTAACTTTCTATTTAAGTATATAAACTCTAACGATAACTTTCTATTTATGAAAAAAGTTGAAATTATATAGCTTTTTTTTTTTCTTTTTCTTTTAGTCAATGATGACATATGGCTTTGAGGCTAACTACCTAATTAATTCTATGTATCTTAAGTTTACATTCCATTTCTCAACATATAATTAGTACAAATCAAGTTCACACAAATTTGATTGCTGATCGAATAGTTACGAACTTATGATCAGACATTGACTGAATTTGATCTGATATCCTACTTGATTTCAGTGGAGGAATTCATATCAAATGTTATAAATCTAATTGCAAATGTTGTTCTACTGGTGTGCTAAGGTTTGAACAGCTAACACTTTGTTCATGATAATAATGTATCAAGTTTATATAAACTTAATTAATACATACTTTTTTATATGAACTTTCAGAATTAGCTAAAATAGGAAATGCGGTGCCTAACAAGCAAAAGGCTGTTAAAGGCAACCTGGATTGTCATTTATTTTCCTTATTGGCGGGTACACTGTCCCAAAATAGGTGTTAATTAATGGGAAATTATTAATTATAGAAAATATTATTAGAAATAAATAAAAACATAAAATATACTGAGATTTTTTGAAAATAATAGTTGAGAATTTTGAAAAAAAATACTGAGTTTTTTTTTCGGAAATGGCGGTCAAGTTTTTTTAGACAGAAAATATACTGAGATTTTTTAAAATAATAGTTGAGAATTTTTGAAAAAAAAGAGTGGTTGAATTTTTTTTTTAATAAAATAGAAAAAAAATACTGAAGTATTTTCTGAAACAGAATAAAACACTGTGGATCAAAGAAAAAAAATTAGTTCCAAAAAATTTAGTCCATCTATAACATATAAAATGTAGGTACTCTTTATGTTTTCATTTATTATTTAATAATAATTTCTATATAAAAAATGGCTACGTATGCCAAAAGGTGTCAACCTTTGTATTTAGTGCTCACATTGTACTAGAATTCAAGTTGAAGTTGGCGTTAAGGAATAAAATATTAGGTAGTATGACTATGTACTACTAGATGCATATCACATATTCACATGTATAATTTTGGTAGCTAGTTATTTGTCACCGGTCTTTTTGGAACTCAAATTTTGTTTTAATAGCATTAGATAACATGTGCCAAGTAAAAAATAGTTTTTTTTTTTTTTATCTAGTAGTAAATAAATACTTTCTTGTGATTTCGAAATTCGGATAGAATTTTTTTTATATATATTTGAAAGATAAAAGGCTACACCGGATTTATCATTTATTTTATTTATTGGCGGGCACACTATTCCAAAATAGGTGTTAATCAAAAAAATTTTTTTTTTTTTTTGAGAAAAACCTAGGTATCGTGTTAGGATCCGAATATGCTGCGATTCTTTACTCATAAACAGTGACCTACAATCTCTGTCTTTTCAAATCTAACTGTTGAATTATTTCGAGATTCGTGCAAGAAAAAATCAGCCACTTTGAGATACGTGCATGAAATTATTAAACAGTTGGATTTGAAAAGGCAGAAATTTTAGAGTTACCGTTCATCTTTTCAAAATCACAGCAGATGTGAATCCATCGTGTTAATAAAATCAAACAGTATTGAGATTTGAGAATATGGCATCTATGCCAAAAAGTATCAAACTTTTGCATTTAGGGCTCATTGTACTTGAATTCAAGTAGAAGTTAGCGTCAAGGAATAAAATATTAGGTCACTAGATATCGTTGGATATGTAATTGAATACTAATTTATCCGTCGGCAAAAGATTTCTTAACTCAGGGCTTGTTGGAGATCAAATTCAAAAAAGATTCAGAATTAGAGCATCTATATTTATGATATTATTAGAGTTTCTAATTTAATGTGTCAGTTTTTAATTTAGTTTCAGAAATGGGAGTATAAAATATGCAGTCAAGTTTCTTATTAAGAAACTATTTATAAATTCCATAATGGCTAAATAATTAGCTCAAATTATTTCTCTTTTATAATTTGCTGCTGTCATAATTTAATAGAAACTCTAAAATTAATTTCAGTGATGTGAAAGTTAAAAACTTTAGAGACCTTAATTTTCAAAAAGTAATTTATAGTTATTTAAAAATTAATTTGAGTTGCTGGGATGTAAATGCTCTTACTTCGTTATGAGTGAGTTTAAATTTGACTCAGTTCAGCTTGTACTGGTTTGATTTATATCTCATTAATGTGTGCATGAAGAAGATGAAACTTGTTACTATTTTTTACTTGGCCATCATAAAGGGATGGAACTTAATTGGATGAAGAACATGAAACTATTTCCAAGTTCGAAGTTGGTGTGCGGTTCATAACAACATATCAGAGAAAATAATTGATATATGATGTAATTCACAATACAAATAAACTGTTAGCGAGCTAACTCATCTCAGTTCGTAATTGAATTACGACTAAACTCAAACTTTATCATGCCGGATACTGATAGAGACACGATATTATTGCTACGTAAGTCTGAATTGGACTACGGCTACGGTGTTTTATGAAAGCGAGTGTTTTACACTTGTACTTCATAGTTTACACTCATATTTTGCAATTTAGAATTCAAATGTCGTTCTGAACAGCTCAAAATGATCTCCGTATTAAAATATGCTTGGAGACCAAATTTTATATTTTTTAAATTTATTACTATTTATTTTTTTTGGAAATTTTGAAAATCACTGATTTTTTTATTGTCCATAATTTTATGAAAAAATGTTTTTCAATAATTCGAAAAAATAGTAAAAGTTTCTAAAAATTGTAAAATTTGGTCTCCAAGTATATTTTAATGCAGAGAACATTTTAAACAGTTTAGATCGATTTTTTAAACTTCAGAATTGAAGATATAAATACGAAGTAAAACGCTTGTTTTATTTCACGAAACCCAACTCTCTCTCTCTATATACATAGATAGTATATAGAAAATTTCAAATTATGAAAATGACTAAGCCAGAACTATAACCGGATCTAATACTTAATATATTCAATTTATATAATAATACATTCATAATTATGAGTTGAGTAAGTCAAATTGAGTTAAGCTTACCCAATTTATTAAGTAACGAGGTCAGTATCCATACAATAATTCAAACTAAAAAAACAAAATTGTTCTATCAACGGTTTCAATATGTTCATACTTAGATACGCCCCTACGAGCTTAGAAAAAACTAAATAAATTATTTATTTAACTAATTAAAGTTGCATGAAGAGGTAGTTCCACATAAATGACCTTTTTATCTTGAAAGCTACCGACCGTACAAGTAATTAATTCCTTTAATGTACGAATCTAATCAAAGCAAAGGGATCAAAATTTCCTTTTTTTTTGCTTTATGACCTTTCGCAAAAGCAGAGCCAAACAGTATCAATATATCATCTGAAGAGGAAATCAAATCTGTTGAAATTTAAAATCCAACCGTCTAAGTTTTGTTATACACGAATCTCAAAAAAGACATTTTTGTGCACGAATCTCGAAAATATATAAATGGTTTGAATTGAGAATTTCAGAGTCCCTGAAATTCTTAGAGATTTCAGCTGATTTGTTTTCGAAGAAGAGAACATTTGCGAAATGCAACGCAAAAACACATCATACCAAAGGTTCCATTGGAATAACTTAAAAGGTGAAAGGTAATATTCTTCTAGTCTAATTTTTAGAAAATTTTGGTAATATTCTTCAAGTCTAATTTTAGAAAATTTTCAGACTATAGTCTTCCAGCACCTATCCTCAAATATCTTCAAATCAACTATCACCACTTGAAAAATGTCTGTTAACTTCTTCTCATAATTCTGTAAACTTCAATACTTAATTATGTAAACTCATTCAACAAATTTTGCAAAAAATAGCGACTTTATTATAGTGTGGTTCCCAATAAACCCTCTAGTTTAACTGCTTTGACCATAACTACTCAGAACACTTGTAGTGCTTTGACCAAGACCACTCAGACCACTTGTAGAAGTTCTCCAACGACTTTTCAAAACTAAAAACTAATCCGGGACCACTTTAAATTTTGTCTGTTTCTTTGAATTTTGTGAACATAACAAATATTAAATTTACAGAGTTATGTGATAAGATTTACATAATTCAAAAAATTGAAAACTAAAATAAAATTTTGAAAATTTTTTTTTTTTGAATTTTTTTTATTGGTTTACAAGTATTCAACGAAACTGTCTACAGAGTTATGTGATAATACTGATAAAATTCAAAATAATTGGAAGCAGCACCTAGATGCAGATTTGAAAAAAAAAAATTGGGAAAAATTTTTTGAATTTTTTTTACATGTATATGTTTACATAATTTTAAAGAGGTCCATGTTAGTTACTAGTTTTGAAAAATTGTTAGAGATCTTTTGGATGCGGTCCTAGTGAATCTAGTCAAAGGTCTACAGGTGGTCCCAGTCAAAGCAGTTAAAACTATTAAACTGGATGTTTATTGGGGACCATACGGTAATGAAAAGTTATGTTTAAAAAATTCGTTGAATTGGTTTACATGATTAGTATTGAATTTTACGTACACTTTTCTGTTGAATCCGGAGATAATTCGGGAATTAGTGTCCAGGGCTGTTAACAGCTTCCTAACTTAAAAGGCAACAAAAAGATTGAATGTCTCTTAATATTTTTAGGGTAAATTTCGTTAGAGGTTACTAAATTTGTCATTTGTCACGAATTGGTCACTCAAGTTTGATTTGTCCCAATTAGGTCACTGAACTTTTCATCTGTTCTAATCAAGCAAGTTTATAACTTTTTCGTCCAAAATACTAACGGAATATACCCATTCCATCTAATACTAACGGAATATGCTCATTCCATCCAAAAAAGTAACATAATGAGTATATTCCGTCCAAGATATTAACGGAATGAGAATATTCCATAAAAATTTTGGACATAAAAGTTATAGAGTAACTTGATTGGAACAAATGAAAAATTCAACGACTTTATTGGGACAAATCAAATCTTGAGTTACCAATTCGTGACAAATGACAAAGTTTAGTGATCTCCGACAAAATTTATCCTTTTTTTTAATGTATTACTGAGAATTTTTGTAAATTTAAAATGAGTTTTAATAAAAAAAAATTGAGTACCTTTGTGAGTTTTAAAAAAATTTAGAAGGATAAATATGATATAATTTTTTTTGAAGTGAAAATACATAATTTTGAAAATTTTGAAAATTTTGAAAAGTATGCATAAAATATTTTTTTAAGTTAAAAGAGGCTATACATTTCAAAAGAACCATGGAACTGAAAAGCAAACCTCTTATACAAATTTTTGGAAAAATGACTTCAAACATACAGAAAAATAAAAAATAAAAATAAAAAAATGATGCATTCCTTTGAATCATATGCATGCATGTAACACAAATTTTCTGAACTGCTTTTTCTTGGTTGGAATTATTTTATTATCATTCAGAGAAAGGGTGAAAACGGATTCAGATTATACGCTTCCAATCCGATCCGGATAATTTCTAAATAATTCATAACAGAATCGGATTCGGATAGGAAAATTTCCGAACCCACAAATGGAGCAGATATCCACTTATATCGAAAGCAAGAAGCAAAGGAAACTGAGCTGTAAGCCTGTAATACCCATCCGATTCGCCCAATTTTTTTTATTTTTTTTTCAAACCTTACCCTGCACCTCTTTTGTTTTATTTGTTCTCCATTAAGGAATGGGAATACACACCTCCATTTTAATTTTTTTTTAATTTTCTGATTTGTTTTTTTTTTTTTCTTAATTTTGTTAAATGGTATTTGTATCTTAAAACTTGTATAACTAAATTATCTGACAATTATTCGTTTCATACCCATATTCGAATCCATATTCGTGGATTATCCGCTTCGTATCTGTATCCATTTAAGATGGATTTGATTTTACATTTTGACATCTGCTTACTATTTGATAGGATTATGTACCAAAGGCCTTGTAAAGACCAATTAAGGATTAAAAGCCAAAGCCCAAATTACAAGCCCAAGAGAAAAGCCTGATCAGAGCTCCATTCGAGACTTGAACCAACTTTCTGGTCTTTAGAAAGGGCACGGCCGCGTCTCTACTCGAGGCCCAAAACCGACCTACTTGTGAGAAGGGTTCGGTCGTGTCTCTGCTCGAGGCCCAAAACCAACCTACTTGCGAGAAGGGTCCGATCACGTTTCTATTCGAAGCCCAAACCGACGTAAAGATCTATAAATACTCTGAAGGTCATTGAGCTCAGGGTCAATGATTGGAGAGAGACCGGGTACTAAAGAGGCTAGAGTAATGTATCTAGAAGATCAACCATTTGTTCTGCCCGAACATACCCTAAACACTCTTTCACAAACACAAACTAATTTCCTACGTGCTTTGGATCGCCTTGGCCCAAATCTAATTTAGGAGGGATCGTATCACTATCTATATTCGTATTCATATCCGCTCACTGAAATGTGAATATGAATTTGATATTAGCATTATCCGCTCCGTATTCACTCCATTTACACCCCTACTTGGACCGTTGAATCACTGACGATGGATTAATTAAGTAATTTTGACAATATTTTTAAATCAAATCATATAATTTTCAAAATAAAAAATTCAATATAATTTTGACAATATTTCATTTCTTGTAGATTGATTAATAAACTTCATATAATTTGAGCTTCGTCTAATATTCCATAACAGTCAATAAATATTGATTGTTGTAAATTTAAATTTCTAAACGATCAACTTAGACCAAATTTCATTAGTTTGTTATGTGCATGATATAAAATAATATAAATACAGTAGAATCATATTCATATACCAGATTCTAAAATTAAGAATTATTTAACAATTGTTAAAATTCTCAAAGTAATTTAACAGTATAAATCATATTCATATTCATATATCAGATCAGATCTCAATTTCCCAATTCATAGAGATGGAATGGCTGTACTGTTGGATCATTGGTGATGGATTAGTTTAGTAATCCTGACAATATTTCCAAATCAAATCATAAAATTTTCAAAATAAAAAGGTACAAAAATATTTCAGATCTTGCATATTGATTGTAATAAACTTAGTAAGATTTGAAATTGATGCGATATTCCATGAAAAGCCACTAGATAAGATTATTGCAAATTTCTAGTCATTCAATAACAAGTAAACTTAAAGGCCCCATTTCATCATATTTTGTGCGTGATATAAATGTAGTAGAAATGATATCAAAACTAAAAATTATTTAACGATTGTTAATGTTTTTAAATTAACATATTATAAACGGATCCCAGGATCCCAATTCATTTTGTATTGCATTTACAAAAGATTTAATTTTGTATTTGATTAGGCCACATGGGCCCTTGAAAGGGTTACAATTGCCTCCACAAATTGGGCTTTTAACTTCCAAAACACACACTCCATTGCTTAAACCTCTCAAATTATTTGCTACAACAAACAAAATGAAAAAGCAAAAGTAAATTACAGCACCAATTGCTTTCTTACAAAAATAAAAATTAAGTACTGAAGTTCAAATCATGGAATAAGTTTCTAGAACTGTTCAATGTAACCAGTCTCCAATTTTATTTTTAAAGGCCACCTAAAGGTTATGTTTCATGTCAGTTCCAGCATCTAATTTGAATCCATAGTGATTGAATCAATAATTCAACCAAGGGAAATGGCAAAATAAAAAAAATTGATGAATGAAATTTACCTTTGAGGCACTTGATCGTTTAACTTAAAACCTCAGCAAAGAGTGTGTAGCTTTCCTCTCTCAGCCAATTTCCATATTATCTCCTCTCCTCCGACAAACTTTCCTCCGACAAAAACCTGTGTGAAATTATTCTGTAAAAATATTTTTCTACTCAGTGGAAACAGATGGCTTTGAAGCCAATATTTCTCCGGATAAAGGAACAAAAAAAATAATAATAATAACTACATGAACAAACTGGAGTGAGGATATGGTAATATGCATATTATGGATGAACCCGCATAATGGATTCATATCTCTATTTTTAGAGTTCAAACACTCGATCCAAACTGCTAGACATGATCACCATATGAAAATGTATTTGGAGACCAAATCTTATATTTTGTTAGAAGCTTTTTATTACTTTTTAAATAGGTAAAAATAACCACCTTCAGATGGTCCAGAATTTTTAGATCAAGTGATTTTTTACCTATCTAAAAAAATAGTAAAAAAATTCTACAAAATGTAAAATTTGGTCTCAAAGTACATGTTTATATGGAGATTATATTTAACGGTTCAGATCGAGTGTTTAAACTTTGAAAATATAGATATGGATCCGCAGTACAGGTTGATCCATAATATGCATATTACTATCGTCTCACTCAACAAACTAACTAATTAAATTAAATTAAACAACCTGTGGGCATGTATCAGTGCCAGAACGGTCAAGCAAGCACTTTTCAAGACCCGAGTGGCATTCTTCTACCAAATCAACTGTCACAAAATCAAAACCGTGCGATACCAAGAGACCCAAAGTCCGGGTGGAGGCACCATACTCCATGTCATGTTCTTTCATTACCTTCCGAGGTGGGCCATGAATAAAAGCAACCATGTGCTGTTTTTTCAGCAGCTGGTCCAGTGATTCGGTCAAGCCCAGGTGCTCTGATTCCAGGAGTAAAGTCTTTGGTGGGGCTGACCAAATGTGACTCTTGGATTCATTGCCCGGAGGTATTCGACCACCCGTCGACATGTGCTCCCCGATCCACGCATTAAATGCGTTCCGGAGGGCATTGCTTTCGGGCTTGCCTTTGCCTGTAGGACCCACCTGCGTGTGTAAACTTTTTTGTAAATTAGATGCGACATTCCACTTTTATCGATCAGATTGCTGCCAGCGCACATCATCTTGTACCTTTTGCAGTTATTTTCTATTTATTAATTATATCTAGTTTATAAATTTATAGTAGCAAAGTTACTAATAAGAAGCAATTCCCCATTGGTAGCAAAGTTAAATTCTATTAATTTTAAGTTAGTTAAAAAAAGGTAAAAATATAGCAATAAGGATTTTTGTTTTGTATTCCTCTCTTTTTAATATTTGTCTCGGGGCATGTACAGAGGGACTAATATAAATCTCAGGGGTAAGAATACACATGATTTTTTCTTCTTCTTCTTCTTATTTTTTGTTTGGGGTCAAAATCATGCTGCTACTTACCAGTTGATAAAATTAGTACCGGCTATGTTAATACTGGTAACAGATGACAATTAAGCAAGGAAATGTCGCATGAATGGTAAAAGACTGGTACCAACAGCATGCCAGACCAGTGCCTCTGTTAGGGTGGTTTACAAATAAAAAAAAATAAAAGATAAAATAAACTGAAACGTGACCAATATTTGTCTTTACTGGTACCCCTTACGTTCCATGCCCCTGTAATGAAACAGATCTTTCACCACCAATATTTTTCAATGACAAACAGTATACTGGTACTGGTACGGCATTTTAAATGTCTTACAATATAAGATTATCTTCTCAAAATAATACAAAGAACCCACAAGTGATAAAAGAATGGACCACGACTTATAAGAAAAGTGAAATCTTTGCAAAGAATTATTTGCAAAAGAAAATAAAAGCCTGGGTTTAAACTTTAAATACCATAAATGCCGGATCAAGTGAGATCTTAGAATTAACTAGGGTTTTGTATTTGGTAAATACTACATTATATTTATTACTACCAGAATAAGTCCAGAATGATCACAGTTGACAAAAGATAAAATATAGTACATTCTATTTTTCGGTTTAAATGGTTCGGTTCGGTTGAATTTTTGAATTATTTCAATTTTTTATATTCGGTTCAGTTTAATCTCTCTAATTTCAGTTCGACCGATATATAGCTTGATATTTATTTCTACACTATTAAATGTATTTATGTATGTATTGGGTTTTGACCTTTTGAACGTAATCTCTATTATTTCGGTTCAACTAAACAAACCAAAATATAGTCCGGTTTTTTTGGTTTGGTTGTTATTTAGTTGACAAGTTTAATTCGGTTGGTTTGGTTAGATTTTTTTAAAACCAAATAAAATTTTTGTTTGACTATTATAATTCGGCTTTAACTGAACCGACCATTTGGACACCCCTATTTCTACCTTTCTGGCATCCTTTGTTTGACAAAATGAAACCAGTATTGTCTGAATCAAAAGTACAATTTAATCCCCAGAATTTTTTTTTTGTAAAAGTGAGATACCTTAACGGAGTAACAGAACCCAGGGACCAATCGCCTGTGTTTTTTAATACTATTGGAGATACAATGAGAGGTACCAATGTAATGGAGCGCTCCATTCGAGTCGTAAACCCCATAAACCCCAGCTCCGACTGGAATCCTCTCGTCCAGTTGTTGTTCTGGATCTCGAGGGATTGGTATAGACTCCACCTCAGAGAGCTTTCTAATGGAGGCGCACAGAAGGTGTAGGTGAGGTCTCAAATTTGGTTGAGGTCGGAAGAGAGACGAGGTGCGAGAGAGGGATGGAGACGGAGGCGTGATGCGAGTGAAAAAGAGAGTACGGTTTGGTGATGAGAGGTGTGAAGGAACCGCCATGGCCATGATCGCGTGGTTTCCAGTGGAAGCTCTCTCTCTCCTTTCTCTAACAGTGGAGACTGGAGAGATCACTAGATGGGAATGGACCAGTATCCTCTGCGGAGTTTTTACCTGCGGAGCTGATTGGACGGCCCAGATTTACTCTCAGCCGGGGAGTGCTGGGGAGTGCTCTGGATGATGAAGGGGCAGTAATTTTTGCTTTGAGATTCGTGTCAAAAATCTTATTTGGTCCGTCCGATCAAAACGAACGGACTAGATTAAAAGCACCGCAGGGTAAAAGCTCCGCAGAGGATGTGATTCCGAGATGAGAATGCGACATACGGGTATGGATCTCTCAAAATATTGGATCCTGATATTATACGGATCTGTTGGGCTGGACACCTATGGGCTTAGTTGCGATTTTAATTGGATCCTGATATTTTATTGCACCAGTTGAGATCTAGTGCAATACTGACAGTGTAGAATGAGATCCAAGTCATCCGTTTCAATCTGACACGAATCTCAAAACGGACCCCATGTGTATTTTAAATAAATACCGAATTGATTTTGGCTAGGTTGAGACTTGGAGAGTATTCTACCTCTTCAGTTACCTGAGAGAATATAAATCCATTACATAGCATGAACGTCAATAGAAGTGTTAGCACAGTGAATTCAATCTGTTCTAAAACAACAGAAATTACACATACATATCTCTCCAAAACAAGCACTTAACATATCTTTATATTGAAAAACAAAAAGAAAAAAAGAAAATCGAGAATTTTATTTCTGACAAATCGCCTTCAGCTCCCCTTTCTCAGCCAAATCAGATATGATATCGCACCCCCCAACCAACTCGCCTCCTACAAACACTTGCGGAAATGTCGGCCAATTGCTGTAACTCTTCAATTTCTCTCTCAATCCGTAATTATGTTCTTCATCCAATACATCTAGCGAGACAAAATCAACACCATGAGATTCTAATATGCTGACAACCTTTTGGGAGAAGCCGCATTGTGGGGCCCGTCTTGATCCCTTGATAAAAGCCACTACTTTGTGCTCTTTAACAAGTCGGTCAATTAGTTCTTCTAATGAGATGGTTAAGCTGACGTGACGGCCTGGGGTTAAGCGGATGTCAGGTGGGGCCCCTGTCCAGGTGTAGTTGCCCTGTACATTGCCAGGAGGGGGCTTGCCGGTGGCTGATATGTGCTCTTCAATCCAGGATTTCCATGCTGATTGCAGGACCATACGATCTGGTGTGGCCGTGTCTGTGGGACCTACCTGTGCGTTTATTTTAATTTGAGAAAAAAGTCATATAGTATAGGTAAGCTAATTTTGATGTAATCATAAGTTAGCATATACTGAATCAAGCTAATTTTGAAGAAATCTAGCAAAGAACACATTTACCCATGAACCAATCAAGCTCAATTTACAAACAAATTATAAATATACTGGCTTATAGTATCAGCCGATCTCAATTTAGTCCCTGTACAAAAATAAATCATTTTCTTCTACTAAAAAGGTGATAGTATTGACAAAAGTAGTACAGATTAAAATGCTAAGGACCAAACCAGGAATTTGAAACTTCAGGGACTAAAACAGTAACTTGAAGGTGCTTTGAGGACCATTGTGGAACATATTTTTTGAAATGTACACCAAATTATAAAAAATAACATATTATATTTTTTTTTTCTTCCCCTGCTCCTAAAAATTATGTTCACATATCCATTGGCTTTTATTGAGGATACATGTTTATATAAGACTAATATACTTCAAAAATGAAGTATAAAGCAAACATGAACTAAGATAGTACATGTATACTGGCCAGAACATACAATATCAGGAGATAAATCTCGGTACATGGTAGGTTCTATTGTCTTCATCAGATATAATTTATTCAACGAAAACAAAATAAAGGTCAGAGAAATTAATTTGGTTCTTTTCGAGCGTAGTTCATAGATCTATTTGGTACGCTTGTACCAGTTCATTTCTTAGGACAGCCCAAGGAAACATTTGATACAAATGAAAATTCTAGAGACCAACTTGATTTTTAGATAATTTTTTTTAAGGATTATAACCTGAAATTTTCCAGTATAAAATAAAAATAATAATAATTATCACCTTAACAGAGGAACACAACTCGGATGGGACAGACTTCCTGTGCTTGTCTACACTGGAGGCGATACTACGAGAGATGCCAATAAACTGGAGCTCTCCATTTGCGTCAAAAACACCATAAACCCCAGCTCCTGTCGGAATACTCGCATCCAGATCCTCTGGTTCCTCCGCAATAGGTACCAATTCAGATTCTGACAGCTTTCTAATGGAGGCGTGTACGCGATGTCTGCAGAAGCGCTGGGTTTGGGTTTTGGATTGGGAGAGAGAGAAAGAAGGGAAAGAGAGAGATGTGAAAGAAGTTGAAAAGAGAGAGAAAGTGATGTTGGGTTTTCGAGAGGTGAGAGGTGGGGACATGAATGGGTCGAAGCGGGAGATTTGAGTTGGAGCTGCCATGGCTGACTGGCTGTGCTTCCCCTCTCTCTGATTGAAACGAGAAGAAGAGATGCTCTGGATAATTTATTTCGGATTGGATTGGGCAAAATTGGATCCAATAGGCTTTATCTGCCCGATTTACTATCCTGGCCTGTTGGGCCTTCAGAAATTTAGTCCCAGTTGACAGTAACTTAAGAGTTGTCAGTTTATCGTCCTTTCTCTCTCCGGTACCTGATGCCGTCAGTTTAAGACCCAGCCGGTAAAGAATTTAGGTAAAATTCAATTTCATTTATGCTTTGAGATTCGTGCGCAGGGCATAACAAACGGTTTGGATGTAACCTGACCGCGTCATATACCTGAGATGATCCAAATTCACAGGTAGAATTATCAGTGCAATATTATCGGGTATCTTTGTATCTGAATATGCACATTATGGAAAAAGATGAAATGCTAATTTGCGTTGTTTCTCTTTCGCAGAACTGAAATGCTGCAAAAGGTTTGTAACTAAAATGTATATTTTAGTTACATATTTCCATTAAACATTACTTTAATAATAAAAAATGGATTTTGTAACTAAAATGTATATTTTAAAGGACAAAAATATGTTAGTCCCTGGATCAGAAGAACAATTTGTTTACATCATTTACCAATATATTAGCATTTACTAATGAATTTGTATTCAGAAAAAATTAATGAATTGAAGCAACAATTATACCCAAAAATTGTTCTACAGAGAATCCTCAACAGTTAACTTTCACCTGACAAACTATAAACATTAAAAAAAAAAAAAAAGATATAATCAACCTACAAGTTCTCCTACTCTATCTTGGTACGATCCCTCCTCGTCATCGGTACCATCATGAGTTATCACTGCTTGATAGTCTGGGAAGGGCTCATAGTCATCATAGAAACCAGACTGGCCAGTGGCAATTATCTGGGCAGTTTGACCAGAAGAGAGAGCGTACCGAACATTCTCTTCTAAGAAATATGGGTCGGTTGCTACCTCCGGGTCAAATACTATGCTCTTCAACAATGCTGAATTAAAAAAATACAAAAGACATATTATCAATTTCTTCCTATATTAGTCCCTCAAATAAATACACAAATAATATTAGCAATTTATTAACATGCCTGGTACCAAACTTATACAGTCCCATATCAAAGTATTGCTCAATTGCTTTTTATTTATTTATTTATTTTTGCATTTCTTGAAAACTTTGTTCTTAAGGACCTTTTTCCCTGCAAATTAGACCCAATATTTCATGGTATTTGCCAGAAATTGAATAAGAAATTCATTTCCAAGAAATACAGGTCGGTTGCCACCTCGGGGTCAAATACTATGCTCTTTACCAATGCTGAAATAAATACACAGCATTATTAGCAACTTCTTCCATAATTAGTCCCTCACATAGTCCAATTTCTATTTCAAGTTCTAGTAATTTTATCAGTGTTTTTTGTAGAAGCACTCGCAATTAGATTACTTCACAATTAGTAAAGTGCAGCTGACTAATTTTTTCCCTGCAAATTTGACCTAATATTATTTCTAGTATTTGCCAGAAATTGAATAAAAAATTCAACTTGGCATAATGTACTAAATACAAATATTGTACCAATGAGAAATGATTAAACTTGTATGTTTGATTGTTCAAAAAATTTAACAACCCTTTTTATGCATTATCAATTAATACTCAAATGCACCAAATTTGGCCAGTAGAAACTATTTTTTTTTATTTACAAGTATTATAAACTTGATTTGACAACATATTGCCAAAATTTTCAAATAATTCTATCATCGAGGAATTTCATCTCGTATAATGGGTGCTATTTGCAGAATATAAAGAGAAGAAAAAAAAAACAAGAACCAATAAAGATATATTTTTATATACCTGCAACAAGAGCATCGCCAGATGCTGACATGTCACAACTAGAAGGTTCGATTTGTAAATCCTCAGAACCTCTAAAAAACTTATCATGCTCCTTTGTATAATAACTCACTCCCGATGCGCCATTGGTCACGAAAAGCACTGACAAGTCATCGTGCCATACCTCCTTAACCTCTTCTCTACTCCTATGCACATATTTCACATCTCCTTCATTTTCTGTCACATTTTGTTCGATCCCGTGTAAAAAGTCGAGTTCGTGCACTGACAATTCAATAAAATCGGCAACAGCGAATGATTCCTTGAGAAATGATCTTGCTTCCTCGGAAGAGTGCCAGAGTGGCATCGGCAAATTCACGTCGAAGAAAATAAGGCCACCTTGTGATTTTGTAATGCTAATCACCTCCATTAGTGCCGATTTAGATTTTGGGTCTAGTAAAGCGGATGAACTGAAATATAGCAATTTTATCTGTGCCATTGAAGAATAGAGAATTAGTTTAATTTGATAATTTGTGAAAGAGTGAGGTTATGGTACTATGCATAGCAAACATTGGTCGATACTATGAATTAATATTTTTGGTTTTCAAAGTTCAAATAGTCAGATCTGAACCGTTCAACATGATCTCCATATGAAAATGTACTTTTAGACTAAATTATGCATTTTTTACAAATTTTCACTATTTTTTCAGATAGGTAGAAAGTCACTTGATCTAAAAATTCTAGACCATTTGAAAGTAGTGATTTTCTACCTATCTAAAAAAAAGTAAAAAGTTTCTAAAAAATATAAAATTTAGTCTTCAAGTACATTTTCATATGAAGATGAAAGGTTCCGATCGACTACTTGGAACTTTGAAAAAGAAGATATTCATCCATAGTGTGGACCAATCCGCGCTATGCATAGTGCCATATAGCCTCACATTATTTTATGTAAAGAATTGTAGGACTCTTTGTGCAACCAATGAAATTCATTTCTTTCAAGGTTATATATGAAAATAATTGAATGGTTATACAACAGGGTGTAAGCTGGTGCTACCAAATAAAACTAACATTTATTCTTTCCTCTTCTGGTTTCTTTTCTTTTTATTCCGGTAAAATTAAAACCAGGAACACTCTAAAGTACCAGCTGGGTTTTTACCAGATCTATCGTGGTAGAAAACCTCGTAAAAATGAAAATTGTGTCAGAATCTAAATGACCAAACCAACAGTGAAAAACTAACCAAATATAGAAAATCTGGTTTGTACAAGCTTTATACTCGTAAACACAAAAGCTGCAAAAAAATTAAATTTAATTAAATTAGTCACCTCTTTTACAACATCCAAGTCAATATCGGAGTTCGAGAAACTATCCTCCGCAGCGGGCCCCACACACTTAGCTTTCAAAGAGTTGCGAAGTGCAGTAAGCTTCATACGGGAAACAGCTGTAGAAGTCGAATCATCCATCTTCACGCCCCGTGTCTCCACACGATTTTTTTTTAACTCATTCAATACCGCCATACCATGTTTATCAAGACCCAATTTCCCCATGAACCCAACCCGACCGCCGATACGTGCCAGAGCAATCGCTACAGAGGAGGCATCACTGCCCGGTGCCCTAAAGAATGTATCGGGCAACCAATACAACCACGGCATATTTTGATGCATTTCCCGCTCGAATACTCTATAAGCCGGTTTTGCATATGGTATGAAAGAGGCTTTTGCAGGCCCGAAGCAAATCACAAGTGGATACCACGAGATGTCAGAACGGTAATATGGGTCGTCTTCTGGCCTCATCACCGTCTCTTGTACAGAGGTTTTTTCAAAATTGGTCAAGCTTTCTTTCTCTTGTTCGTCTTCACGGGTTAAGGTTTCATACCTCGTCAGCTCGGGTTTTTTTGTAGCCTTTTTCTTGTAGCCTCTTTTGGGCCGGGTGTTCTTCTCTTCATTTTCGCTGTCATCTTCAACTTGTGAAATTGATGTGACGGGTTCTATCTCAGGATCTGAAAGAACCATGTGGAGAAGACTGATAAATTTATTTAAACAAATGAGTACCGGACCTTGCAAAATCAAAATATTACATGTATAGCCTTGCAAAGTGAGAAATATCTCGCATCACAAGAGTATGATATAAAATTGTCCTTTTTCTTGGTAGTACATACATACCTAGGTTACGCATATAAAATTTCTCATTCTGAAGTTCTTCAGTGGGGCCCGCTGGTTCAATAGTTTTCTCCACTTGATCCACAGTTAATTCAGGGGTAGCTTCAACCAGAATAAGTTCTTCTTCGGTTTTTTTTTTTCTACCGCGCCGGGTCGGTTTTTTCTCCACTTGATCCACAGTTAATTCAGTGGTCTCTTCGACCGGAATAATTTCTTCTTCAGTTTCTTTTGAAGACTTTTTTCTTCTACCACGCCTGGTCGGTTTTTTCTCCACTTGATCCACAGTTAATTCAGGGGTAGTTTCAACCGGAACAATTTCTTCGTCAGTTTTTTCTGAAGACTTTTTTCTACCGCGCCGGGTCGGTTTTATCTCCACTTGATCCACAGTTAATCCAGTGGTACCTTCAACCGGAATAATTTCTTCTTCGGTTTCTTTTGTAGACTTTTTTTTTCTACTACGCCTGATCGGTTTTTTATTTTCTTCCAAACTAATGTTGATATTTACTCCATCGCTAATATCATCTGGTTCGAGCTTTGCGGCATTCTTCTTGGATGCGGATCCAATCCAATGGTTGCGATTTAACCGTGTTTTTTCGTAACGAAGCAATTTAGGTCTTGAAACTTCTGACCCAAAATTTAATCTCATCCTGTACAGGTAATTTTTTAATTACAGTAATTTATTAATTATACATATATATTCAAACAACCAAATACAAAGGTCCCAGAACAAGCTGGTATGGTACCTAGATGGGGCCAAATGTGTGATTAAGCTTAAAACAAACCCTAAATCATAATCATAAAACAATTCCCCACAAGCAAGGTCGAAGGACACACAAAAGTAACACAAAAACCGAGATAAAACACTACCTAGATGATTCTGGAGTCTGGATCTCTGAGGTGACTCAAATTTTGAGTTTGGATCCAGACCGTCCGATCAGAATCCAGCCAATCTGACCTGAGGTAGAATGCACGGGGCCTCTTTAGTATTCGTGCCAAAGCAGATCGGACAGTCCAATGGAAACTCAAAATTTGAGTTAACTTAGGTAATATGAATTCGATGGTTCTGGGTACCAATTATGTACAAATACCTGATTAATACGGTAATGCAATACATTTGACAAAAAAAAAATCCAAAGTAAAGGCTTCTGTTGACCAAGGTAACAAGTAATCGGTGGGAAATTAATAAAATCAACAGGACTAACACCAAATCAACCTTACTTACCAGGGGCATAAAACAGACAGTTTATTTGTACAGTTAGAAAATAATGTCATATTCTTCAACTTTCTGATTTGAAGAAGCTTTGAAATATCAGAAATTATAGCAAATCAGTACTAGAGTACTTCTGAAAACATCAGTATGCCACCACTGTACAAAAATTATAATCTACCGACCAATTGTTCAAATTAAACCGTATACCAGAACAATGCATGAGAAGAGAAAATCAAAATCAAGTTGTAATTTCAGAGAATGAGGAGGATAGGATAGGATACCTGAGAAAAGGCAGAGACCAGGTGGAGGGAGCGTACGCCATGTTTCGAAACAGTAATCTGGGTGGACACGAACTGAGGCCTTGGAAATGGATTGTAGCCATGGTTGGCTAGTAATCAATGGAGTTCATTTGATTTGTATTTGAGAGCGAAAACTGTGAGAGAAGTAGAGAGAAAGGGAAGCAAACGACGATAATACCTTCGGATATTTAAATTACAGTTTTGCGCCTAGGGTTTTCGATTGATTGCAGAGACTAATTAGAAGATAAGGGGTATAGTAGTCAAAGCGCAC
This sequence comes from Carex cristatella, assembly GCA_024447775.1. NCBI lineage: Eukaryota > Viridiplantae > Streptophyta > Magnoliopsida > Poales > Cyperaceae > Carex > Carex cristatella. The sequence goes on along the minus strand of JAJHPF010000005.1, from coordinate 2,722,448 downwards.
TAAACCCTTGCGCAATAGTACTATTCAGCTAGCTTCGCACCGGTCATTATTAATTTTATTTTTAGTTTAGATGAGACAACAAAGCGTTTTAAAAAAATATTTAGTTGTAAACAAACTATAAACGTATATCAGTACATTATATGAATACAAATTTAATTATTTTTATTTGATGAAAATGATAGAAGTTTAGCAATGAGTTTCTCTATATTCATAGTTGTCATACTGACATACTTTATCATAGAAGGTATTGAATCAAACTAGATTGAGAACTGAAATAATTAGCGTAGGACAATCACCACTCAAGAAGTTCCAATAGAGACACTAAATCAAACCGGACTAGGACCTGAATCAACTGTACTTAGACAGTCATTATTTAGAAGTCTTAATGAAGAGCAGCCAATGTAGGAGGCAAAAAAGAGAGAGAGAAGAGGAAGAGAAGAAAGAGATCACATAACAAACTCCAATACAAACAATCAAAATAAACAACAAGATATAAAGTAAGTTACTATAGATGCGTTTGGATGGATGAAGAATAGCTATTATTCCGAATTAGCACTATTCCGAGCTACTATCCGGCGTTTGGATGTGTTTGGATTAGCAAATAGTCACTATTCTACTATTCCTACAAAATGTTGGAATAACTACTATTCTAAAATTGAGGATAGCTCTATCCTTGCTATTATTCTTGATTCATCCAAATGCAACATATATGTACAACTCATTACACCCACTCTTTCAATGTCAAAGAGGAAAAAAAGAGCTAAGAAGAAATGAAGAAAAAAGTAAACCGCTTGTCTTGGAGAATAAAAACCCCCATAAGGATGATGTGAGGAGCGATGACCAGATCCACAAAGCAGAAGCACTTAAAAAACGATGGCTAGATCTGCTAGATGGAAGCACCGGCTCGAATGAAAACAAAGTAATGAGCGGTGGCCAGATCTATTAAGTGGAAGCACCGAGAGCAGTGATCAAAACTATAAGGCATAAACACCAGCTCATATTAGAAGTGAAAAATTAGAGAAAAGAGCTTAGCAGGAAGGGGGTGGGGGGCTGCTACATATAAATCACCTAGTAATCGCCTAACACCTTGTTTGGATGGAGAGTGGAGGATGGAAGGGTAGGTGAAGAATAGAAGGGAATGGAATGAAAGAGAGATGAAGATTAACATAATTAATCTCTTTGTGTTTGGATGATTAATGAGGAAAAATAAATTTAACTTTCCTTTTTGTCTTTTTTCTTGTTTGATTGATTAAAATTAGAAGATTAATGAGAAATTTTTGTGGCTGTTGTAGATTTGTGACAAAATCTTGCATGAGAATTATCTAAGTAAGATATATAGTTGGACATTTAAGTTATTTTTTCTAAAAATATTTGCAACTAAATTTCTTTTCATCCATTATACTCCAAATCAGAAGAAAATCAAATTATATTAATTATAATGATACAAAGTTAAATCTTTCATCTCCAACATAATTTTGTCAACTAAACACAATTTGAGAGAAAAAAAAATCTTTTCTTTCCATTCCCTTCCTTCTTCTACTCTCCATCCAAACAAGATGTAAGGCAATTCTAGAGATGCCTAACTTAGGCGGTTCCTCTGTTAGTTTTTTTTGCATGGACAGTAGTCGCGAATTTATATTTATGTTTAGATTCGCACCATTCGATCGGAATTTGTACGAATATTATAAATGTCTATGCATTCTATTTATATTTTGGGTCGAATTGATACGGACTTTTCTGATTGGATGGTTCGAACCTAAATAAAAATATATTGGCACTTCAGGTGTGACTAGTGACTAGTGGAATCCATATCCTCCATATCCTCCATATCCTCCGAGGTAACCATATTATTAACATTTTGATGGATGGCTTTTTATCATCTTTTTATATTGAACAAAGTTTGTAGTAGAGTAAAGCCTGCTATAGCAACGGCAGTATGCTGTATGCATGGACATGGTAGCATCCAGGATCAGTATTATCAGAACTAGACTAACCGGTTGGTTAGACTAAAAATTTAACCGGACTCAAGCCTCAGTTTGGTTCGGTTTTGTTAAAATATCGCTTAAGCTATTAAATCGGACAAAACTGACTAAACCGGTTGGGTCTTTGGAAAACGCTAACGAAAACGGCAGCAAAATCCTTTATTGAAATCAGATTTCATATGATTTGTGATTTCTTCAGGGTTCAGTTCTGATCGGACGGTCCAGATTAACTCAAAACGGTGCATGTTCGGGAATGAAAAGGAGGCCAGTTTAACTTGTGCTTTGAGATTCGTGCCAAGTTAAAAAAGATCCTCCACTGTACATTTTCAATTTGCTTGAGCCAGGTACCTAGAGTGATCCGAATTCCTACGCTGCGCCACCAGTCTGCCCGCTTCTATTTGAGAATGAATTTAGATTTCTAACATTGGTAATGTTTGGTTGTGGATTAAACAATGGAATAAGATGGAATAAATTGTTATAAATTGATAATGAGTTTTAGGTCTTACTTATTCTTTCAAATGTAGTTTAATTGAATCAAACTAAGATGGAATAAATTGTTCTTTAAACTAGTTTAAATTGGCCTAAACTAATCCAGCTATCTAGGTGGTTTAATTTTATTTGAGTATGAGGTCTAACTTGTCATTGTTTTATTGTTTCTTATCATTTTTAAAAAATATAAAATGAGCAATTTATTTTGTTTCCATTCAAGTATAATTGAACTTACAACTTTAAACAATTATAGAATCAACTTTTTTTTTTCTTAAATGACATAAATTTTAAAATTAACAAATTTAGAAAATATTTTATAAAAATGTACTATGAATAAATAAATAAATTGTTCAACAACTTAACATATTTGTTATCAAATGAATTGGTATACATATAAGTTGAATTAAACAAGACTTGTTAAATGCAATGTGCATATCCAAGATAAAACACTTTTATTTTTAATATTACAACTTTTGTAAGAAAAATTAATCTTAATATCAAATCATGTCTTAACCCATCAAATTTGTATTAAACAAGAAATAAATTAAGAGATATAACTTTAGGCATCAACCAAACATGAATTATTTAGGCCCGCCTAAGTTAAAATAATTAAGTTATACTTCATTGGCTTTCAGTCCACAATCAAACACCACCTAAAATTAAAATTTGGACCGATAAATTAAAATTTATTACTATGAATATTAAATAATTTTGTGAATTTTTAATTTGAATCGGATCGATCTTGATTCTGCCCTGACGGTCTAAATAATTGAGTTACTTAGGAGTAGTGTATTGAAATTGCCCACCCAGATCAGGTCCGAACTGGACCGCCCATGGCCGGGTTTGACACGGGTAGGCAGGTAGGACGGGTGAGGGTTAAAACGGACTGGAAGCCATATTTTGGAAAAAATGAAATTCATGTGCACCCGGGCCGTGCCTTACCTGTACCCGTCCGGTCTGTCCTGTGAACCCAGCCAACCCCCATCCGGACCCGCCCAGACCCCCCCCCCAAGACCGTACCCGCCTATCTGTGCCCTCCCGCCCATCCTACCTGCCTCGGACCCCCCAAAATTCAATTTAAAAAAAAACGATTTTATTTATAGCGAATACAATTATTTATCTACAGATGCGGACATTTTATCATTCAAACAAGTCTTTATAATACTACTACAGTGAACATCCTTTACAAAGTATATAGTATATAGAATGTCTACCAATATATATAATAAAATAGAGAGTGTCTTCTATGGACATAAGGACCTATTTGTAAAATGAACATATTTTTATTTTCAAAGTTCAAACAGTCGATCCGAATCGTTCATCTTGTTCTCCATATTAATATGTGCTTGGAGACCAAATTTTACATTTTTCTGAATTTTTTTACTATTTATTAAGATGGGTACAAAATTCAATGGTCTGAATTTGATATTTTTTGTACCCATCTTAATAAATAGTAAAAAAATTCAGAAAAAGGTAAAATTTGGTCTTCAAGCACATATTAATATGGAGAACAAGATGAACGTTCGGATCGACTGTTTGAACTTTCAAAATAAAAATATGTTCATTTTACAAATAGGTCCTTATGTCCATAGAAGTCTTTGCCAATAAAATAAAGAGGAGGGATCAAGTTACAACAACGATTTTTTTCATTTTTAAAGTATAAATTGTCGATCCAAACAGTTCAACATGATTATCTAAATAAAGTGTGCTTCCAGATCAAATTTACATTTTTTTGAATTTGTTTACTATTTATTAAGATGGGTACAAAATTCAATGATCTGTATTTGACTAGTTTTTGTAAAATACTTAATAAATAGTAAAAAAAATAAAAAAAAATGTAAAATTTGATATGGAAGCACATTTTATTTAGATAATCATGTTGAACGGTTTGGATTAACGATTTGGACTTTAAAAATAAAAAAAATTGTTATTGTAACTTTGTTGTAACTCAAATTTATTGTAACTTGATTCCTCCTCTAAAATGAATCATGCATTGCAGTTGATCTTATTTTATTCTCAATGTATTCTCAATGTAATGCATTTACAGAGTATATAGTGTCCAACTTATTATGTACAACATCAAAATTTGGGGAAAAAAAATAACCGTATAAATTATTCAGGATAAACTATTCTGCATAATTTTACAAATAAAACAGTATAAACGATTTCTCTGTTTCTTATTTAGGTTTGAGGTATTAATTTTTTAATAAAAAAAAGGCAAATGCTTCTATAGACATAAGGACCTATTTGTAAAATAAACATATTTTTATTTTCAAAGTTCAAACAGTTGATCTGAACCGTTCATCTTGTTCTCCATATTAATATGTGCTTGGATACCAAATTTTACATTTTTCTGAATTTTTTTTACTATTTATTAAGATGGGTACAAAAAATATCAAATTCAGACCATTAAATTTTGTACTCATCTTAATAAATAGTAAAAAATTCAGAAAAAATGTAAAATTTGGTCTCCAAGCACATATTAATATGGAGAACAAAATGAACGGTTCGGATCGACTGTTTGAACTTTAAAAATAAAAATATATTCATTTTATAAATAGATTCTTACGTCCATAGAAGCATTACTCTAAAAAAAACGTTGCATATGATTTATATTTCATGAAGTTACAACTTCTCTGTTAATATATTGATGCGTGTGAGGTGAGAGCACTGAAGTTATCCGAATTTAATTAATTTAACACAGCTGTGCATTTCTCATTTAGAACTCGATATTAAAAAAAAAACAATGAAAAAATAATAGTTACGATCATAATACAGCACAAAAATTATGGTCATATAATAAAAATAACACAGCTGTAACACACTTTCCTCGCAGGACCAATAAAAATAGTAAATAGTATTGAAGTCAACACTAGATGTTGAAGTATGAATCATGAAATATCCCTATCCAATTGTATAGTTGGCGTGCTAATCATGTTTACATAAAAAAAAATTATTTAGATCTGACTAAAACTGACTTACTATATACAACCAGAATATTATATAAATGAGGAGGGATCCAATTATATCATTTTTTGGTGACACCGAGTTACACTCTATATTTTTAAAATTCAAACTGTTCAACATGTATGATATAGTAAAATGTGCTTGCGGATTAAATTTTATATTTTTTTGAATTTTTTTGCTATTTATTAAGATAGGTACAAAAATTCAATGGTTTGAAAATAACAATTTTGTAAAATAATTAATAAATACTAAAAAAATTCAAAAAAAATGTAAATTTTGGTGTCTAACCACATTTCAATGTAGAGGTCATGTTGAACGGTTTGGATTGACTGTTTGAACTTTAAACACTTTAAAAATTGATGGTGTAATTGGGTGTCACCAAAATATAGTGTAAGTGGATTCCTCCTCTATATAAATTCCAATTTAAAAAAAAAAAATCAATCGTTTGCTTGTGTTGTTGTGGCAGTTGTGCATATCGACATGAACCATAATGGTAAAGTATCCTCTGCAGAGCTTTAAGGTGTGGAGTTTTGCGAAGCTGATCGGACGGCTCAAATTTACTCGGAACAATGGAGGGCCCAGTATTAATTTTTCTTTGAGATTCATGCCAAAATCTAATTTGATCTGTCCGATTAAAACGAACGGACCATATTAGAAGCTCTGCAGAAACTCCACAGAGAATACCATTTCGAACCATAATGGCAACCATTACACCGGAGATCTCTTTTTTTTTTTTTCAATATTGCGGCACCTATTTTTTTATATAGAGCCAGAAAAAAATGAAATAAATAGCAATCACATCATGTTTATGGAACATCATATTTAATCAAGTCATTAACTTGTCGTCGTGTCAAAGCGTGTTAATCGTAATGTGACAATGATGTTCAACTATTTTTATTGAATTTTCAATTGTTCATTGAAAAAAATAAAAAAATGTGAGAAAAGATTATAAAAATAGTGCAAATTAACGAAAAAAATATTGGAAATTTGATTTTATCATATTTAAATATTGGAACTTTTTGTTAGGATTTTGAATTGTTGATTGAAAAAATAAAAAAATAGTTCTAAAATTGTTGAATTGATTAGGAAAATATTTTAATCTGAACATAACAATGTTGAAAAAAAATTTAGAATATTTATTTTCTCATATTGAAAACTATTTGAGTTTCTTGCGGGACTTTGAATTGTCGCTAGAAAAAATTGAGAAAGTTTCTAAAATTGCTCAAAAGATAAGAAAATTATCTTAATGTGAACAAAAAAACTTGAAAAGTTTTCTATAAAATTATTAAAGTGAAGAAAATTTGGTGAATTTTTTTGTCATGTTCTACATCGTAGAAATGTCTATAGAATTATTTTTAGGCCGAAAAATAAAATTATTTTTTTAATTATGTAATAAAATCTTAATCATAATTAAATTTGTAAGATCTTTAAAAGATTCACTGTAACATTATGCAAAATGTAATTAATATATGGATAGATGAGATTGATATACAAAATATTGATTGAAAATTTTCAGGAAAATTTGTGACATTTTAAACAACAGATCAATCTTCTTTGTGAACATATCAATAAGATAAATAATTTAATCAGAAGCCAATTGCGGACGTATATTATTAATCTGAAATTTCTTTGACATATTTAGAAACTTATAAAACTTGAAAATAAAGTTAGGAATTTAATAGACTGTAAATGTACGGGAATAGATTAATTGGAATCAAGGTTATAAATAGCGATTATAGCGTTATAGTTTTTAAGATCTGAAAAAGCTATAGCGCAAACACAGCTATAGCGTAACCATAGCTTTTGAGGTTCGAAAAAACTATAGCGCAGCTATTGCGTAACTATAGTTAGCTATTTAGAATCCTGATTGGAATACTTTATACAAAAAAGAACTAACAAATTATAATAATGAATCTTATAAGTGGGACCTCATGTCATCCTCTATTTCCATTTTTATTTAATTATTTTATTTCTCTCTCTTGTGTGGCAAAACTCAGTTGGTTATATTATTTTCAAGGAAAAAAGAAAAGAAAAAGGCATTAAAATAAGAGGAATGATGTTATATTATTTTTATGTTATATTTTATTGGTTTAAAAAGAAAAACAGAAAAGGAAAAGGAAAAAAAAAATGGTCTGGATTTGATCCGTATCCATACCCGTTCAAACCAACCCGCCAACCAATCCGGACACGTACCCGCCCGAACCAACCCACTGACTCGGACCGCCCGTCCCGTGGATCCGTGCTACCCATGCCCATGCCAACCCCCTGCCCGCACGGGTTTGACCCGTACCTGTCTGGTCCAACCCGTTTTCAATACACTACTTAGAAGGCGTGAACAGGCCTCCATTCGATCTGGTTTATATTTAATTAAAGTTCATTTAAGTAATCATTTTTATATAATCTACATAAATATAAATCAAACATATCAAAAAATTTGATAAGCTGAATCAAATTAAACTGAACTTTATATCTAATTAGTATTATTTTAAGCTTTTACGTCATAATTAATAATATAAGTATTATTTTGATTATTTGTGCATTAATCTTTATAACGCTACAGCATTAATTTCATATTTACTAATATTTTGGTTCATTCGATTTTGTTCGGCTATTAATTTTTTTAATTGTCACAACTAATTTATAAATAAATAAAATAAAACTATAACAATTTTTAAATAATTCAACCTAGCTAATTAAACCGAATAACCTATATAATATTTCCAAAATAAATTGAATTCGATAATTTAAACCAAACAAACCAAATTATTTTAGGCACCCTAGACATGAAGGCGATAAGAGGAGATATATAGATTTAATTTATTAAGAATAAATATCTGCATATTGAATAGATATAAGTTAGAAATTATCTACTATTTTTTGTATTTATAAATGTATTTTATAAATATTAATTAAATACGTAAATAACCTCACCCAATATACTGTAAATGTATTTTAACACGAAATATATGCGTAATATATAATTTATGCACACATAAATAACCATTTAAATATTATATGACAGTTTTGCTGGTTTTTTAATGTTGCACTACAGAAAATTCAGACACAAAAAAAGGTTACATGGAAATTTAAAATAAAATCCTGAATAAATATGTGGGCTTATAGAATTTAGAAAATAAATCAAGATTAAATCGAGTGTTTCTATTAAATGCAAATTGGGGATGATTAAATACTTTTAACCGAAACGCCTCAAACCGTTTGGATAATAATTTTTCCAAAAAAAAAGACTGAATTCAAAGAATTATTCTCTGAATTCCACAAATTTTGAATTTTCTCGAATTTCAATGCAGAATACAGAGTGTCAAATTTTATATTTTTTAATATTAATAAAAATTTCGGAAAAAAGCACTACTGTACTGTTTAAAAACGGAGGAGAAATTGGTTTTAAATAAGAGTATAAGACTACGGGTACACACTCTAGGTACGACTAACATAACTAGAATGAATCTTCCAAATAAAGCCTTCATTCATTTCTTCTCCCATTTGTTCTCTGACCAAACATGGATATAAATCTGCTGTGATTTAAAAAGATCGCATAATTCTGCAATTCATATTCCATCTATTTATGTATTTTGAGATTTGTCTATAAAAAATAACATCTAGGGCTGCACAAAAAATTAGTAGTTCATGATTTGATTCGAGTTTGATTCGAAAAAGTTTATAAAAAGTTCGATTCAAAATAGTTCGAAATTAATTCAAACCAAACTCAAATTGGATCTGATTCGTTCAAAATAAGATCACAAACTATTCTAGTTCAAATCTCAAAGTACCGTGAACTGTTGATTTCAGTTGATGACTTAAAATTTAAAATATAAGGCCGCCGAACCAAAAGTCATAACTCGTAAGTCGTAATCCTCGCTCTCAGTTTTGAAACCCTAGACGACTTTCACCTCTCGCTCTCGGCGACTACGGTCACTCGAAATCGCATCCTCTGCGGAGTTTTTACCTGAGCTGTGCGGTTCTTTTAATCTGGTCCGTTTGTTTTTGATTGGAAGGACCAAGTAAGATTTTGGTACGAATTTTAAAGCAAAATTAATATTGCTCCCTCCATCATCCGAGCACTCACCGGCTGAGATTAAATCTAGGTCGTCCGATCAGCTCTGCAGGGGGAAAACTCCGCATAGGATACTGGTCCACGGTCACTCTTTCTTGTCGTAAAAAAATTGTAAGAGATTCAAAATTGAGTTGGTAAAAAATTTGATTCGAAATTAATTCAAACCAAACTCAAACTAGAGTAAGTTCAATTCAGTTCGATTCGTTTGCAGCCCTACTAACATCTACTGAAATTCGTGTATTACAATAAATGAATGGTTGAGATTAGAATCCTAGCTTCCTGCAATCCTTTAAAATCGCACCAGATTTATTTCCGACCAAACATGCTCACATGACCGTTCCTTTCATTTCCATTTTTAGTTAAGTTTGTCAACAGCTTTAGATCCGTTTAATAAGAAATTGTTTTGCACGACTAAAATACAAACCTGCATGATGCATTGGTCCATGAACAAAAGCAACCTTATTATTTTATATGTTTCCTCTCGGGAAGAGGAGGGTGTACGATGTCCATCGGATCAGAACAGTGTTTGATGGATATTTTTACTGTCCGATTTACTTCAAAATCTGTGCACATCACTTTAATATCCGTGTGCACAAATTTTAAAGTAAATTGGACAGTAGAAACTACTCACCAAATATTGTTCTGATCGGATAGGCATCGGACACTCTCCTCTCCCTTGCTCTCGATGGCACGATTCATTGCGTTCAGCTCAAATCAATATAATAATAATAATACGGTGCGACGGTATGATTCATTCCGTCTATCCTCTATAGTCGTTTGGAAGGCTAATTTTTAGAATTGATGTCACAAACTTAATTTATTATATTTTAATACTTTGAATTAAAAAAAAATCGATGTATGATTGACGCTAGAGTAGAACTAGGGTGTTCCTAACTTAACCAAATATCTTGTGAATTCAACTCTAAATCTATCTATTTGATTTTAAACGGCGAATTTAAATTGTTGAAATCCTTCTATTTATGAGTGATGTGTCTATATGTAAAATTTTTAATTTAGTATAAAGACAATTGATCAAAATTAGAAGGTTTATAAATTAATTTCAATGCATTTATTTTTTGGACGCCTTTTGACCATTTGACTCTATACAAAATTAATTTTAATTTTTAATTTTTTTGCATATAGACGTATTACTCTTAAAGTGGAAGGATTTAAATTATTTGGATTCGTTGTTTGAAGTCAATCCAATAAATTTTAGAGTTGAGTTTACAAAAGAACTTGGTAAACTTAGGAACACCATAGTTCTACTCTTGACGCTATACATAATCACAAGAGAAAATGACAGTGTGATGTCAAATGGATGTGTCCATTTTAAAACAGAGCAAAACAAATATTTCAACTATTAAATATATCTAAATAATTAATAAAAATTTTAAATTTCAGAATTAATTAATATGAAGAGAAATAAGAAAACATTCTAATTTAAATTTAAAAACGGTTTACGTTTTTTGATGGATAAAAACAGACAATTAAAATTAAATTGTTTTAATAGACATATCAACAATTCTTTCATTTTTATATCCCTGTGCTAATCTTAGTATCCCTTAATTAAAAACAAATTAATTTTACACATTTAAGGAATTTTTTTTAGCTACCCCAAAAATAAAATGAAAATAAGGCGAGACATCCCCTGGTATAACATATCTTCTTAATTTTGGACCAAAAGGAAAGCAAATAAATAAATAAGAACATCTGTTAAGCTCTAAAAATAAATTAAATCTAAAATCATAAGAAAATCCAATCATTCCTCTTTCTCATTGCACAAGGGAATCTTTTACATTGACTAAATCCAGACCATTCATTTTAACTTGGCACGAAGCTCAAAGCCCAATAATACTGGATACGGATCCTGAGATATCGGGGACTTTAAAAAAGGCGATGCATGCATATCCGAATTAATATAAACCTAAAATAACTCAAATTTTTAGTTTAAATCCGGACCGTCAGATATGTTTAGCACCAATATTAACGAGATCCTGTTCATATCACTTCGGATCGGACGGTCAATAGATAAACTCAAAATTTGAGTTACTTCGGAGAATCCTGTCATTATTATTTCCTATTTTCCTCAAAAATACATTTCGTATTATTTTCAAGTCGTAGCCCCTCCGATTTCGATTATATAAAGGAGAAAAGGATCATAAATCCTAGACGGGATCGGGATCGTAGATATTCATTTTCTCAGGTATTTTTAAATTCGATTCTCTTCATCTCCTCTTTCATTTCTGTAGCCTCCATCCCAGCTAGGGTTTGAATTTGATCGTCGTAAAAATTGTGAATTTTCTGATAAATGGCGGTTCGTGGCTTGAATTTCGTGTTTTCTTGTTTGATTCTGGGGATTTGACAGGGTTTTGTCCAATTTGGTGTTTTCTGTAGCCTCCCCTTTGGATTTTATTTCCCAAATTTATCTTGCATTAAATTCTTTTTGTCCCGATAGCCTCAATTTTGCCCCAATTCATTCCTGGAAGCTTTCCAAACAAAATTAATGTCTTCTAGTTGAAAAGTAATATATAGATTCTTGGTGCAATAATAAACTTTGTAATTTATATTTTTCCAGTTATATAAAATTTCTTGCTTCACAATTTCTAGTTGTATGTGTTAGTTGTCTGGTTGAATTTTTATTTCTCTGAAATTAGATAAAGACAAATTCAAGGCTATCATAGTTCCATGATGTACTTAATTATTTAATGCATTGATCAAAACCATCAAATAAATGTTGACTTAATTGCAATGAATTTGTTAATTACCCTGCAGATGGAAAGACAGAGTTCAGAGCAATCTCATACCATCGACATCACCGGCAATGTATCCGGAGACATCTCCACGTCACCTGAAAATCTCAAAATATGCGCCGGCGTGGCATGCGACCTCTCTAATTCCACCACGGCCTCTAGGGAAAGAGACACCTCAATGAGAAAACTAGCAATTGCAATAATACTCTGTATAATTTTTATGATTGTTGAGGTGTTTGGTGGAATTAAGGCAAACAGTCTGGCTATTATGACAGATGCGGCCCACCTATTCACTGATGTGGGGGCCTTTGCTATCTCTTTGTTCTCTCTCTGGGCATCTGGATGGGAGGCGACGCCACGTCAGTCATACGGTTTTTACCGAATAGAAATTCTTGGTGCATTGGTTTCTATTCAAATTATATGGCTTTTAACTGGAATTTTAGTTTGGGAAGCGGTGCAGAGACTTATTTACGAAGGTGGAGAGGTGAAAGGTTTGCTTATGTTTGCTGTTGCCGCTTTTGGTTTGGTGGTTAATATCGTCATGGCCATTTTATTAGGTCATGATCACGGTCACGGGCACGGGCACGGTCACGGGCACGATCATGAACATGACCATGACCATGACCATGACCATGTCCATGACCATGACCATGACCATGATCATGATGGCATTACGGTTACGACACATCACCATGGTCATAACCATTCGGAGAAGGACGGGAGTGAACCATTGCTTCAAAAAACAAAAGAGAAAAAGAAAAGGAATATAAATGTACACAGTGCATATCTGCATGTGCTAGGTGATTCGGTACAAAGTGTGGGTGTCATGATAGGTGGGGCCATAATTTGGTACAAGCCCGAGTGGAAAATTCTTGATCTTATCTGTACGCTGATTTTCTCGGTAATCGTGCTAGCTACCACAATTAAAATGATACGGGATATTTTGGAGGTGTTAATGGAAAGTACGCCAAGAGAAATCGATGCGACGAAGCTTGAAGAGGGTTTGTGCCAATTGGAAGGTGTAGTTACGGTGCATGAGTTGCATATATGGGCGATTACTGTTGGTAAGGTGTTGCTTGCATGTCATGTTACGATTACGCAAGATGCAAATGCCGATGTGGTGCTTGATAGGGTGATTGGGTACATTAAACGGGAGTTCAATATCAGCCATGTCACTATTCAGATAGAGAGACAGTAGGTGCTTTATCTAATTGTTTTCAAATGAGTTTTGTTGGGGTTTTTAGTTTTTGTATATTTTAAGAGTTCATGTGTTTGAAAGATGCTTTAAACAGTTGTGTGTTACAGTGCTGTTACAGCGTGAACCCTTCCCTTCCTTTTTTTTTGCCTCTCCATTTTTATGGAATATGATAGTTGTTATTTCTGTCATCAATTGTTATTCTGCAAGATAGTGTTATTTCTGTCATGCGTAGTTGTGCTAAAATTTAGTATATTTATTGATTCCTATAAATTCATAGCTTATGCTAAATTTACATACTAAGAAACTATGAGTTATTGTCGGTAAATATCCAAACCCAAACCCAAATCCTTTTTTGTGTCTTACTGAAACTATGAGTTAGTTATTCAATGATTTTGGAAGATGATAGTTGTTATTTCTCTCGTGCATTATTATTATACAAGATTTTAGAAGTTGCCTTGTGAATTTTGTGAAGAGAAATGCATAATTCATGCTGAATTTTAATATTTATATTTGTTGATTCCTATAAATTCATAGTTTATGCTAAATTTACATCTTTGGGGATGAATAGGGTGAGAGAGATTGGAAGAAGAAATATGCGTATATATAAATGTAGAATTTCCTCATATATACATAGAATTCAAGTGCTGGTAACTCTAAGAGCTGTTGTCAGTATATATCTAAACCTAAAATCAAAATTGATGTAACTGGAGACTGATACAGAGAACCGGAGCTATGGGTGTCAATGCACCCATTTATCTGATTATCGATTTGTATCGTATTCAAAAAGACCGGTACGAGAAGACATTTGGTATAATAACTGTACCTTTGCCTCTCTGTATCCACAACTATATAACATATGTTGGGAATAAAACAGTGCTACTAACTTCTGTTATCAATACACAGGGGGGGGTGTTAAATTTAGGAGAACTCTTGTGGGTATTGATCAACAAGAGTGGGCTTCCATCCTACACACCATTAGTTCTATTTCTTTTACTCACTCACATGATAAAGTTTCTTGGTGATGGGAACCAACAGGGGCATTTTCGGTTAGATCGTTATATAAAATTTTAAATTTCAGAGGGGAACAGGTTGCTCATCCAATGCTGTGGTGGTCGATACCAGTTCCTCATAAGATACAAATTTTCATGTGGTTAACTTGTAAATACAAAATTCTGACAAAAGACCATCTCAAAACCAAAGGGTGGCAAGGCTCTATCAAGTGTGAATTTTGCAATCAAGAGGAATCTGTTAATCATATGTTTATCACTTGTTCGTTCGCACGCCAAGTTTGGTTTTGGATGGGTCAATGTCACCAACATTTCTTTCAATGGTCTAGTATGGAGGACATTATCACATTTGCTGTCTTTACCCAAACATGACCAAACTGCATTTTTAATGGTGTTAAGTGCTTTATGTTAGACAATTTGAAAGCATCGTAATGAACTTTGCTTTCAAAATGTTCAACCAAAAACGGGTCGAAATATTATCTTTCTTATTATTTCTCTTCTTCAATATTGGTTAGGTTCCAAGAAAATCAAGCAACAGGTTAGAGAGGGAGCACAAGTGTGGATGCTGACTGAAGAACTGTTAGAGCAAATTCCCATCCGTGTGTGGCTGCCAGGGGATGACCAAATCGAGCCTTATCAACATGACGACCCACCGGAGGAGAATGAAAGACCTTGCTAGTTTACGGTTTTCTTGTTCTCTAGTTTTTAGTATACAGTATAGTGCCATGAGCTGTGGGGGGTAGTTCCTTGCTTGCTAGCAAGATGATCCAGTTTTTGTTTAGGGAACAACAGTCGGGATAAAAGCAAGATATATTACTTTGGACTTGCTATTTTAGAGTCCTTGTCAGTAGGGATTAAGGCATGCGTTATTTCTTTTAGACATGCTATTTTGGATGCCATGTCTAATTGGTAGATGTTTTGCTGTAATTTAACTATGTTTCTTCAATAAAGCTGGGCTTAGGCCTTTTTATCAAAAAAAAAAAAAAACACCGGTAAGACTAAGTTTTTTTTGTTAGCTTATCCGATACGGATAAAAATATGAGTAAAGACTATTTTGTACATGTGACTCTATACAATATTATTAAAAATAAAATTATATATATAGATATATTTATATGGAAATGATACATGATATGGTACATGTTAAATTCATCTGGAACATGCCATTTATTAAACTGAACTTTACAAAATTCAAATTTTGATTCACATTCACTTTCAACAGTACATATTTCTTTTCAACAATGTATTATCATATGAGTGTGTGTATTTAATGGCACTTTTTATCCGTTTATCTGACTTGTATACTGTATTCGATAAGATGATAAAATCATATAATCTCAAAAAACATACGTATTTGTTTAAGTCCAAAAATCTTAGTAGAAAAAACATATAATCTATTAGAATAATGGATTAGTTTTCTGAACCAATAAACAATTAGTCATGCATAATCATCATTGTGCAAACTTAAAAAGTCTATTAGATTTTTGTCAATTTAGGTAATTAAATTAGGTAATTTAATATTATAAAATTTAGTAGAATTACTCAATATCCGACAATTATCCGCTCCGTATTAGTATTCGAATCCGTATCCGTGGATTATCCGTTCCGTATCCGTATCCGTTTAAGACAGATATAGTTTTCAATTTTAATATTTGTTTACTATCCGTATCCGTATCCGTATCCGCTAGTTACGGGTAAGGATAAATTCTTTTTCGTTCGTTGAAAATAAGACTATAGGTACACATTTTGGGTACGACTAACATAGCCAGATAGCCAGAAATCCGACTTCATACTTGTTGGCACTCCTAACCAGATTGCCCAGTAGAATCTGCATTGCACCTGCTGTACCTATGCCCTTATGCGGTTGGAGTGTGGTTCGAAGTATCACGGCTACTTGATCGGAGCATCATGGCCCTGGCTCTGATGATCAACCACATTTGGGATGCCTCATGGCGCAAGGTTAAATTACAAGGGGGTCTGAAGCGCAAACAGTGGCTGGCTATTTTCAGTTGCGTAACATGGGAAATATGGAGACAGAGAAATGCGGTCGTATTCAGAGAGCAAAATCTACCGGCCAAGCAGTTAGCGGCGAGATGCATCATTAAAACGAGATGCAAAATTAATGGTGGGGCGCTGGACCAAAGAAAGGGCTTCTGTTGAGTAAAAGAAGGAGATACTGGATCTTTTTGAATTTTCACATTTTAATTATAGGGACAATACTGGTATTGAATACCGGTGGTTCTCAGGAGGACCAGTAATTAAGTAGTTTCTATTATTGTTTCTTATGTAATGGATATTTGATGTATGACCTGATTTATATTAATTAATCCACTTGTCAGCCTCTGACAAGATTTCAAAAAAAAAAGACACTCCTAACCAGAGCAATTTAAAGTTTTAAACCAAACAAATTAAAAGATCCGACTTATTTTCTCACCTAAATTGGGCCCATGTTTTTTATTTTGGGCTTCATTAATTATATTTCAGGTACTAAGTTTTGAAAACCCAATTCTGTGGTTTATAACCAGTGGGTGCTGTGGTTTGCAAAGGTGGTTTTGATTTCACATTTCTGTGGGTTATTACCTTCCCATTTATTATTTCTCTGAGGCCAGGTGGCTGTTGCCTCAACCGCACCAGTAGCCCTCTTATATAGCAATCGGCCAATTAAGCAATCTCACACACACACACACACACTCTCTCTCTCTCTCTCGGGTGTTAATTACCTTGTTCCCATCTCTCTCCTTTCCAACAATCCCAGGTTCTTTCCATCTCTTTCCCATTTATCAAAACTTTTGTTTATTTCTTGTATTTATATTTTATTATACAATGTGACTATATATGAACCCTCTCTGTTAGTGTATACTGTTATCAAAATCTCTGTTTATTATATATTTATTTGTTTTTTATTATTGTACTTATTTTATTATACAATGTACCTATATGTGGACTTCCCTCTTAGTGTATACTTTCACTTTAGTAATAGTTTCAAGTGTTTCACCAGCAATGCAAGCTTGCAATGCCTTCATCAGCCGCCATGTGGCGAATCCGATTGTCAGGATTACTCCCCAGAAGAGACAATTGCGTGTGGCAGCAGTGCTCGCGGCGCCGCAAATTCGTCGAAACGTGACACATTCGCTTCCACCGGAGAAGGCAGAGGTGTTCAAATCACTGGAGGGATGGGCTAAAGAATCACTGCTTCCTCTTTTGAAACCGGTCGAGGACTGCTGGCAGCCAACCGATTTCCTGCCCGATTCAAGCAAACCGACCGATGAATTCGAGGAGGAGGTAATGTGTCATCCCTAAATATCCATACAATGTATATTGTTCCACAGTTTGATTTGATGAATTTATTTTCTTTATTTACTAGTTCTCGGTGATTTGAATTTTTACCGGGATATTAATGCATGTTCACTGTTCACACCAATGCAGAGGAATTCATAAATTGCTTCTAAAAAAAATAAAATGGCTCCGTAATTACAGATCCTCCTCTATATTTATAGATTGTTTTATGGTATGGTAGTGATTACCAGGACATTAATGCATGTTCACACCAATGCAGAGGAATTCATGATTAAAATTGTTTCTAAAAAAAAAAACTAAAATAGCTATGTAATTACAAGTCCTCCTCTAATTATATAGATTACTTTTAGGAAAATACTATTTGATAAAAAATGTTTATGGTATATTAATGCAACTTTCAGGTACGAGCATTACGAGAAAGGACGGCCGGATTGTCAGATGAGTACTTTGTGGTGCTCGTAGGTGACATGATAACTGAGGAGGCATTGCCGACGTATCAAACCATGATTAACACACTCGATGGGGTTAGGGACGAGACCGGGGCCAGCTCAAGCCCGTGGGCCGTGTGGACCCGAACTTGGACTGCTGAAGAAAACCGGCATGGGGACTTGCTCGGGAAGTACCTGTACTTATCGGGTCGGGTCGACATGCGTATGGTAGAAAAGACAGTGCAGTATCTTATTGGATCCGGAATGGTCAGTACAGAATTAATAGTGTACATATATTCTCTACGGGCAACCTTGCTTTACAAATTAAAGAGGAATCCATATTTTACGATTTTAAAGTCTAAACAGTTGATTTGAATTACTCAACATAATCTCCATATTAAAATGCACTTGCGGAACAAATTTTACATTTTTTTAATAGGCAGAAACTCAGTGTTTTCAGAAAATTGTGAACCATAAATAAATAATAAAAAGTTTCCAAAAAAATATAAAATTTGATTACAAAGCATATTAAAATATGGATATCATGCTCAATAGTTTAGATCGGTTGTTTAGACTTTTTTTTCGCAAAATATAGACGTAAATTAAAACAAAAGCGTTAATTTGCACAATAGCCCATCTCTTAGTAGTATATTACTGATATTAATTCCTGAGTTAATGTATTTGCAAGTTCAACATTAATTTAATTTTATTGTTATTAATTAACAATTTTTATTTTTCTAACCAGGATCCTGGTACTGAGAACAACCCGTATTTGGGTTTCGTGTACACATCGTTTCAGGAGCGCGCTACTGCAGTTTCTCATGGCAACACTGCCAGACTGGCAGTTGAAGCCGGGGACCTAATTCTTGCTCGTGCTTGCGGTAAGATCGCTGCAGATGAGAAGCGACATGAGCGTGCCTATGCGGCTATCATAGAACAACTCTTGTACCTCGATACCGACTCTGCCATGCTCGCCATTGGTGACATGATGCGCAAGAAGATCACCATGCCTGCCCATCTGATGCAGGTACCAACCAACCATTTCTAAGAATTTTCATTAAATCAAATATCACTTAATATGATCGGTACATTTCTCTCTTATGTATTAAACTAAGAGGTAACAATGTTATTTTTAATTGTCACTTAATAATGTTAATATTATTGTTTCTTATGTACTGAACTAAGATGTAATTAAGAATAACATTGTAACTTAAGATCAATTAATTTTATACCTATCTAAGAAAAGGGAAAAATTGTAAAAAATGTTAAATTTGATCTACCTCTATATGAAAATATAGAGATCATGTTATTAAATAGTTCAGATTCACTGTTTGAACTTTGAAAACATAGATATCCGCGCTATGCATAGTACCATAGCCTTACTCATTGTCTATTTTTATAATAATAGGATGGGAAGGACCCAAAACTGTTCGAGCACTACTCGTCAGTGGCACAACGGCTCGGCATTTACACCGTTAAAGACTATGCAGATATTGTGGAACATTTGGTGAAATTATGGAGGTTGGAGTACTTGCAAGATGGACTGAGTGGCGAGGGAAGGCGGGCCCGGGATTATGTCTGCGGGCTTCCTGAGAGGATGAGAAGGATGCAAGAGAAGTTTGAAGATCGGGCGAGGAAGACCGGAGATTCAGACGGGCCGAATGCCGTCCGGTTCAGTTGGGTTTTTGGGCGGGAAATTAAGGTGTAGGTTTTGGTGATTGTGAGGTTATCTTTACTTAAGTTTAAAAAAAGAGAAAAGAGGTTATCTTTACTTAATTAGACCACTTGACAATAATTAACTTTTGTGGAGTTGGGTTTGTTGACCTGAACAAATTAATTTAAAAAAAGGTTAATTTTATAATTTATTGTCTTGATTGTGACAATGCTGTTACAATTAAAAAAAAAAAAAAAAGACAATGCTGTTCATTGGAAACCAGAAAGGTTAATTTTTTTTTGCTCATAAAAAAAAAAAAAAAAAAAAACAGGTGCGCAGATGAGTTTTTTTTTTTTTTAGAAATTATAACCTAAAAATCAAATAAACCAGCCAATGGGACAAAAAATCAATAAAAATGGCTTATACCGGTTTCCCAAACCGGTGTGTAATTAAAGCTCTCTTCTGCACCGGATTTCCAATCCGGTGCAGTAAATTCCTACTCTGCCACAGTGCCACACGGGAGTCTACACAAGAAATAGCCACACCGGTTTTCCAATCCAGTGCGGGGGAAAAAAGAAAGGAGGAAAGGAGAGGAGACAGAGACGCGATTCGGAGAAAAAAAATTCTGGCATTAACCAAAAAATTAAATAATATAATATTAATAACCAAACTGCACAAATATTTTCACTCATAACATTTCGACAAAATCATTATATTGTGTGTTATTAGAAAAAAAAAACTTTTGTCAATTTTTTTTAAAATGATTTAATAACATCATTTAAAATGTTTTCTTAAAAACCGTGCATAATAATATTAATAACATTATTTAAAAATATATTATTAATTATTTAAAAAAATTGTATTAAAATGATTTGAAAAATTTCTAAAACTTTAAACTGCCATAACTTTGGCTAGGAAAGTCAGATTGACACGTATGACCCCAATTCGGAAAGGGGAGGAGGAGACGGTGGCGACTGGCACCCTGGGATGTAACCCCGGGTATCCGACAAATCAGAATCGTCAAAAAACGTCGTTTAGTGCCTCAAAAATTAAGTTTAAGATTTTTAGTGTCTCAACTGAATTTTCTTATACAAGCATTATGTCTTCCGGTTCGATTTCAAGGACGAAATAAACTAAATTATATATTTTTCTATCCAATTTCAAAGAAACATATCAATTTTTTTGGTTATGAACATAATTATCATCATCGTATTAAAAAAAAAAAAAAAAGTAAGGTGTAAACCGCCCCACTGGGGGGCGGGTTGCTTGGTTATTAATAAAAATGTCGGAAAAAAATTCAACCCAAGCCGCACCGGATTCCCAATCCGGTGCAGGGTTTTTTGTGGATTTTCTGTGGCGAGTCCACAGCCTGGTGGGAAAATGGGTCAACCGGGTGAGAAATTTGCTGCACCGGTTTCGGGGTCCGGTGCAGAAGAGGGCTTTAATTCCACACCGGTTTGGGAAACCGATGTAGGCCATTTTTATTGATTTTTTGCCCCATTGGCTGGTTTATTTGATTTTTAGGTTATAATTTCTAAAAAAAAAAAAAAAATCTGCGCAGATTGTTGCACGTGCCGGACTTGTCCTACCTTCCTACGTACACGTGAGGATTTTTAGATTTTTTTTTTTTTTGCTATGATCCTGCTGCTGCCGTGGCAAAACGGGTCATAGATAAAAGTATATTTTTTAATTCTATTTTTTTTGGAAAAAAAGTATAGACATTTCATAGAAATAGGTTGAGGCATAATTTTTTAATTTTTCAATTAAGTATATTTTATAATAATTTAGAAACGTATAGATATAAAAATTGAGTAGAACTAGGGTGCTTCTAAGTTCACAAGTTCTTTTGTGAACTCAGCTCTAAAATTTATCGGATTAATTTCAACCGACGAATCCAAACCATTGAAATCTTTCTATCTTACGAGTGGTGCGTCTACATATGAAAATTTTAAAGTTTTGAATTAATTTAGTGTAAAGTCAAGTGGTCAAAATTAGATGCTTTATAAATTAATTTTAATGCATTCATTTTTTGGAAGCCTTTTGACTACTTGGCTCTATACAAATTTAATTTCAAAATTTAAAATTTTCACATGTAAATGCATCACTAGTAAGGTAGAAGGATTTCAACAGTTTGGATTCATCGTTTGAAGTCAATCCGATAGATTTTAGAATTGAGTTTACAAAAAAACTTGGTGAACTCAGGAGCATCCTAGTTCTACTCATAAAAATTTATTATTTAAGTTTTTGAGTAAGAAAAATAAGTGTCCTATATTTTTTAACAAGAAAGTAAAGTGTCATTTCTGATTCTATGTGGCTTGTCACTAAAATTTTCATCTTAACTATTGGTTGAAAAAAATAATATAATATGATCAAAGTTGGCGGTCATCTCTTTTATTCTGAATTTCTGATTATTGGGTTTTAACTGGGGATCAAAGAATTACCAAATCAATAATGTCTGACTCAAATCGTTTAAGGTGGATCCAACTTAAACGCCTAATACGCTAAACTTAAATTTAAGTTGATAAAAGATATTTAAACAGCTTCTTGAATATTATATTGAAGTAAAAGGTTTTCAACTCTTTGGACGAAGTCTTGTTTAAAGTTGAACCTAAACCGTCCGATCTGCGTCAAAATTTGTATAAACAGTTTAGATTTATGGAATTGTTTAAATTTATTAAATTTCAAATATGTTTGTGTGAATCTCAATGCATAGTAGACCGTTCAAATTTGACTTTGGATAATATTGCCCAAAGTCCTTTGGAGGAAATCCAATATCTTTATTTATATATCATTAAATACATAATAATGTACTAGTATTGTGTTCATGCGTTGCAATGTGAGATATTATTACAGAACCAAAAAGATTATGCATTGCAATATGAGATATTATTAGAGAACCAAAAAAATTCTCATACAAAATGATATATCTTCATAAAAAGAATAAACAATAAAAATTGCATTTATAATCAGATACTACATATTCAGCAATAAGGAATAAACCAATACTTTTATAATTAAATCAAACACATACATGCAATTAATATTGATAATGTTTTTTCAACATTGTCAATTTATTTCAAATCTGAATTGATATAAAGAAATCAATGTATACTTTAACATACCTCATTAATTTCTTTATTGGAATCATTAAGCATCCTTCAATTTTAACTTTTTTGGCGGCATGCAATAGAAACTTAATTTATTTAGGATTTTTTTTTGAAAAATAATGATAAGTGCACGTCTAAATAAATTTAGACTTCTATACGTAAAAAATATCAAATAATGCATAGAATATTTTTTTTTTTGGATTGGTACTCAATCCGAAACTTAATTTATTAATCAAAGATGTTAGCAGATCAAGATATTAATATAAGAATGGAGATAAATGAAATCTTTCCGAAAGGACCACACATTTATATATATCTTTGTAAATCATCTTAGAATCTTAGAAAAATTGCCTTAACCATGAACTCTTGAAATAGAAGCAATAACTTCATGATGCATTGATATATCATGCAAATACAGAAATCAAGAGAAAGCAAAACAGCAGTCAGTACATTATAGCCTCTTTGGTTATATTGTAGAACCATACAACCATAACTTATATTACATCTGAACAATGATAACATAACATCATGTTCTTGTAACATGCAAACATGCATAAATAAAATTACAGAAAACAACTAGAAATTATAGCCTCATCATTCTTTATTCAAGAAACAATCTAAATACTGCGTGCATTATTTAATAGAAGCAATTAGCTCTTAATAGTAACACTTGGAGTGGCCACTTCTATAATTCTTTGTTTCCTGCTAGTAGCAGCACCATTTCCAGTTGATATCGAGGCCGGGATCTTCTGTGGCTGTGGATCGTATGCTGATTCATGCACTCCCAGTGCCGCTCTGCCTGACGGGTCGAGGTTGCCAGACCATTGTGCATCCCATTCTATGGCCTTTGCTGTGCTGCATGCTATGCTGGGTCCACCAGGTACCGTCAACTTTGCTGAGTTCTATAACATCAGACATAAAATATTTTTGATGAAATAAAATTTAATTTCCTCTATAACTTTTATCTTATTGCAAACAATATGAAAATAACATAAGCAAATAAATTCTGAAAATTACCTGAGGGAAGAACCTCTCAAAAATCATTCTATAATAATAGGCCTCTTTGGTTGTAGGTGTGTTGTGTGGGTATATTTTCTTTGCATTTAGCATCATCCTATCAGTTACCTGCATATGTAAATACCTAGTTATTGTCTTATTGATTCATTCAATTCAAAAGGGAAATGTAATTATTTTTAAAGGTAAAAATAAAATAAAAGGTTACTGTACTGACATGGGCTTCAGCATGGGCCTTGAGCCCATCAATCCAACTGTAACCAACTCCATCACTAAATTGCTCCTTTTGTCTGTACAAAATATGCTAAAAGTTGCAAAGAAAAAAAAGAGGGAAAACAATTTCCAAATTAATTATGGGTTGATAAGTTAATTTATTCAATGTTAAAAAGACAAAAAAAAGAAGAGGAACCTTTGGAAGAAAGGGATTTTCTTCATCATCAAAAGCCTTTCTCAGAACCCATTTCTCGATCCTTCCGAGATCACGTTGGATCTGTTTAAATTCAACAAGTCACAGCTAATTAGTTTAAGACTCTGCACAAATAGAAATATGTAGAAGTTGAGGGACCTAGTTAAAAAAATTTAGGTATTAATTACCATCTTGGACTCAGGATCGATACTCATTGCTACATTGATGAATTCTTTGTCTAGAAATGGTACACGCGCCTCGAGACCCCATGCTGATGTAGACTTATTAGCTCTTAGACAGTCATACTGATGCAATGCCTTTATCTGTACATTGTAAAATGAAAACAAAAAAGTAATAAAAATGTGGTTACTGGTATCAGTATATATCTGGCTTGCATAGTACCAGTACAATGGATATTATTTCTTTTTCTAAGTAATTGGAAAAAATAATAAGAAAAGTACTGTGCTGGCTTGCACTGTACCAGTACAGGCCACAAATATATTTGAGCAAGCATGATATTTTTAAGACTAATTACCAGATCATCTGGTATGGTATAATTTGTGTCATGCTAGTAACTTATTAACTAAAGAAATTGTGAACTATTATGAAAATATAAAGTATTTTTTACTTCATGCAGCTCACAGAGCCACACAGACTATATAATCAAAATAGCACTGTGTTTGTGTATGGTTAGTTCGCTGCATGAATCCAAAACTACTCTGTTAAAATCTTTACCCGTTTTAACCGTCTTTTTTTTTTTTTTTACCAAACGAAACTACTAAAGTAATAGTTTCAAATGCTTAACCACATTTTAATGTAATTTTTTATTTTACCATGAACAGATCATCTGGTATGGTACTAATTTGTGTAATGCTAGTACCAGTCATCACTGCAAAGGTACGGGACAGCCGGTCTTAAAAATAAAATAAATTGCATTTTGAATTGCAAACTGTACTGCATAGGAAAAAAATTAAGTCTAATTTTAAGGATTTAAGATCCAACCTTGTGGCATGTCTCACGGTGAAACTCTTCCTTGTTAGGTGCCTTGTGAAAGTACAAGTATCCTCCAAAAATCTCATCTGAACCTTCACCAGAAATTACCATTTTAACCCCCAGTGCCTTTATTTTTCTTGACATGAGAAACATAGGGGTGCTTGCTCGAATGGTTGTTACATCGTATGTTTCGGTGTGGTATATAACATCTTCTATTGCATCTATTCCATCCTAGTATAGTTACAAAAAAAATTGAACTAATTACCAAAAGCATATTCTATAATTTATTCTCTTAGTAAATTTACACAAAGGAAAATAGTGTAATATTAGAGTACATACTGGTCAAATTTAGTACAAAGGGAAATCAATCTGTTATATTTTGATTTTTGAGACAGAATTTGTAAATGAATATCATATATTATTTTAAATTAATTTCTATAAATAAAAAAAAATATGTTCCTGTACACCTGGTACAACCTAATTATCTGGTACCTGAACAGTGAAATGGAATTCATGGTGCACTGTTCCTAGGTAATCAGCCACCTCCTTTCCTGCCTTCAAATCAGGGGAACCCTACAAAACAAAACAAAAAAAAAGATTCAATACCAGTAGTAACATAAGTTATGAAAAAAACAAGAAATTGAAGGGACTAGGTGCAAACCTCCAATCCAACACAGAAGGAATGGAGTTGGGTGCCCCATTGTTTTGCAGCCTTGGTTTCTGCCAAGTGGCGAATTGTCACGGCTGCAACCAATGACGAATCGAGACCGCCGGATAAGAGCACGCCAAATGGCACATCAGTCATTAGCCTCTTAATCACAGCCTTCAAAAAATAAAGGGAAGATATAACCGATTACTGAATTCATATTAGGTTAAAACCGCATGTCTACCCAGAGGCGGACCTAGGTCAAAGGAATGGGGGTCAGTTGACCCCATATATTTTTTTAAGTTTTTTATATTTACATATAATTTTTAATACAATTTAGAGTAAAATGTTATTGTATAGCAAATTTGATCTCCATTTTTCATAGGAAAAATTTATATAATTGATCCCTATTCATCTCTCTACAAAGAGACTAAGTTATAATTTCCGTAAAGGACATCTCATGATCTCAAAAGAAATGATGAATGATGATGAGTTTTGCTTTTCTACGAAGAGATATAGGTTCAATTTTTATAAAAGACATCTTAGAAAAAATAGATGTTGAGATTATAATAAGCTTTTATTTTTAATTTATGTCTCTTTCTTTATTGTCATTTTTCTTTTTTCTTACACTTGTATTTTTACCTTTTTACTAGGAAATACTTACCA
Organism: Carex cristatella; assembly: GCA_024447775.1. Classification (NCBI taxonomy): domain Eukaryota; kingdom Viridiplantae; phylum Streptophyta; class Magnoliopsida; order Poales; family Cyperaceae; genus Carex; species Carex cristatella. The sequence goes on along the minus strand of JAJHPF010000005.1, from coordinate 2,695,772 downwards.
TTGTACTACTTTTTGGATTTTTCTTTTTCCTCCTTATTATGAGTACATATTAAAAATAAAATAAGGCACAATTTTTGCCAAAATAAATGAAATTTGAGGGCATGACCCTCACTTTTTATCTCTAACAAATAAGAATCTAGAATAGTTTATATTTAGTCCCCTTTGCATGCATGGATGCTCTCTTTTTTTTTCTGAACATTTTGTGTAATTTCTTGAAACCTAATGACATATTTGAATTTTGAAATATAAGTTAAAAAGTTTGCATTGTTACCTTCTCAAAAGCTTTTCTAAGGGTGAGAGGGTTGTAGGGAATAGATGGGATGGACTCGGTGTACCATTCTGGATTGTACCATCTCTTTAAAGAACCTTCTTTGCTGGAAAAGAGATGTCCAGGAGGAAATATCTCAAAATGTTCACAATCATCATTTATTCCCTTCATTTCTGATGATATCCAGACAGAGCCTACAATAAAAAAAAAAAAAAAAAATAAAGAATTCTTCGTCGTAAATTAACATTTTGTTCATAGTTTATTAATATGTCTCGCTCTAAAGTATATCTTGATGAGGAGGATTTCAATACCTCATTATACCTCATATTTAATATTTTTATTTCTAAAGTCGAAACTGTCGATTCGAACCATTCAACATGATATCCATACTAAAATATACTTGGAGATGAAATTTTATAATTTTTGAAATTTTTTATTATTTTTTCAGATAGGTAGAAAATTATTGTTTTTTAATGGTCCATAAATAGTGATTTTATATCTATCTTAAAAATAGTAAAAAATTTCTAAAAATTACAAAATTTCATCTCCAAGTATATTTTAGTACGGATATCACGCTGAGAGGTTTGGATCGACCAGTTTGGACTTTAAAAATGAAGATACGAAGTATGAAGTATGATGAGATACGAAAGACACGAGGTATTGAATCCTCCTCTATCTGGATATATATTATTTTTTTTCATTATATTCAGTCTGTTATAGTAATTTTTTATTCCACTTCTCGCGGTAAACTCTATTTTATTTTATTTTATTTTTTAAATTGAAAATGGTAAAATCTTATCCAAGTAAAATAAATGAAAATGTAAAATCCAGAGCACTTAATAATTGGGGGAATCTGTTACAAAAAAAAAAGGGTTTGGAAATTACCATCAAGCCCCCAACCAATATAAAGGGGTGTAACACCAATTGCATCCCTAGCAGCAATAAAACTATGATCTCTAGTATCCAGCAAAACAAATGAAAAAATGCCATCTAACATGTCAACAAATCCTTCACCGTGCTCCTCATACTAACAAAAAAAATATTTAATTTGTTAATTTCAGTTCAATCTTATACATTATAACATGATAGAACATTTATTGTTTTTTTATGGAGGAATTTCATATATACCCCTCACAAACCGGCTAATTAGAAGACAAAACACATAAAATGGAGACATTGTAAATTAAAATATACATTGGATAAATTTGTTGAGTTTTTGAATTTGAAAATGGTAAATATGATATTATGAATTTTAGAAGGATAAATCGTAATTTCAAGAATTTTGAGAGGTATACATAAAATTCCTTATTTTGTTTATTTATCTTACCAAATGGGCAATGACTTCACAGTCGCTACCGGTACGGAACTTGTGGTTTGGTAGCGTTTTTCTCAGTTCTTCATGGTTGTATATCTCTCCATTTACCTGTAATAAATTTATAATATTTTTTATTTTCCAATTTCAATGTATCTCTATGCCTACAAAGTATAATTAATGCACATACATAACATTTTCCTTTTTGCAATTTTAATGTTATTCAATTTTATGTGACCAAAAAATAGATAGTGGGTAACAATAACAATATAACATGCATATACATAATAATTAATGTTTTGATATATATGCACACCCTACATTAGTAGCATATATGGGATTATTGCCTATTGGTGGATACATGTACCATATATATATATATATATATATATATATTTATATAGAGTAGAACTAGGGTGCTTCTAAGTTCACCAAGTCTCTTGTGAACTTGACTCTAAAATATATCGAATCGACTTTAAACGATGAATCAAAACAGTTGAAATTCTTTTACCTAATGATTGATGCGTCTACATGTGAAAATTTTAAAGTTTCGAATTAATTTGATATAGAGTCAAGTGGTCAAAGGAGTCCAAAAAATGAATGCATTAAAATTTATTTATAAACCTTAAAATTTTGACCACTTGACTCTATATTAAATTAATTCGAAACTTTAAAATTTTCACATGTAGACGCATCACTCATTAGGTAGAAGGGTTTCAACGATTTGGATTCATTGTTTAAAGTTGATTCGATATATTTTAGAGTCAAATTCACAAGAGGTTTGATGAACTTAGGAGCACCCTATTTCTACTCATTTATATATGCAAATTAACAATGACCCCCAAGTTCTTTCACTTCTTTGTATTATTGAACTAATGTTCCATTAAATTAAAGGACTAGTTAATAAAGTTTGCAATAAATAATAATATCCATATTGACTAGTGTTTTAGTACCAACCGCATGGTTTCTAATTTATTCTCCTTCAGATTCCTAACATGCAGTTTATTTGAATCTACATAATTATTGGAAATACATATGCTCCAATAACACATGCCACCAAACCATAACAATAAGTAAATGTTTTTTTTTTTTGATATATAAAGTTAGATGATTGGGTCACATCTTTATTTCAAGAAAAAATTAACAATCCTATTTTTAAAATGAATAATAAACCTAACCAAATATCATTAGAAATTAAATTTATTGTGGACCTTTAAAATTTAGAAACTTAATTCCATCTTTTATCCCAATAAATAAATACATAATATCAACCTAACCAATGAATTGAGCTTTCATTGGCATCTTTAATTGATCAGAATTAACAGCAGTCAGTACATTTTATCTAAAAAAACACTATGTACATGACTAACCCAAAAATAATAAAAATATGATGAATAAAAACATATTATGAGAGAGGGTAAATTATAAAACTAAAAAAAAAAAAAATTGTACCGTGACAATGATAGATTTGTCTTCATTAAAGAGAGGTTGATCTCCTGAGGCAGGATCAATGATGGCAAGTCTCTGGTGTGACAAAAAATTATCCCCAAATTGGCACAACCCACTCCAGTCAGGTCCCCTGTGCTTCAACCTATATCCATATATTTGCAATTGAACCCCTTATTTTTTACATAATTAATTAATTAACTAATAAGTTCCTTCAGAAGAACATATATATTTTATCTTGAGGAGGGTTCAAATGCCTTCATTTTTTGTGCTTCCATCATGTCTTCATTTTTAAGAACTTTAATAACATACAGTTTAAAACTTAAAAGTCAAATAAAACCGTTGGATATGGTCTACTTCATTTTATCTATGCACATGTAAAAAATTGTGGTATTTCAACTTTGTTTTGATTGTCATCAAGAGCTTGTAAAAATGTACTAATGTGAATAATTTCTAGACGTTGATTTTTCAAATGATTGATTCACATTAAAACAAAATGAAAATGTGATATTTTTTTATGAGCACATAAAAATAATAATATAGATCACATCTAACGGTTTTATTTTGACGTTTATGATTTAAATGTTGATTTATTAACGTTTTTAAAAACAGAGGCATGGTGGAGACACAAAATAGAGGCATTTGAACTCTCCTCATTTTGTAATTATCAACAAAATCATCATATTTACTGCTAGCTTGTAGTGAGTCCATATCCTCTAAAGTAACATAGTTCATGAGTTTAGAATCAGGTCGTTCGATCTGAATCGGAGCTAATCGAGACTTATTTGAAAATGCACGAGGTTCTTTAAGATTTGTGTCAATATATAATGAAAGGATCAGAGTCAAACTCAAACAGTGAGTTATCTTAGGTGATATGAATTTGTAGTGCATGAAATAATCAACATTGTTTCTTGAGCTCAAATGGTTGATAATTAAGAGCAAACAGCTAATTAGTTGGTTCTCCCATTTCCTCATGATATCTTTTTTATTTGTTACAAATATAACATGTTGCAGATTTAATAAATGAACTAAAAATTAAGAGATTGAAGCAAATAAATAAAATAAAGAGATAAGCTTACCTGCGAGAGAGTTCGAGAACTCGGAACCGCTTCGCCTGAGAACCGTCGGCACAACCCAACACCGCGAGGATGCCGCACATAATTAACTATTCTAATTTAACCACAGAAATTTGAATGAGAACTAAAAGAGAGACTGAGACTGAGAGATGTGAAGTTTTCTGTTGGTAGCTCTTTGTTCTTTGGTTGCTCTCTATTTATAGAGGAGCCAGCTAGACCCGATAACATAATGGATATGGACCCGTTTACATATTGATCCGTATATCCATACTATATGGTTGAGAATATTCGCATTTTTCATAATGGCATGCTTAGTTTATGTTTTGGATATTTTCACTTCTTTAACCACCTTGGTACCCAGTACTTTTATTTTATTTGTACCATTTTAAAAATATGAATTTTAAATTTATGACCTCTAATCATGAAAATTTCCAAATATAGCAAAAACATTGCTTTTATGCTGAGCATCTACATCTTTGGTATTATGAGAGTTTATAATCTGATGTGGCAGTTTTTAATTCAATTTCAGAAATGTGAAAGAGTTTCTTTTTTAGAAATTATGCAACTGTTTATAAAATTTACACTGTCTAATGATTGACTAAAATTATTTTTTTTTTCTAATTTATTGCTGACGTGACTTAATAGAAACTTTAAAATTAATTTCAGAAATATGAGAGTTAGAAACTTTAAAAATCTTAGTTCTAAAAAAATAATTAATAGTTATTTAAAAATTTATTTAAGTTACTAGAGGAATGTATATACAGAAGGAGAAACAATATCAAGAATAATAATATAATGAATTAAAGCAACAACAACAAACGAGGCATCTCTATCAAGCGGCGCCGTGTCATGGCATTTCTCTGAGTCTATGAAAAAGACCCTTTATATTATTTAAGTTAATCGTTTTATATTCTCTCCAGTACTTCACAACTGGAGATCTCCTGAACATCACAATTAAAAGATCCAATTAATTTGTTTAATTATTTGTTGTCTATCCTGGATTTTAAAAGAATAATATATATTAGCAGTTCAATTTTTAAATGTTTGATAATGTTATACTTGAATGCATATGTGGAGTTTTAATTCAGTGCGTGAATTAATGTACTATGAACACACTAATGACAACTAGAGAAAGAAATACGTGACAAACACACCGTGATTTGGTCACGTGATGTGACCAATTTTTTTTTCACGTGATGTGACATGACATAACCAAAATGGTGGCGGATGGTCACATCAAGTGTAATCACGTCATGACCACACGTGACGTGACGTACATTAGTCACGTCAATTTTTTTTATATTTTAATTTAAATTGTTGAAAATTCGGAAAAAAAATATGAAAAATTCTAAAAATTCTAAATTTTTTAGAATAAGTAAATAATGTTGCAAAGCTATTTTTTTTAGGAAAGGTGGTTGGGCATCTAACATTATTTTAAAAATTCAAATTACAAATATTTATTGGACTAAACTAAAGAAAATAAAAATCAATATTACCGAACTTGCACTAAAAGAGAAACCTGAATACTCTATACATACTAAAAAAGTTGGATATTCTATGTTTTATATCGTGATGTGATACGTAATTTTCGTTCGAATGCAGTCACGTCACATAATCGATACACGTGACGTGACGTTCTGTGATGTGACTAGTTATGGTGTGACTAATTTTCTTCTCTAACTAATGACAGCATTTTCTGTTGTTTATCTTGATCACAGCAATATCATTCAATTAATGTTCATATGCTTCAAAAATCTAGCATTGGATTGACACGACATGATGCGATATATATGGGCCATATATCGAATTTTAGATCAGACGAATAATAAAGAAGCAACACATGATCTCCGTGATGTCTGAACTGGAGAGGGAGTGTCAGTTGGTGGGATCAGTATATATATAATTCCTTGTCATTTAGAGAGAGATCAAAGAGAAAGAAACCTCTTATAATAAACCAATTAACAAGTTTAATGGAAGGAAAAATATATATAGTTTTTTTAAGGTTTTGTCTTGATATGTAGGTAATAATATATATAGTAGGTCTAGCTCCAAGACTATTAACATTGCATATATATATATAATTAATTACTTCTAATCAGGATTTGGACGACCTATACTGCTATACATGCATGTGTAATTATAATTAGAGATCTGCCTTGTGTTATAGACAACAGTTATTGATCGACCTTTCAGTTTGTGAAACACTAAATGAACATTTTTATTTTGAAAAAAAAAAAAAACTAAATGGATCATTGAGAAATATTATGTGTGGAATATTCACAACCAAAATGAATATAATCAAATATATGATTTTTGGTGAATTTCACAAGTTTTGGCTAAGTGATTTTTTTAGTGATAAGTTGTACAATTTTCAAAAAATACTAACAAGCATGGGACAGTATTTGCGAGGGTACAAGTATTTTTTGCTGACGGTATCGTCGCGGATACTCCTGTTGGTAATACTGATATGCTCAGAAATAACACGTTTTTGTTGGTGTACGCTCTCGGCAATAGTATTTGAAATTCAATGATTATGCACAAAATCATTCCCAGATAGGAAACAAATTGAATATATATTTGAAATAAAAAGTTTATCTTCTACATTTAGCTTAAAAAAATTGAATGATTATGCACAAATCTTTATTTCAAAAATTAAGACTCGATCTCCAATCTTTTTCCAAAAAAAAAAATCCTATTATTTGCTATCTTGTTTTATTTACTTATTTATTTAGCTTAAGTTGGCGAAATCTAATCGAAAATTGTCTAGTATTTGAGGTTTTTTAGATTTCTTACAAGATTCTTTTTACCACTCTCACTTAATTACAAAACTTATAATGAAAATATATGTTATCTTCATTTAATTACAATCATGATAACTTCTATTATATTTTTTACGACCGTGTTAAATTTTTACTGAGTTTGACCTTTGAGATGCATGTATGGTTGTTGTCCTTCCATGATTGCTATGAGATAAGTAATTATGTCATCATGTTGAATTTTATGAATGTTTCGTATGTGGTATCCATTAGAATATACTTTCTTCAATTATTGAGAAGATAATTAACCAAAGTCTTTTTTTTTTTTTTTTTTTTTGATAGTGGCTACCAAGATATAATTAACCAAAGTCAAGAGCCTTCTTATTAGTTTATATTATATATAGTTCCCTATTCTGCAAATTATCTCAATTAGCTAAGTGATCCATTATTTCACCTAATCTCTCTTCTATCTACGTTTAAATAATTAGTTTCCCGTTAATTAATGCTAATAATTTATATATATATAAATAGAGTGTGGCTAAGTTGCTACCGGTAGCACTTCGAACGAAGTGCTACTGGGGTCATATCTTAGTACTCAATGTTCAAACAGAAAATCCAAACCGTTAGATGTTTAATCTACATATTGAAAATGTGCTTGGAGACCAAATTTTACATTTTTTGGAATTTTTTTGCTATTTATTAAGCTGGTTTGAAAACCGCAGTTTTCAATGCTTTCACTGTAATTTAATAAAACACCGTTGGTTATTTTCAAACCGGCTTAATAAATAGCAAAAAAATCCAAAAAATGTGAAATTTGGTCTCCAAGTACATTTTAATATAGATAGAACATCTAACGGTTTGGAATTTGTTGTTTGAACATTGAGAACTAAATTTTGACCCGTAGCACTTCGGTCTCTGTGCTACGCGTAGCAACTTAGCCAAAACCTATATATATATATATATAGAGTAGAACCTATGGACCTAAGTTCTATCTTGTAAAATGAACATATTTTTAAATTTATCGAATGATTCAAACAGTCGATGAACCGAACCATTCATCTTGTTCTTCATATTAATATGATGCTTGGAGACCAAAATTTTAAATTTTCTGAATTAATTTTTTACTATTTATTAAGATGGGTCCAAAAAAATGATCAAAATTAATTTATAAACCATTGAACTTTTGTACCCATCTTAACTAAATAGTAAAATAAATTCAGAAAATTTAAAATTTGGTCACATGTAGACACATATTAATATGGAGAAGAAGATGAACGGTTTGGATCCATTGTTTAAAGTCATTGAAATTTTAGAAATTCAAAAAGGCTATGTTCAACTTTGGACAAACTAGGTCTACTCTATGTCCATATATAGGACATGTGGACCTTATTATTTTTAGATAAATATAATAGCTATATATTTTAGTATAATTTTTTTTGCTTCCTCTCTCTCTATATATATATATACTGTGTGTGTGTGTGTGTTTTATTTGTTAGAAAGGCCTTAGAAACGACTTCGATCTCATTTTATACGTACATTAATTAGATCTCCCTTTCACCACATGCATATATTGCTAAAACCGTCACTGATAGCTAGAAAAATTATCAGTAACAATTTTGGTTTTTAAAAAATAGTTACTGATAAGTTCACATTATTTATAAATTTATAATTGTTTATTATCACTGACGGTTTTTGTAGTATAGTGGCTTTCAAACAGTGGCAAAGCCACTTCTGAAAATCAGGTATGAAATAGTATTATCTACTTTTGAAAATTAAATTGTCTGATTGTGACTGATAATTAACTAAAATTATTGAATGTTAATGTTTTCTTAATTTATGTTTAAATCTAATTTAGAATTTGATAAGATTGATTAAATTAATGATTCAAGTATAAAAGTTAATTTTGTCCACTAATTCGGTAACTAGAAACTTTTTGCCCACTCTTGACTCAAATCCTGATCTGTCAAAAAACACATAAAAATTATCAAATACTGGAGCAACATCATACACGTGATTATTTATGTATATATATGTGGCTTGTACATATACACACTAGTATCAGACTTACATGAGCAAGGTTCAAATTCTGTGTAGTGCATGTATGCAGAAACCTTGCCAATTAACCGTCCAAATACATCAAAGCTCAAAAAGAAAAAAAAAATGACGTCCAAGTTCATTGAACCATGATCCAAAGAGAGAATTATTGGTTTGTTAGAAGCACAACATATATACATACATATGACTAGGTTCAATGAACTAAATGTTGATCGATGAGATGGTACATATTGCTATAAATGGATCTGGTTTCAAAGTTCGAATCAGGAAAGGTATCTGATCCTGTCAGGTTAGATCCGAACTGTTTAATGTAGATAAGAACGAATTTTATAGTGAGTTTCTGGTATCTTAAATAGCTAGGTTAAAAATAGTTTGACCCTTTTTTTTTTATTTAACCAGATGACTTAAGTATAGAGTTCGAATCAGGAAAGGTATCTGATCATGTTAGGTTAGATTCGAACTGTTTAATGTAAATAAGCACAAACTTTATAGTGAGTCTCTAATATTTTAAATAGCTAGGTTAAAAACAGTTTGATCCTTTTTTTTATTTAACCAGATGACTTAAGTACAGAGTTCGAATCAGAAAAGATATATGATCCTGTCAGGTTAGATCTGAACTATTTAATGTAAATAAGCACGAATTTTATAGTGAGTTTATGATATTTTAAATAGCTAGGTCAAAAACAATTTGACCTTTTTTTTTTTTTAATTTAACCCGTTGATGACTCAAGTATATATTGCAGACATGATGAAGAGGAGGTACATTCAAATAATGAAGGTCAATTAATCTATATTTATTTTAGAAAATTTATATTTATACATGATTTATAATATAGTTTTTAAAATATTATAAATACTGTAAAATTGATTCTCATTGGTAACATGCAAAATTTATATGATTGACTCTATTTATGTTTAATTTCTATAACTTAAAAGTCTCACTTCATCCTCATAACAGAGAATTCACTTGTTTCATGCCTTGGAAAATGAGAAGAAGTGTTAACAAAGTGAGAAAATTGAGCGGGTCACAAATTTTTCTTACAAATACACAAATAAATTATGCTATAACAGACTTTCATACATAGCACATGATTGGAAAAGTAAAGAGAAATAGAAATGCTGGGAAATAAACTAAGATTGAAACAACATGAACACATTTTTTTTGTTACTTGTTTCCTAGAAAATGTCAATTAAAGAAACAAATGAAAGTTGTATTTTATTCGTTCAATTGTGCAATAGAGTACACTAATATCAATTATTAAAATTTAAAATTTTTGGTGTGCTTTATGGGCCAGTAGTTGGTTCAATTAGGGCTCAGAGACAAAGTTGTATGATGTTCAAATTCAATTATGTGGGCCCATTTTTACGGGATGGGAACACCAAATTAACCCCAAAGGCCGGGAAATTAGAAAAATTGATCAATTTTTGACAACTCGGTTGAAATTAGCGGTGAAAATGGCCTGGATACGGAGATACGGATGATATTTATTATTAAAAAAATATATTATTAAAAAAATACTAAAGTTCATAATATTTATCTATTTAATATTTGATCCGTATTCAAAAAAATTAGATATGAATATTTAATATCTAAATGTCTATATGAATACTGATATAGTTTTATGTTTTAATTATCCGTATTCAAATAGTAGATGTAATATAGTTGTATATATACATATACATATACATATCCATATGCATATATATGAGGTTGGCCAATATACAATCGATTGTTCCTGAGCTCCCGTGCAACCAAATCGTTTTTCAATTTTCGAAGTCCAAACAGTCGATCTAAACAGTTAGATGTGATCTCCATATTAAAATGTACTTGGAGACCAAATTTTACAATTTTTGGAATTATTTTACTATTTATTAAGCCACATTGAAAATCGCTAATCCAACAGTGGCTTCTGTTTTTACTATTTTGTTAAGCCACCGTTGGATCAGTGATTTTCAAAGTGACTTAATAAATAGTAAAAAAATTCCAAAAAATATAAAATTTGGTCTCGAAGTACATTTTAATATGGAGATCACATCTAACAGTTTAGATCGATTGTTTGGACTTCGAAAATCAGAAAACGACTTGGTTGCACGGGAGCTCAAGAACAATCGATTGTATATTAGCCAACCTCTCTCTCTCTCTCTCTCTCTCTCTCTATATATATATATATATAGGTTTTGGCTAATATGCTACGCGTAGCATAGAGACCTCCGTGCAACGGCTCAAAATTTGAATTTTCAAAATTCTAACGGTCGATCCAAACAATTAGATGTGTTTTACATATTGAAATGTGCTTGGAGACCAAATTTTATATTTTTTGGATTTTTTTTTACTATTTATTAAGCCACTTTGAAAATCGCTGATCCAACGGTGGCTTAACCAAACAGTGAAACCGTTGGATCAGCGATTTTCAAAGTGGCTTAATAAATAGTAAAAAAAAATCCAAAAAATATAAAATTTGGTCTCCAAGCACATTTCAATATGTAAAACACATTTAACGGTTCGGATCGACCATTAGGATTTTAAAAACTCAAATTTTGAGCCGTTGCACAGAAGTGCTCTATGCTACTCATAGCACCGTAGCCCTGTCCTATATATATATATATATATATAGAGAGAGAGAGAGAGAGAGAGAGAGAGGTTGGCTAATATCAAATCAGTTGTTCCTGAGAAGAGTTCTCTTGTGAGTCTTTCATTTTTGTTTTTTTTTTCTTTGTCGTTGTTCCTTTCTCTCGTAGATTATTTATTTTTTTTGGCTTTTTTTTATTATTTTACGTCATAGTAATTGATCAACTCGCGGGCACCTCTTCAAAAATATAAATTATGTCAAAAGACGATTCTTCAAGTTCTTCAATGAATTTGTGGTCATGCAAGATGTCATGTTCAGTTTCCGGATCTATTTTCCAAATTGAGAAGAATAGAGCAAGAATATAATTCAATTAGTAAAATTAGTGTAATAAAGTTGAATTATTTTAAATTTTTATGTAAAATTAATGTTGTAATTTCAAATTTACTCATAAATCAAAGTTTTATATGTATTGCTTACGAAATTTTTTACATAAGATTTAATTAGTTTCCTCCATTGTCTTATGACTTGTATAATTTATTTTGTGTATATATTGTTAAACTTTAGTTTGGAAGAATGTTCTCATATAAATATGTTTAGCAACACGAAAAACGAATGACATATCACGACTTCTTTGTTGTAGTGTCATAGAAAACATGCTTAAGTATTTTATCAGTATAAAAAAAATACAGTTCATACTTGTACTTTTGTAGGTTTTGATCATTTATAAAAAAAAAAAAAACAAATGTTAGTTTTTTTTAAATTACATTGCACTTTAATTCTAAAGTATTAAAAGGATCATTTTGATTGTTGGAAGTTTTAAATTCAAACCAAACTGGTGGTATGTATAACATCTATTAAAAAAAATCGTTATTTGAAGAGTTATTTTAACATCATAAACTATAAACTGGTTAATAATATTTATTATATACAATATCATAAATAAAACTCTCAGATTATCTACAAGTGTCCAATATCGGCAATTTCCTTGCCTGCAAATTAATAAAAAAAATATATGTTTTCCTCATTGATAAATTAAAATGTATCAAGTTGACAGGTGTAAGTATTGTTTGTGTGGAGCATGATAAAGAAAATCTTACCACAATACAAATATTTTTTGAATTGATTTCTGGTAACTATTTTAGTCATAATTAACTTTCTCATGATAAGTCCAATAAATATAATTTCAAGTGTGTTGCATCAAATTTGCCCATTGTAACCATCTTAGAAGATCTTCAAATTTTACCAAAACATCTAAATCTCTTCATCTCCTACACGTCCATATAAAATTTTGCCATAAACTCCTTCAAAATCACTGTCAATCAGCTCAAAAACCATTAGAAAGTGGGTTGTCCAAGACAAATTAAGTCTAGGTCATAACAAATAAAGTAAAATCTCCCGCTCATAGGTGGGTTGTCCAAGACCCGTTTTTTTTTATTTAACCTGATGATTTAAGTATAGAGTTCGAATCAGGAAAGTTATATGATCCTGTCAGGTTTGATCCGAATTGTTTAATGTAAATAAGTATGAACTTTATAGTGAGTCTCTGATATTTTAAATAGCTAGGTTAAAAACAATTTGACCCGTTTTTTTTTTATTTAACCTGATGACTTAAGTATAGAGTTCAAATCAGGAAAGGTATCTGATCCTGTCAAGTTAGATCCGAACTGTTTAATGTAAATAAGCACAAACTTTATAGTGAGTCTCTGATATTTTAAATTGCTAGGTTAAAAACAATTTGATCCTTTTTTTTTTATTTAACCTAATGACTTAAGTATAGAGTTCAAATAAGGAAAGGTATCTGATCCTGTCAAGTTAGATCCGAACTGTTTAATGCAAATAAGCACAAACTTTATAGTGAGTCTCTGATATTTTAAATTGCTAGGTTAAAAACAATTTGAAGCTTTTTTTTTAATATAACCCGATGATGACTCAAGTATATATTGCAGACATGATCGAGCGGAGGTACATTCAAAGAATGAAGGTCAATTAATCTATTTTTATTTTAAAAAATTTATACTTATACATGATTTATAATATAGTTTTTAAAATATTATGAATACTATAAAATTGATTCTCATTAACAGCATGTAAAATTTACATGATTGACTCTATTTACGTTTGATTTCTATAGACTTCATTCTCACAACACATAATATTATCTCACTTGTTTCATGCCTTGGAAAATGAGAAGTTGTGCTAACAAAGTGAGAAAATTGAGTGGGTCACAATTTTTTCTTACAAATAAACAAATAAATTATGCTATAACAGACTTTCATACATAGCACATGATTGGAAAAGTAAAGAGAAATAGAAATGCTGTGAAATAAACTAAGATTGAAACAACATGAACACATTTTTTTTGTTACTTGTTTCTTAGAAAATGTCAATTAAAGAAACAAATGAAAGCTGTATTTTATACGTTCAATTGTGCAATAGAGTATACTGTATACAGTACACTAATATCAATTATTAAAATTTTAAATTTTGGTGTTCTTTATGGGCCAGTAGTTGGTTCAATTAGGGCTCAAAGACAAAGTTGTATGTTGTTTTAATTCAATTGTAGGCCCATTTTTACGGGATGGGAATACCAAATTAACTCAAATGCTCTAATATTTTTTGATACGGATACATGTCGGATTGAATATTTATTAAAAAATGCTAAAATTCATAATATATGTGTGTGTATAAAGAGAGAGAGAGAGAGAGGAGAGTTCAAATGCACTATGATTTTGTGCTCCAATTATTCTCCACATTTTTATTTCCGTTTTCAAAATCTGAACAGTTGATCAACACCGTTCAAAATAATTATTACAATAAAATATGCTTGGAGACCAAATTTTACATTTTTAAGAATTTGTTTACTATATTTTTTTTGTAGATACAATATCGCTTTTTTGGATGGTCCAAGATCTCTTAAAAACTGAGATATTGTACCTACCAAAAAATAGTAAACAAATTCTAAAAAATATAAAATTTGGTCCACAAGCATATTTTATTGTCATAATTATTTTGAGCAATTCGGATCGACTATTCGAACTTTGAAAATGGAGATAAAGATGTGGAGCATAATTGAAGCACAAAACCATGGTGCATTTGAACTCTCCTCATATATATATAAAGTGTCATTAATATGCTTTCGGTTGTATTTCAGCCAAAATACAAGTAATTCATTTTTCAAATTTCGAAGTCCAAAAAGTTGATCTGAACTGCACAACATATTCTCCATATTGAAATGTGTTTAAAGACCAAATTTTACATTTTTTGGAATTTTTTTACTATTTATTAAGCCACTTTGAAAATTGTTGATCTAACGGTTTCACTGTTTGGTTAAGCCACCGTTATATCAGCGATTTTCAAAGTGGCTTAATAAATAGTAAAAAAAATTCCAAAAAAATATAAAATTTGGTCTTCAAGCACATTTCAATATGGAGAACATGTTGAGTGGCTCGGATCGACTTTTTGGACTTCAAAAATTGAAAAATGAATTGGATGTATTTGGGCTGAAATACAACCGAAAGCATATTAGTCACACTTTCTCTCTCTCTCTATATATATATATAATTATGTAATATCTATTATTCGGATATGGATAATTAAAATGTAAAGCTATATCAGAATCTATATCCACATGTATATTTAAATATTGGATATTCATATGTAAATTTTTCGAATACGGATTAGATATTATCCATTCTATTCGGAAATTAGACGAAAGTGATCAAAGGAAAAAAAAAAAAAAAGTGAATGAAAGAAACGCTGCCTTTTTGGTAATGGAAACAAAAGTAATTAGTAGTTGAACTATCTATATTTTAGAATTTAAAAGCTTGCAATGAAAGATTTAAAGACTTGCTCGTAGCACTTTATAAAATTATAATCAGAGCTTTCAAAAGTTGAACATGGACACTAAACAGGACGATGGACATAAGTAGAAGGAATTTTAAAAAACAAGCAATTTAATAAAAAAAAAACAAGCAGTTTAAAAAACTACCCATATTTTATATATTGCATAAAAATATGATATACATCAAATCAAATAATTTTATTTTAATATTTGAGCTTTAAATTTTAAGTTATTAACATTTAAAAAATACATACATGATAAAGACACACAAAAATAGAGATATTTGAACTCTCCTCGTTTTACAAAACGGAATTCAAAATTTGTTCCCTTTTATTAAATTTTTTCTTTAAAACAGGATGGCATGCTAGCTGAAACCGATTAAATTTGTTCAAATTTTGTTTCATTTTATTCTACTTTTATTTATCCGTGGATATAATATAACCGTATGTTTGTAACGAATTTTAACTAATTTATCGTAAATTGATTTGATTTAATAAATTAAGACTTGAGGGTTAATTTACATAATTTGTATATTTTTTTTAATCTAGAGTTGATCCGAAGAAGTTAATAACGAAGAGGTCTAAAATTAAAAATAATAATAATAATAGTGATAGAGGTCTTGAACTGACTTCGACCTGATCAAATAATATACATACTTTAAGATTCAACTTAATAGAATTATAATTATGATACTAGTTATAAATTATCAATACTTCATTCAAAAAATGGTCATTGTGCTCCGTAATTTTGGTTAATGAATTTGTGAAACAAATCATTTCAATAATATATATATAGTTGTCATTGTGCTTATGAAGTTGTTATTGTATCTCTAAGTAAAAATACTAAATTGTACTTCTTCTTTTTCTTATTTAGGATTCTTAGCCAAAATTATTTCGCCAATTTTTGCAAAAAAATTGGTAAATATATGCAAACTTACTATTTTTCTATTTGATATTATCCAGTATTATATACATTAGCAATTTCCAAAGCTATTAACAATATAACTACAACTATAACTATATATATGTTAAATATTTCTTCAGAAAGATAAAAAATTCTTGATTCCATAAAGTCAGGAACCACTATCTAAATAAGAGAGATAGCAAGTTTTATGATGGAGAGTACAAACTTGATCCGGACTTTATTTTGAAGTGTTTAATTAAGAAGTATGATTTGAAGAAGTATCTAATGGCTACTGATATTTGGCATTCAAATATTGTCCGACTTATTAGTTATGATGTCGACTAACAAAATGTTTTGGTTGAATATATGAAAGACTTTGGAACGTTTGAAATTTATAGGAAAGAAATACAAAAACGAGTTAGTTGATGCATCCGGAGAACTGAAAAATAAATTAAGGAAATTTATAAGGTTAGATTTCTCTTTCAAACCCCTATATAATTATAATTTCGTTATCCATCTTCATCACATATATCTTTTTTTTAATTATTTATTTGGTTAATTATAGGTTGGTGCTTACAACATTGAAATTCTGATATAAAAAGTTTTAGGATCATGGATCTTGAAGCAAAGAACATTTTGGTATGGGAAGAAAATAAGGAGATATATATTAAATTATTTGAAATTGGAGATAATAGTATTTGTTTCACTGTTTTTGAAGCACAATCTTGAAAATGCTTGGAATTAGTTAAGGAGAGGCAGCATGCTACTACCAACTATACTGCAGGAGAAATAGAAAAGCCAACCAAAGAAAGAAGATTAGAAAGATAACAATGAAAGAAAAAAGTTAATTAATATTATTTAAACAATTAATATCAACACCTACTTATCATCTCAGTATAATTATCTCCGTACCAAATCAAAGGTTCCTGGCAAGTGGCAACAAATGATTGTTATAACTCAGACATACATCATAATGTGAAAAAAAGAAATAAATTCTAAATTCTTCTACCTCAAAATAACAAGTGATGAGATCCTCCAGCCTGTTATCCTCCTCTACAGATGCTTTCCCTGTCTACACGTGATGCAAGCACAAAAGATAAAAATTAGGAGAAAGAAAAATTTAGATTATTAAATCACTTGAGAAATGAAATTATCAAGACAAGACGAGAAACAAAACAAACAAAACAATATATGTTTTTAAGAAAAACTATTCTACATGTGTCGATTTAGTAGGTCCAGGTTGACAGTATATATATATATAGAGAGAGAGATATGAGTTCTGCTAATATCATAACGTTATAATTTCAACTTAAGTTATAACGAGTCAGTTTTTGTAATTTTAAAGTCCGAACCGCTCAGCATGATCTTCATATTAACATGGGCTTGGAGACCAAATTTTATATTTTTTGGAATATTTTTAGCTCTTATTTTAAATAGGTACAAAATCACTGTTTTGAATGGTCTAGAAGTATATGAAAACGGTGATTTTGTAGCTTTGTAAAATAATAGCAAAAAAAGTTTCAAAAAAATTATATAAAATTTGGCCTCCAAAAACATTTTAATATGAAAATCATGTTAAACGTTTCAGATCAAATATGTACGACGTTTCTCTTTCTCGATATTTGTTTCCATTGATTAAGGTCTAGCGATTGTTACAATTGTGTCAATTCGTTAATTTTGATCTTTAACTTTGAATGCTTGCAACCTGTCTCTCTCCTTTGATTTCCGAATTCTTATATATTCACCCAATAATACGCAATAATAAGAGTAAGTATGAAACTTGCATTTAAGATCCTCAAAATTGAATATATTTAAAAAAAATAAAAATAAAAAAGCACTACGCCTTTAAAATAGTTTATATAATTAGTATAATAAAACCATTTTTTATATTTTTATGAAAAATTAGTGTCGCAACATAAAAAATAAAATAAACATTAATTGCAATTTACATTATAGGTTTGCAATTTACATTGTAGGTTTGCAAACTTTTGCAGAAGACTAAATTAGTTTTCTCCATTATCTTATGACTTGTCATACAATTTATTTTGTTTATATATGTATCGTAACATTTAATATGGAAGAATATATTAATATAAAATACATCAATTCAAAGCAACACAAAAAATGTATGACAAAATCATGACTCCTCCGTTGTAGAGTCATAGAAGGCATGCTGTGAATTATTTATCATTGTAAAAGAATGTAATTCATGCTTGAACTTTTGTCTTTTTTTTATCATTAATGCAAAAATTAATATTAGCTTATTTTTAGATTAACTTGCACTTTAGTTTTTTCAAAGTACTAAAAATATCGTTTTGATTGTGAAAGTTTTTAATTAAAACCAAAATTGTCCTACCTTTAACATCTGTTAAAAAATATTTTTCTTTATTATAGTGTTATTACATTGATTTAATATTATATCCATACATCAGATACTAATTAAAAAATACTAGGAGTGAGCCTATGCCACTATACATAGCTCATATTAATTCATAATGAAGGAATATCTCTATTTTAAAATATTCAATCTGAACCGTTTAATATAATTGCTATATAAAAATATATTTGTAGATCAAATTTTATATTTTTAAAAATACTATTTTGAAATGGGTAGAATATCACTAGATCTAAATATTCTAGACCATTCAAAAGCAGTGATTTTCAACCTATCTAAAAATAGTAAAAAATTCTAAGAAAAATATAAATTTAGTCTACCAATACATTTTCATATAGAGATTATGTTAAATGATTTAGATAGACTAAAATTTTAAAAATAAAAATATTAATCAATATACTTAGAATCAATCTTCGCTATGTATAGTACCGTAGCCTCACTCTAAATACTAGTGTCGAGATTGTGTCATCATAAACTAATTAATAATATTCATATACATCTTATCATAAATAAACATCTAGAAGTGTCCAATGATTTATACAATTAGAAAATTTTCCATTTTAAGCCCAAACAGTAATTGTGGTAAGATTTATCATTTCAGTACATCTACAATAACCGAGAGTATTAAAGAGATCTCATAAATAATACATGAACTTACATCTTAACCCACATGCTTTCACTCAGAATTGGCTAGGATATGATTTACTCTTGTTGTGATATTGTAAAGATAGAATATTACTTCTGTAAATATTAAAAAAAATTAGACACGAGTATATCTTTTTAAATACTGACAGCATGTAAAATAATAATCAATACAATTAATTATGCTGTAATTTATACATATGAGCAAACTGAATTTCATGAACAACATATATTAATTGGGGATCTTTCATTTCCAAAGGCTGACTGCTCCGAGCCTTTGACCCATGCTTTAAATTTTATTTATCTAGCAGCTAAAGTGGCTCGTTAATTTCAACTTTCAAACAAATTATCAAAAGAGCGAAAGAGAAATCAAAGAGAGGTTTCTTACATGCATATATACTTGCCTATCAAGAGTAGTGAGGAATAGTACCACCTTTTTTAAGATACACTGATATTAGTTTCTGAATGAAACTGGTGGAGTTTACCCACACTTTTGTCCAAAGAAAAAGAGTAGCGGATTAAATGTTTACAAAAAATGAGTACAACTTTCCTTTGTTTTATAAAAGCTAACTCCACAGTGCAATTGTTTTTGTATTCTAAATGTTGGACATGCTTGGAATTAGTTAAAGAGAGAGGCAGCAGGCTACCACCAACTATACTACAGGGGAAACAGAAGAGCTAACCAAAGAGAGAGAAATTAGAAAGATAACAATGGAAGAAGAAAATCTAATTAGTATTATTTAAACAATTAATATCTACACCTACCTATCATCTATAACTTTCAACAACTGAGCGACCATGATCTTGTCCTTGACATAGTCAGTATAATCATCTCCATACCATGCCATATGTTTCTGGCAACAAATGATTGTTATAACTCAGACATACGTCATAATACGAAAAATATAAATAAATTCTGAATTCTTCTACCTCAAAATATCCGGTGACAAGATCCTCCAGCATGTAATCCTCCTCCACAAATGCTTCCCCTGTCTACACGTGATGCAGGCACAAAAGACAACCATGAGAAAGAAAATTTAAGCTTATTAAATCACTAGAGAAATGAAATTATCAAGACAAGACGAGAAACAAAACAAATAAAACAATACATCTTTTCAAGAAAAGATGTATTATTTTGTAAAATGCTTAATAAATAGTAAAAAAAAAAAAAAAAATGTAAAATTTGATGTCAAAGCACATATTAATATAAAGATGTAAAATTTGATGTCAAATTGAAAATAGAGATATGAGCGCAAATTAAAACACCCACTTTAATTTGCAAAGCATGGTAGCTGGGATCCACTTACAACATGTTACAACATTCGGTTTTGCGATTTTCAAAATCCAAACAGTCGATCCAAACCATTCAACATGATCTTTATATTAATATGTGTTTTGAGATCAAATTTTACATTTTTTTTTAATTTTTTTTACTATTTATTAAGCATTTTACAAAACTAGTGTTTAGACAATTCTAGACCACTGAAAAACAACAGTTTTGTAAAATACTTAATAAATAATAACAAATTTAAAAAAATGTAAAATTTGATGTCAAATCACATTTTAATATGGAGAACATGTTGTGCACTTCTAATCGACTATTTGAATTTTGAAAATTGCAAAAACCAAATTGATACCTCCAAGGCTCAAGAACTACCATTTTGATCTTAGCCTATATATATAAGAGAGAGAGAGAGAGAGAGGTTGACTAGGATGCTTCAGGAAGTAAAACACGTTTGTATTCCACGCTATATCTTCATTTCTAAAATTCAAATAGCCGATTTGAACCTTCCAACATGTTCTCCATATTGAAATGTGCTTGGAGACCAAATTTTATATTTTTTGGAATTTTTTTACTATTTATTCACTTTAAAAATCATTGATCCACTATGGATCATAAGAATGATATATCAAGTATAGATCAATATCAACATACATGGAAATACAATCAAATAGCGTTTTCATAAATCTCATCTCCTCAGAACTTAATAAAATCAATGGTTTCTGTTGAATTTTATGAGATTCTAAGGAGAAGGATTTATACAGAATAATATCGATTTAGTTATGTGGAAATTTCATTTTTTATTGTAATGAATCTCTCTCACTCTTTATAAGCTCTAAATTCTATTTATATGACAAAGCATAACAGCTAGTTTATTTTACCGTTAATGTACCAAAGGTACTGTACCAGTACTATTCCTATTCATCTGCTTTATACATATTTCTAAACATAATAAAAAGAACAACTATTTTTATTCATGATTGATCCTAGGCCGCTTGATCGATGATGAACGACTGAGATCAATCTTCCAATTCTTTATTATTTTCAACAGTTTCTTATCACAAAACAACCATTAGGAACTTGTTTAATTAATTAGTAGTTGATAAGTAATCAATATATCAACCTACCTAATTAATTTGTAGCTATTTTTAGAGCTGCAAGTTTAATCAAACCAAAATATTTTAGGCACTTATCTCTTAATAAATAGAGGTCTGTGGACTTTGTATCGCTACATCATACTATTTAGCCTCAGATTTATCATACTAATATTTTAGGCACTTTCTCTGTATTGTATGAAACACGTCAACGATATGGGGTCCATCTGAAAGTCCAGGTACACACGTACGCGCGGTTATACAGTTCCAACCAGCCAGCACCACAGCAAACCCTCCGAACCATGCAATCTCTAGCCTAGACCATCCAAATTTGTTGTATAAGATAGATACTATTTTTCCTATTTATAGATGATAATTTTTCTATTTATGAAATACTATTCTTGGAAGGGAGTAGTACTCTCTATTTAATTCATACCTAATATAAATTAAATGTAGACAAAATCTAAACCAAATATAGTCATGCAGTGCAGATCAAAATGTAGAGACCAAATTCAAGATCCACTGCTGCGAAATTTAGAATTGTTTTTTTTTACTATAATTGTATGAAACATTCTATAACTGAATCAGTATCACCGCACCAAATCTGTCAACCGACGAAATTTTACGAAAGTATCACCGCACCAGTGGATCCAGGAGCTCCGACGATCCGACGAGGTGAAATTACTTTCTCGGAACTTCTATTGTTCTTTAGTATGTATTTTATTTTCTTCAATTTAACATTAATTTTCCCTTCTTTTATGCAACCATTGCAATTTCTGTAAATTCAATGAATATGATGGGTGGTGTTTTTCCTCTTAAAAATGAATTTCTTCTAACTTGTAGATGGCTTCCGATCAGAAAATTTCAAATCCAAATTATTTCCATTCATTTCTTTTCTGACGAAATGAACTCATTTCTCATGCTCCATTGTTTCTGATCAGAGGGAGGGACGCGTTAATTGATCGGAGGAATGATGGCAACGAGCATCGAGCTTCCGATTAAGAGAGAATTTGAAGATGGAGATGAGGAAGCAGAGGTGTTGAAGAAAGCGAAGGCAGATGAGGAAGGCGATAAGGAGGCGAACGAGGATGCTGGATCAGATGATAAAATCATGTCAGATAGTTTTGCAGACGAGGATGAGGCTACCGACTCTAGCGAGGAGGAGGAGGAGGAGGAGGAGGAGGAGAAGGTGGAGGACCTCATGTTGAAGTTGGAGGAGGAGGCGAAATTGTACTATCAAATCGAAGTAGATAATTATGCAAAGAAGATAGACATAGTCAGGGAATACCAGTTGTTTTGTGTAAGTACGCATGCTCTCCTGTTAATCCCTTCTCTCTTCTCTATTCTCCACTCAATTACTTACTATTTAGAGAATTTTGAGGATCATTGGGGCAGTTTCCTTTGGATAATTGCATAAATGATCAGATCCAATCCAACTTTTTTTTTAATCTATTCATTGGGCTTGTCAAAACGAAGATAGAAAAATTAAATTATTAAACAAAAGTTGATAAATGTTACAGCGATTAACCGGAGATCCTGATCGTGAAAAAAATATTTTCTCTGAGAATGATGCACTCAACCTGTTCTCTGATGATGAGATGAATAGGTTTTGGAAAAAGACCTGGCACATTCGCCCAAATCCATCTAGTTTGTCAGACTACGAGGTCCTAGCTATCTACCCCTATGTAAGTAACTTTTTTTTTTCCCTTTCTTTCTATACCTTTACCCTATCTCTAGTTATATTGTTAAGCGGCTCTAGTTACATGACATGTGTAAACTTTCTCTGTTATGCTATGCTGCCTATGCACAAGTTACATTAACTAACAAAGTATGTTACTGAAATTCCTATTTCAGTGGTTTTCTGACCAAAACCAAATATTTCCTTTGTTCCTTCTTGCTTATTGATTCTGCTCATCTAATATAATACCCTCTTCATCAATACAGGAAGACCATCCATTCTACTACAATTATGCTTCTTTCTTTCGTACCTATGAATATGACTGTGCATATCTGAAGTTCATGGAGGAGCTGCTAAAAAAAATTGAGGTGAACTCTCATGCTTTTGCACATTTTGCAATTATTATTAATGTTATCCGTCATCTTTGTCGTTAATTATTATTGTTATGACAATGATGATGATTTAAGAAAAAGCAGAAGGAGATGGTACAAAAAGGAAAATCTAACAATTTGTTTTAGACTTGCGTCTATGTTGTTAATTTCTCATGAATTTGTTTATTTTCTTGATTAGTGGAGCCCTTCTAGGTCAGATGGATATGCAAGAGCTAAAGAAATTTGGAAAGGATACCAGGAACTGCAAGTTGATGAAAACGATGTGATATTTGTAGCTAAGAGTGCCAGCGTAGGTTCCTTTCGTCAATCTTGGTAAATTGTTAGTCTAGTTCATGGTTGTGCAAATAATGACCTGCTTTTGTCACAGGTGGCTATTGGCCTGAGCCATGCAAGACAAAATGCGAAAGAATTGATTCCACTTTTTGTCGAGCTCTATAAACTTGAGATGAACGGGGTTTGTATTTTCCAGGCCTTAACTCAAGATTTTTTTTTTTTTTTAATTATGCATTTTTTTTGTGCAAAAGACTTTTGTTAAGTTACTCTACTTATGTAACACTTTCATGTAGGATGATATAGTGCAATCAATGAAGATTATCGTTGACAAGACAGGGGGGTTAAAGTGTTACCCCTGTAACAAAGTTTTAATTGAAGAAGCCCTTAGGAATGAGAAGGGGCCCGGGATCAGCCTAAGGTCTATAGTAAGTTCCTTTATATTTACTGGTTTTGCAAGTTGCTTATTCTATAATATATACTAAAGAGTTAGCTTACCTACTTAGCCTGACTCTGTTTAATTTCCTGTCCCATCTCTAGTATGATAACATGCAGATGTGGATCCATAATAAGGTGAGTTGCTGCCTCACTGCTGCGAGCATTCTCCTTTTTGACAGTAAATCCAATGTGCAATATCGCAACTCACCATAGCTCAACTCTCTCTCTCTCTTTCTCTCTCTCTATATATATATACATTTATTCTGTCAACCTGGACCTACTAAAGTGACACACATGTAAAATAGCTTTTCTTGAAAAGATGTATTGTTTTATTTGTTTTGTTTCTCGTCTTGTCTTGATAATTTCATTTCTCTAGTGATTTAATAAGCTTAAATTTTCTTTCTCGTCGTTGTCTTTTGTGCCTGCATTACTTGTAGACAGGGGAAGCATCTGTGGAGGAGGATAACATGCTGGAGGATCTCGTCACCGGTTATTTTGAGGTAGAAGAATTCAGAATTTCTTTATTTTTTCACATTATGACGTATGTCTGAGTTATAACAATCATTTGTTGCCAGAAATATATGGCGTGGTATGATGATTATACTGACTATGTCAAGGAGAAGATCAAGGTCGCTCAGTTGTTGAAAGTTATAGATGATAGGTAGGTGTTGATATTAATTGTTTAAATAATACTAATTAGATTTTCTTCTTCCATTGTTATCTTTCTAATCTTCTCTCCCTCTTGGTTAGCTCTTTTGTTTCCCCTGCAGTATAGTTGGTGGTAGCCTGTAGCCTGCTGCCTTTCTTTAACTAATCCAAGGATGCCCAACATTTAGAATACAAAAGCAATTGCACAGTGTAGTTAGCTTTTATAAAACAAAGCAAAGTTGGTACTCATTTTTGTAAACATTTATTCCTCACTACTCTTTTTCTTTGGACACCAGTTTTATTCAGAAACTAATATGAGTGTATCTTAAAAAAGGTGGTACTATTCCTCACTACTCTTAATAGGCAAGTATATATGCATGTAGGAATACTTTCTTTGATTTCTCTTTTGTTGTTTTGATCATTTGTTTGAAAGTTGAAATTAGCGAGCCATTTTAGCTGCTAGATAAATAAAATTTAAAGCATGGGTTTGAGGCTCAGATCTCAGCTTTTGGAAATGACAGATCCCCAATTAATATCTGTTGTTCATGAAATTTATTTTGCTCATGTGTATAAATTACAGCATAATTAATCATATTGATTATTATTTTACATGTTGTCAGTATTTAAAAAGATATACTTGTGTCTAATTTTTTTTGATATTACAGAAGTAATATTCTCATTTTAAATATCTAATTATTTATAAGGAAGAGGTCTCGTGTTGCTTCGGCAATATTTTTGAATGTATGGAGAAGTATATATGTATGTATGTGTGTGTGTTATGTACAACCGAAACTATGTGTTGAACAGATATTACCAATCGTGTGCAGGTTGTATGTTTTAACTTTTTTTTTTTTTTTAAATCCTGATAGCAGCAGGAGAAGTATGTTTTAACCTTGATATAACAAAACTTTTCAATAGAAAGCTATTGAGATTGGCCTATAATATATGTTTGGAAGAGAGAACAACTGTGTGCTATCCCTCTGTGACAAAACTTCCAGATAATTTTTATCATGATAAAATAAGTGAAAGTGTTTTGTTCAAGTCTATATCAGCACAGAATAATATATTTTAAAAATTGAAAGTGAAAGTCTAATATATTTTAATTTAATTATTTTAAAAATTGAAAGTGAAAGTGTTTTGTTCAAGGCTATATCATGATAAAATAAGTGAAAGTGAAAGTCTAATATATTTTTATTTAATTATTTTAAAAATTGAATGGACAAATATACTCTTTTTTTTTTTTTTTTTGCTCGACGTGGTGAATACTTGCTCAACGAGGTGTAAATAATTTAGGGGTTTCTTATGAATATTTTACAACATAAAAATTCACACTTCAATGCGTAAGTATGAATACTTAATTTGAGATCAAATGATAGAAGAATGGATTTACTTGACAGGTAAAACCTTGGTATGAATACTTTACTACTTCTAATATGAATATTTACATTGTTTTAGTAAGAATAATTTTATTGATTTTGATATGTATATTTTCAATATTTTAGTATGAATATTTTATATGTTTTAGTATGAATACTTTATAGTTTGAATATTTACTAGTAACGATACTTTGTACTTTGAATATTTTCTATTTTGAATATTTGCTAGTATGTATATATATAATTTCAATATTCTAGTATGAATATGTTATATGTTTTAGTATGAATATTTTGTAGTTTGAATATGTTATATGTTGAATATTTGATGATATGTATATGTATACTTTCAATGTTCTAGTATGAATATTTTGTATGTTTTAGTATGAATACTTTGTAATTTATATATTTACTAATAATGATACTTTGAAAGTTTTAGTATGAATACTTTCTAGAGTTTATCCATTTGTGTATTACTTACAGTTAGCAGAACCTTAGTATGAATACTTTATCTCTTCTAGTATGAATACTTACAATCTTATAGTGTGAATATTTACATTATTTTAGTAAGATTAATTTTATTGATTTTGTTATATATACTTCTAATATCATAGTATGAATATTTTATGTGTTTTAGTATGAATACTTCATAAGTTTTAGTATGAATACTTTCATAAAATATATCCATTTTTGTATTAATTTGCAGTTAGCAGAACCTTAGTATGAATATTTTACCTCTTCTAGTATGAATACTTTCAATCTTATAGTGTGAATACTTACATTATTTTAGAAAAATTAATTTTATTGATTTTGTTATGTATATTTTCAATGTTCTAGTATGAATATTTTATATGTTTTAGTATGTATGAATATTTTGTAGTTTGAATATTTTATAGTAATGATACTTTGAAAGTTATAGTATGAATATTTTATATGTGTTAGTATGAATACTTTCTAAGTTTTAGTATGAATATTTTTTAAAGTTGATGTCTAGTTTTTTGTTTAAATACTTAATTTCTTAGGTATGAATACTTGATATATTATATAGGAATACTTGCGCGCATAAGTGTTCATACATGTGCGCGCCAGTTGTAGATTTTTTCAAATTTAAGTGGTCTCCCAAGTAATTATTGTTTCCCCAGTTAGTTAGTGGTCCCCATTGTACTTTATGGATAAGTTATTTAGGGGGGCATTTAGAGGATATATTGGAGGGGTTATAGTACGAATACTTTATATGTGTTAGTATGAATACTTTCTAAGTTTTAATATGAATATTTTTTAAAGTTTATTCATTTGTGTATTATTTTGTACGACATTGGACCTACTCTTTTATGAAATTATTTCCTGCATAGGCAAGTTTGTTCTCTAAACAATTTGAAATGACAAAATAGCTCTTTATTGAGTAAATACTAATACTTGATAATGTATGAATACTTGCTCGATGAGATAGGGTGAGTAACTTGAGAGAAAACAAAGTTGATGTCTAGTTTTTTGTTTAAATACTTAATCTCTTAGATATGAATACTTGATATATTATATAGGAATACTTGCGCGTATAAGTGTTCATACATGTGCGCGCCAGTTGTAATTTTTTTTTCAAATTTAAGTAATTCCCTAAGTAATTATTGTTTCCCCAGTTAATTAGTAGTTCTCATTGTACTTTATGAATAAGTTAGTTAGGGGGACATTTATGAGATAGATTGGATGGGGACTATTAGTCGCTCCCTTGTAAATCATTCAATATTTTTTCATTGCAGCAAAAGGGAGACAAAATTTATTTTTTATTCAACGGCGGGACTTGAAATTGAGTGGGCACTCAACTAACCAACAATACTTCCACTACACCATTGAATATTTTGTTACTAAAAGACATACTTAGATGTATATATCTTGTATTTGAGTTAAAAGCTGTTTTTTTTTTTCTATTTTTCTATTTTTCTAGTATAAGACGAGCTTCTGGCAAAAAAGTCCGAGTTTCCGATCCGATTCAACCGATTCCAACCGATTCATCCAATTCGTATCCCCCGGTCAAAAGTCCGATTCTGATTCCGATTTTTCCTTCTATGATTATAAGTGCCTTGATTGATTGGAATTTGAGTTTGGAAGGGCTGTGTTACTTAATTAGTAGCTTAATTTAGTATTAGTATCAAATGCAAAATATTGACTGTAAAAATCGCAAGGGTATGATTTACATCAGACCATTACAAATAACGATAATAGAAATTTGTTAGCATCAAATCTAAAAGGTCATGTTCTATTGATCCAGATCAAAATTGCGATGTCTAAAATTCCAGAAAATTTGAAGTTAAAATTCAGTTGAGCAGGAATTTAATTATCACTTATCCAGTGGATTCATTGTTAGTACTCTTTTAATCCAAAACAACAATTAGTGAGATATTGTACCAGAGTCCCATTTCGTTGATCTTTTGATCTTTTAGGTTTGAACAAGGACTTCAGAAATACTATACATGAAAATGCTTATCAGAAAGCACTAACAGTGAAGATATTCTAACTGCATCAAACGGGACAAGAAAGGTGGCTTAGAACCTTGAAACAAGGATTCACCATTCATGTAATTACTATATTATTATTTCAAAATAGTCCTCTACAAAAATTCAAAGCAGTTTTTTGCTACTCATACTTATTCTAAGCCGCATTTTGCTACTCTTTACTTATTCTAGATAAAAAATTGGGTTCATTTATCCTAGTCTGGGTAACTTGGATAAAAAGATTATTACTGCTTGTGCAGTTCAGTCAAAACTAGAACCAATGTGTATATGATGTAAGAGTACTTTATCAGGATTAACCATTACATAGGTAAATGCACACAATTCTAATCCACGTATGCACTGTAGCAACCAGCAAACCTGTGGTAGAACAAATAACAGGAAACATGATTCCTACCAGTATTAACTATTTCTTTTAGATCTGCATATAAACGGTGGGAAAAAAAATAATGCAACTTAAGCTATGACTTAATTTAGGTCTCAACTAAATAAGGAATAGCCTTAGCCATAACTTAACTTTAGGCCTCAACCAAACACCACCTATGTATAATTCTGAATAGAAAAAAATAGAGTTGTGAAGTATTTACAAGAATTTTAAGTAGTCATTTGTTGGGATAAATTGTTTAAGCTAGTGTTAAATATTTTGCTAACATCTTTAATTATACATCTAGAAGCTACAAAATCAATGACAAATTTTATATTGAGGAGCTATCATTTGATTGCAATGATGTTAAAAGTGTACATTTATTGCAACTATAAGAGGCTGATATTGCACATGCAGAGCTGAGAGCTATGTTGCATGGATACAGGTATGGGTATCGTATCGGATACGGCGATACGGCAATTTTCAAAAATTATGGATACGATACGCCTATTAAATATAATAATTTTTATTATTTTATATATTGTATTGAGATAATCATAACTTTAATCAGTACTTAAAAGACATACTCAGATCATCAATATTTAGTTGAATGGCTCGGATTTAATAATGGCAGAACTGTGCCATCAGAATGATATGAACTACTAGACCTTAGAAATATTATTAGAGTTGCATATTTTCTTCTATTTTTTCGGCGCCATCAGAATCAATATTTTCGGTACATCAATCACGAATGCAAAGCACTGACATTAATTATTTGTAAAGGGCAGATATTTAGAGCATTTATATCTGAACTACGAGTAAAGCATGAGAAGAGATAGCATCCCCCTTCTGGAACAATAGTATGGTTAGTTTTCCATGGTTTTAGTTTTCCTCTATAAAGCTTCCAATTTTTAGAATGCCACAAGAACAAGACATATTGACTTTTCTGTTCCTCATTTTTCTTTCTGGTATCCTTCAACCAAAAAAAAAAGGACAAGAAACAAAATGATAACCCTTACATGTGTAAAATGAACAGTACATTTTTTTCCCTAACTGAATCACATGCCTCTGAGATTCTAATTAATATAATTTACTTAGATGTTGCAAAATGGCTTTGGCTGAGTGTTGAATATTTCTTATCAGTTAGACTAACTTCCTTTGCTGCACAAAAAAAAATATGATTTTTCCCGTAGGAAATGTTATCTTACTGTCTTACTATTCTATAAGTACAATCAATTCAAACAATCAAACAATGTTTTTGACTAGGATACCAGCTTGGTGGCAGCCAAATGTTGCCAGCTGGTATGGTATACCAGTAGGTTTTAGTACGGTTTTTGTCTTCAGTCATCTTGTACGGAGTACCTGCAGAGCAAAAATGCATACCAATACTGATACACATTCGATGCTGCATATGATAGGCTCTAGAATGTCGAGAGAAGGACACCTCAAAATATAGAAGTAATATTTCTGAAATATATAAAATGCCTATATGGTTTAGCACACATTTGACTTCTCTATATATTTCCTTGATTTTGTTGCTAAAAAACCTGTTCATTTTTCCGTCTTCGTAATCTTGACTGTGACTACCAAGTTAAAATATTCATTTTCTGTTGTACCAATTTTAGGGTTCAAGCTCTTCTGTAACATTGATCTACAAATTGAGGCCTACCAACTAAATTTTTCATATATCTCTGTTCTATGCGAGGTCCATCAGTAATTAAGCCTATCCTCAGTTAAGGTGTTACTGGTCTCTTTGCCTGTCTCTTCCGGTATAGAGGTAAATACTGCCTTTTTCCCTTTACTTTTGTTTCTCTCTCAATGAAATTAGTATTTTACTTTTTCCATTTCCATACCAAGTGAGTTAGCAGTTCAATGTTCTCTCTTAATGGCAGTGAATTGAGTGTTCAATTGACTCAACATGTGCATATAGTGTCAGTCCTAGAAAAATGTCATGTTGGTCTCTGTTATTGTTGAACTACTCAATTGGCGAGTTAATAAATCTGTAGTTCTTAGTGTTAATTCAGTTTGAGGAGGGCATGTATCCAAGTGTTGAACTGATATGTAGCATCTAAGTGAATTTTCCTTTTGGTTTAGTAAATCATAGACAAGAGCTGACCATTACTGTGGTTTATAACCAATTAATCACTATATATTGCTTTGCTAAGAATAAAAATATACCACATTAGACCTAATGATCCTTATCCAAGCTTCCTGCTCTTGTCTAGTCTTCATAACAGTAAAAGCTTCCAATTGTACTCTATACCCAAAATTGTGCTTAATTTATTAGCTATGCCCCTGACATTAACAATTATCCTTTATATAAGCAGTTCAATCCTAATTAGTTTGCACTTGCTACTGATTTTGTATTATTGTTCTTATTGTGTAGATGGCTACTTAACCCCCGGCAAATGATACTAATGATCTTACTGACTCTTTGTACACTTTTTTTTTTTACCATTCTCTTCATAGTCTGTTCTGCAATTGCAAAATTTGTGCGATCCTCTAATTTCTTGCAATTTCTTCGTCGTCTGTAGTTTTTCCAAGTGGATCTTCAGAGAAGGTCACTTCAGATCAACAAGTGCAATTTAGAACATTCCACACAAAGCAATCAACGTTGGCCACCTTCACTAAGGTACATTTCTCAGCATTCAAATATTACTACATGAAAAGTTCTGACTTAGAAGGCATCAAAGTGAAATTCCTCATGTCCACGTGATATCCTCTATGGTTTTAGTAGTTAGGTCCTTGTAAGAATACTTAGCTTTAGTTTTCATGCGTGATTTTTTTTCCTCTTAAGGTTTAAGTTAGCAGTAATTCTATTCCTGTGAAATTACTTCTACATTTTTTTCTTCGACAAAATAAATATGGACACAGTGAACCAACCGATGATGCTGCTAGGCTCTACAAGTGTTCCACATAGTTAAGAGAGAGCAACATATAGTTTGTTTTGGAAATAAACATTTATTTTCTGTGACAAATTAATTTTATTAGGTGATTGAAGCTTGGCCATTAATATGTTGGTCTCTCCTCTTCGCCAATGGATAATTGCTTTCAACCGACTTAATTACATGTCATATGTGCCACTTGAGCATTCCAATGTTAGGCCAATGTTGATATCTTTTAGTGTACATTTCACCAATCTACAGGTTTATAAATTTCTGACCGTCTAGTCAATCAATAGACATGGTTACAAAATTCAACGAGGCTACAGATGCCAACTTGGCAGAAATTTAATGAATAGTTGAAGCAATTCTCAGTTATGACTTAATTCAAAAATAAGCTATACTGGTCAGTTAGTGCATTTCAAACACCAACATTGCATTTCCTTTTAAATCTCAACTGATACTTTTCATGTCTTCACAACAGTAATATCAGTCCTAATTAAGAAGTTCCATTCATTCTGCCAAAACATTTCATACACGTCGCATGTTGTACATACATGTACCGAACATTCTTACGAAAAGTTAAATTTTACACATACACTTACTGTTTCTATAATTGCTTCTTTTATTTCAGCTAAATGGTATTTTTCGTAAAAAGTTTCATCCATTCTGCCGAAACAAAAGCAAGGCTCAAACTCTAATATCTTAAATAAGAGACAAATTGACCATCTAGAGGTGATGGCAACCATGACAATTAATGCACTCTTTCTACAGCACAGCAGATTATTAAATTGATCTTCATTACTTCATTTTTCTTTTATTGACACATACAATTTTCCCAATATGCGAATGATATTATATTACCGTGATTCCATTTTGCCAGCAAATAAAGATGAATTTCACAATTGCAACAAATGAATTGGCTCTCAGGATTAATTCCACAACACCTATAGCATATTCAATTTTCCATATGTGAATTGTGAATGCAACTACTGTTTGTATGACTATTAACACTGTCTTACTATTCCTGCAGTCTTATTCACCTTTTTGGTGTGAGAAGCACAGTTCTCACCTTAAGGTTTATTATTGGAAACATATTGTTCTCGGAAAATACACTTAATAGGTTACCATAGAGGAAAGTACTAAACTGTCACCCCTAGAAACAAACAACAAAAAACAAATTGTGGCAGAACCGTAACAAGGTAAGGAATTAAGGATATAAAAGCCAGTTAACTACCACAGATGAAGGTTGGAAAAAAGGAAAAAATAGGCATCAGAGAAAGAAGAAAAAGGAGCTGGAGGTAACAAAGAAGACCCTTGCAAGAAAGAAGTTTTAACTAATTTTAAAAGCAGCAACTTGAATAAAATTCAAAAGGATTACAACCACAATAAATCTGAATACGACTTATTTACAGAAAATTGAGTAAATTTAACAAATCACCTGACATATATATGTTTATGAAATATTCAGAGAGAGACAGAGAGCAACACCATTATCAGAACATCAGATTAATAATGTGTCATACATAAAAATATAAACATACATGGTACATTAGAGTAATAATATGTCAAACACAGAGACATACATGTTCACACAATATATCAAAATAACATAACAGTCATATAATAAAATTATAAACGGGTACACTCAATTCTTTTCACCAAATTGGCTTCTTGGTGCATCAAAATAACATCACGAGTAATTAATTGAATTCTTGCTCTATTCCTCTCAATTTGGAAAATAGATCTGGAAAGTCCACACAAATGAAGTAGTCAATCTCCTGCAATCCTCTCTACAATACAAAATAGAAAAGGAATATAATATTAGTTTAATCTAAGGAGTTTGCAATTAGTAAAAATATGTATATGTTACATATATGATATATCAAAGAACCAAACCTTGTCAACTTGTATAGTGTTGCAGTGTGCATAAATTGCTGAAATAAATCTTAGAAAATAGACAACATCCATGGTATCATATTCAATTCCTTTTTTCTCGTCCTTGTTATTAAAATTATTAATCGCTCTAAATAGCAAGTTTCCATAATCATCCTTGAAGTTATTCCATGGCATTTTAACAAGATGTGCATGTTTTTGGCGCAGACGGACTGAGTGATTATTGCACCATGAGACAAGTTTTTTCGCATACATCCTCCGATCTTGAGGGGTCCAAAAGAAATCAAAGTCGGGAAGAAAATTATGCATGTTTGCACTGAAAATAAATACAATATAAGTCGAGCAATATTATCTATATACATCCTAACATGCCAAATTTAGCCTAAGGTGTCGGCTATAAATAATAATTTAGAATCATATCGAATGTAGATGATTATAATTATCGAATGTAGATGATTATAATTACAGTTAAATTTCTAAAACATAAAAGAAATAATAACTTACATTTGATCGCTATTGATTTGTTCGAAAAACTAAATGACTTCGGCCAGATGATTGACAAACTCTCTTCTAATACAACCATTCAATACGCATCTCAACAAATTTGCAAGATCATTCCAATCCTGCAGTTGTGCTTCCTCTACACTGCCTGGAAATTAGAAGGATTGGTCAGTACATTAATTATGTAAATAATATCAATACGTACCTTCTTAAATTTTTCTCTTACATTTCTTCTCGATGAAATTGGCTAACTTAACCACAATTTTGCCTTCTTCGTAGACAAAAGGAGTGTTTTTTTTCTAATAAGTTGCCGTGATAAGTTTTCTTTCCATGAATGAATCTAAGCACGTCAATAATACTCCTGCAAAGTAATTTCAAGATAATTAAAATAAATCGATCCTAAATTTTACTCAAACTTAAGAGTGCAAAGTTAATTTTAAAATAATGATATTAAAAGAGAAAATATATGAATTACATACCGTGTAAGTTCAATAAACATCACCGATGGTACATAAATAGAGCGAACAAGAAAATTCTGAAATTTGTGCATGATCAATCCTTCCAAAGATCCACTTATTTCTTCAGTCAATACCATCAAGTATTTTTCATCCTTTTTTGTCTCCACGAAATCCATGAATTTTTTGCAAAAATCCTCATCAACCTCTTTGAAATAATAACATCCCAACACATTTGGGTGTATGATGGAATGTATTTTCTCAATTGAATATAAGCTAGCGGTGTCCTTTTGTTGTATATCTAAGAACACTGCTTGTTGATGCTCATGCCGAAATTGTGTAGGATTTCTTAGCTTCACCAATGGATAATTCGGCCTCACAAAGTCAGAAGAGCCTATACAACAATCTTTGATCACATATTCAACTTTAGTATCAATCTTAATTTCCTACAAATTAAAAAAAAAGTTACAATATAGAGTTGAATATATCTCTTGAGAATTCTTTTGCACGATCAATTTATATTTACACAATTTTACTAAGTTTTTGAGGAAAAAAACAAGGATGTTAATATTATTTGTTTTAATTACATTAATTTTTTTTTCAGGTTTTGAAAATGATGAATACTAGACCAAACTCTATATATGCACATCAAAAGTAGAACTAGGGTGTTCCTAAATTCACCAACTCTCTTTGTGAACTCAACTCTAAAATCTATTGAATTGATTTCAAACAACGAATTCTTGCGAGTAGAAAGATTTCAACGGTTTGAATTCGTCATTTGAAGTCAATCGAATAGATTTTAGAGTTGAGTTCACAATGGGGCTTGATGAACTTAAGACCATGTAAGTTCTACTATGCACATCAAACATCAGCTATATATGAACAACTAAAAAAATAACAGTTGTAATTAAATAAGAGTTATTATATATTAAGTAACAGTAGCCTGACCATTGGATGAGAACTCGAAGAACCGTCTTTTGACATAATTTACAATTTTGAAGAGGTGCCCGCGGGTTGATCAACTACTCTGATGTAAAATAATAAAAAAAAAATCAAAAGAATTCAATGTTTGAGAATTTGATTGCACTAGAGATTGGCCTCGTGTTGCTTCGGCAAAATGTATGTCAATATTGTACTAATATAAAAGAACAGTTTTTGGGTGTAATATAGTAACATCACAGATTGTTATGGAGAACAGAAAACATAAAAAATATATAAGAATCAATAAATACAAATTCTAGCTTTGGTACGAATCCAAGTATCATTTGAAAATTGCAAAGCTACAATATACTTTGTTAAAAAATCTTGAGAACGGGAAAGTATTTACAGCTTTGCTTCCTCTATGGTCACTTCTGCACTTGTCACTGTTATACCATGTTCAAGAAATATTCGAGTCACCTTAGACAGTAGGCCCACTCTGTCTTCTATGCATAATTTCAGATTCAGACCATGCATTAAGAACAATTAAGTATCATGACATTGAAAGTACTAAAATTTACTTCTTCTCAAGTTAATGTATTAATTACCTAAAAAACCCTTCTTTTCAGGTTGTTTTAAAGATATGGATGATACATTCCTTTTCAGCTCCAGAACTAAGAGAATCATTTATGTCTTATATAGAACTCCTTCATATAGAGAATTTTATATAGAACTCCTTCATGTGACGCTCTAAATTAAATGTAATATTTTGTGTCATGTGACGCTCTGGTATTATATTATATACACTTATATGCTGCCTATGTCAGACATGAACTAAATTTGTACATGTACCTGACAAATCTATTTCTGTCAGGATTTACAACTTTGTTGACTTTCATGACAGATCTATTTATTTCACCTTTCATTATGCAGCAAATGATTCAACTTATAGTAAAGAAGCTAATGATAATGCGTAGTAATATAACAAAAGAACCATAGTAATGCCTAAAATCTGACACAATGAAGTCCAACAAAATTTTTTGTTTGTCATGAAACAATTACAAACAAAATAACTATATAAAGGGTTGTAGCTTACAGACCTGAAACTTTCAATCTAAACTCTTTAAGCAAGCGTGATTGATTCGACTGTACGTCTGAAACTGAAAAAAAAAAATCAAAACAAAGATTAAAAAATTAAACATTGCAATGAAAAGGTATTATATACACCTATATGGTGCTGATGTCAGGCATGAACTAAATTTGTATATGTACTTGACAAATCTATTTCTGTCAGGACTCACAACTTTCTTGACTTTCGTGACAAATCTATACATTTCACCTTACAGTAAAGAAACTATTGATAATGTGATAATAATATAACAAAAGAACCAAAAGAACCATAGTAATGTTTAAAATCTGACACAATAAAGTCCAATAAAAAATTTTGTTTGCCATAAAACAAAACAATTACAAATAGAATAACTATAGAAAGGGTTGTACCTTACAAACCTGAAATTTTCAATCTTGAAAAGAAACTCTTTAAGCAATCGCGACTGATTCGACTGTAAATCTGAAACTGAAAAGAAAATCAAAACAAAGATTACAAAATTAAACATTGCAATGAAAAAAATAATAGAAATACTTAAATGAACTAACAACGTCAATCATGAATCTATATTTGGCTTATTTTTAAACCATAAAACAACTATAAGGAGAATAACTTGGCCGCTCTTTTACAGAAACACAAAAAAACATGAAAGAATTGCTGGAGGAAATAACTTGGCACCTAAAGCTGTATACTGACAAGATGCAAGACACACTACAGAGGTAAAACAGATAGAACATGAGGCCATTGGTACGAACCATGATATCACTGGTACGGATCATGAAATTAAGCTAAACCGCATCTGGGTTAACCGAGAGATGATGTCAAAATTTTTGGTTTGTTAGTTCTACTTTTAGTATTTTAAGTTGAGTAAGGTTCTTTTTATGTTGTTTTTTTTTTATTTATGTTATTTGCATTTATCTTTTATAGCTCAATTGTTTTGAGCTTTGTCTTTCATTTTATGGGGCACGAACCACTTTTTTTTGTATGTGTCAAAACTACAAATAGAATGCCTGTAGAAAAGGGTGTAGCTTTCATACTTGGAAGGATGCAATTTGGCTAAAAAATGTTCAAGCAAGCACAATTGATTCGACTGCAAATCTGAAATTGAAAAGAAAATCAAAACCAAAAACCAAATATCAAACATTTGGCACACAGTTATAAACCCTAAACCCTAAAATAGGAAACATGCTGAAATGAATTACATTTCAGTAGCATTATCAGACTAATGTCTAAAGAAGCGAGAAAAGAAGATGAAAAGGGTATGAGCAAAGAAAAACAATTTGAAATCATAAGCTTACAAACCTCAAACTTTGCAATTAGGATAAAAAACTATTCAAGCAAGTGCAACTGATCGGATTGCAAATTTGAAATTGAAAAGAAATTCAAAACGAAGAACTAAAGATTAAACATTTGAGGGAAAAATGAAGATGAAAATGGAAAGGAAAAAAAAATTGAAATCGTACGTCAGTGTTGAGTAGACTTGAAATCGCTCCAAAGAGAGGGCTTCTCTGTAGCGCCAAATGTAGAGAGTGAAGAAAGACGAAATTTGGGAGAGTGGCTGTTCTATATCGCAAATGGACAGGAGAGATTGAGAGAGAACAATTTCTCTGGATGAACTCAATTCTTCCCTTTTCCTTATTTTTCCAGTGGCCACTGGAGGAAAAGAAAGAGAGAGAATTGGAGGGGAAAGTTAGGAGATGTAACTTTCCTACATTAAATATACTTAAAATGCATATGATGTGTATGAATCAGTTTATTAATTACCTGTAATAATTAGAATAAAATCTCGTTTAACTTGTATTGCATGTTTTGGATAAATTTAAATGCTAATATTTACACTAATAAGATTATTATCAGCACAGTACAATTTAAAAAATTTAACTAATAAACAACTTTACTCCCTCATCTATTTCTCTAGTTCAAATTATTTCCCTTCTCTTTAATTAGTAAAGTTTTTAGAGAATCTTTTATAAAGAAAACCATTTCAAAGAAAACAAATTCAAACTTGTCCGCACTTCTTTTTAGCATATAAAAGAAATATTCAAATTATCTGTGTTTCCTTTTTTTAATTAATAAAATACTAAAATTAGTCCAAACTATCTCAAATTGATTGTAGACGTAGACATATTAGAAAACCAAAGTAATTTGAAAAATCAAACATAAAAACACCTTTTATCTTAATATAAAAACTTTGCATTGTAGAGGATTTTTGAGAACTTGTCGATTGTTAAAAAAAATTATCATGTTACCGGAGCCTTGATTTTAATCGATATTTAATAATTTAAATTTGTATAATTAGTATAATAAAACCGATTTATTAATTAGTATAAAAATTATATTCAAATTTTAAAAATGAATTACAAATAAATCTTACATTTTATATGTCCTGGTTTCAACTTTTTTTTAAATAAGACTAAATTAGTTTCCTCCATTATCTTATGTAATTTTATAATTTATTTCGTTTTTGTATGTATTGCTAAAATTGAATTTAGGATAATGTACTTATATAACTATGCATCATTTCGTAGCAACACGAAAAATGTATGATGTATCATGACTTTTTTGTTGTAGTGTCATAAAAAGTATGCTGAAATAGTTTGTCAATGTAAAAGAATGTAAATTCAAGCTTGTACTTTTGTTTATTTTAAACATTTATGCAAAAACTAATATTAGTATATATTTTTTTATTAAATTGCACTTTAATTGTTTAAAGTATTAAAAGTATCATTTTGATTGTTAAAGTTTTTAATTCAAACCAAATGTCCTGCGTTTAACATCTATTAAAAAAATAGTATTTTCGTCATTGTAGCGTTATTTTGACTACAACTACCTTAGATATGCAACACGTTTTCTCTGTATTAACTCAAAAAGAAAAATCTTTTGAGTAAATGCATTTCAGCCGTCTGATTTTAACACAAGGGCCTTTTAATATTAGTGCGGATCTAGTCTGCACGGATTTAAAGCAGATTGGATGGTTGAAATTCATTAACTCAAAATATTCTCTTTTGAGTTAATGCAGACGCGTTCTAGATATGGATCGGAATCCACTGTTTGCCAAATTGGCAAGCAGGATTCTGTTTTTTCAAATCAAACCATTAATATGTGTTGAGATTTGTGCATGAAAAATTTCAACTGTTTGATTTGAAAAAGCATACTGATTTGACAAGCAGCGGAGTCGGATCCTCTAAATATGCACTACTAATTCATATTATGCCGATATTAATATTACTTTACTATCCATGACTTCATTAACTCAAAAAAAAAATGCAACGCCAACAAACAAAATACCCCCTCTGCATTAACTTTTAAGTTTATGCATTTCGACCGTTTGATTAGAATCCAAACTAACTCAGCTCAGGATTAAACACATGATACATCTTTAATATTCATGTCAATATGAATTGAACGGTTAGGATTCATTCTAAATTAACTCAAAAGTTGAGTTAATGCAGAACACCCCAGTCTGTGAATTCAGTTCTAGTGAAGTAACTCAATTTTTTAGTTTTAGATTGGGATTGTCCGATTCAAATCCGCAACAATTTATCTCAAGTGGAGCGCACACATGCATCCCGCGTCAGGAATTCGAATCCCAAAGCGATCCCGCAACAAATTTTTTATTTCAGCGTTTAATTTTTTGTATTAAATGGGTTTAATTTTTTGTATTAAATAAGCTTAGTTTTTTATTCCGAACCATAAATCTTTCAATAATCTCTCCACAAATAAATTATCGCATCATTTAATTGTTCAGCAACCCTCCTTAAGAAATGATGGATTAATTAATTTAAATTCTTACCGAAGAGCATGTATGTGCTCGCTATAAAGTTAGGATTCGAAATGAAGATTTAGTGAAAATAAAATATATCTTGTTTTATGTAATGACCAAGTTACTCCTACATTTTTGTTGTCATAAAAAAATAATTTATCAAATAAAATATTTGTTAGACCTCGATCAAGATCGAACATAAAAATAGTATTTAATATAAGGTGTCGATCTAAGGCGGATATAACACAAAGTATTTTTCTCTTTTTTTGGATTTACGTGTTGGTATAACATAAAAATAGTATTTAATATAAGGTGTCTATAAGGGCCTGTTCGGCTCTTCTTTGGACTGAACTATGAGTGTGGATTACTGTTTACGGGGAAAAAAAAATTCAGTCTGAATGAATTTTCTTTCTCACGTGAACAGTAAAATCCGAACAGGCCTTGAGAGACGGAGAGAATAAAAGATGCTGAAGACACGCCTTAGCTAAGGGTGTCAATTGGGTCTTAGCTACTTGAGCACTGTTTATATATTAAGGACTTAGCTACTGTTTTTTATTTTTTTTTTGCAGATTTTGGACGACAGGATAGAAAGACGCCTATAGCTAGAGGTGTTCATTGGATATGGTTTAGTCGGTTTTGAACTGAACATAATTAGTTTGCACTAAACGGTTTGAATTTTTTGGTTTAATGGTTCGGTTCGGTTTGTTTTTTAAAATCAAATTATAACTTCGGTTCAGTTTGGTTTGAAGATTTTCAAAACTGAAATAATCGAACCGATCGAACTTTTATATATTATGAATTTGGTCTGAACCGTCCTAGTTTATTTCTTAATCAAATGCTTTAAATACTTCGGTTTATTACAAAACAATTGTTTTAAATAAAAAAATTAATATATTTCGGTTTGAAACAAATAAACTGAAATAAAACTTTGGTTCAGTTGGGTTGCAATACTAAATCAGTTTTGCTCGGTTCTATTTTTTAAACCGATTATAATTTTAATTTGCCTAATTCGGTTCGATTTCAACTGAACCGAACCGATGAACACCCCTACCTATAGCGTACTACTTCAAGGTATAAATATTATGCTATTAAAAATGATTTGCTAAAACTCTTATCATTGCATATTTAATACTACCCATCTCTATTGGAATGTTGTGTGAGCATAAAAAAAAAATCCATTAAGCTGAAGAACTGAATGAAACAAAAATTAACATCAATCCAATCAACATACATAACTATTTTGTTCATTTTTGCAGTGGTGAACAACAAGGCAAAAAAAAAAATGATTACACCGTCCCTATACTAACACTTGAAATATTTGTTATTTGTAAATTATATTTTGTTCATCGTCCTTTTAGAAATGAGTCCGAATCTTTGTTTTTCTGGTAGAAAAGCACCACTCAATTTTTTTCAACAGTTCAGATTGTCGAAAACCAACGTGAATTTATTTATTGTTCATCTACATCACATGTTCTATGATTTATTGTATGATATGCACTATGTTTTCTTTTCTATATTTAATTTCAATTATCACTGCCGAAGTTTAGGTTCATATATATATGAAGCATTTCACCAACATTAATTAGTTAGCAATAATATAATTGTGTAATGAGAGAAGTTGAATATATGTTAATCATTCAAATTAACAATGATACATGTGCTCTCCAATAGTACAACTTTTTAATAATTCCAAATGGATTATGGGTTGTTTACTTATCTACATAAAAGAGCTATTTAAAATATGTAGTTTGAACATGTACTAATAAGTTATAATTAATCAGAATTTGAGTTTAATTATTCTGATATGATCATGCATGTATTATCTAATTAAATATTTACCATTGGAGAGGGGTGGATGTTTTGTCCAAATAGCTTTAGACAAAGTCTCATCCAAAACCGGATCTAAACTATCTGATTTGATAATTGTCCAAATGGTTTTGGACAGTCTCATCCAAAATCAGTCTTAAACCGTCTGATCTCATATAAAAATTGGACGATTTAAATTGAATATTGGACATATTTCTATGTTCTAAATAAATTAAAGTATAAGGATAATACATAAAATTGCCAAGTGCTTCATACAACTAGGTCATAAAGTTAGAATTTATACTCTCCCCATATTTCAGCTAACCAATTTTGGAGGGTCCCAAATTTGTGTAGTGCTTGATTGAACTCCGCACTAAACGTACAGCGCTCCATTTATTATCTCCATATTTGTTTCTTTTTTTCTTCTCAAATTTCTCTCGTCTTTTATAAGCTTTATCATATTTAATTTAGCATATATTTGCCCAATTCAATATAATTTTTACATCCATAATTTTTCAAAATTTTATTCAAGTAGAATTTTTTTTCTCAAAATCAGTATATAACACACAACCTGGATGTCTTAATTCATTTACACTGTACAATAACAGAAAATATTTATTTATTTATCTTTTAGAAGAATATTTTTATTTAATTAATCAAGTCCTACGTCTTAGTTAAGATTCAACAACTAAAATAATTAATCATTTCATCCACATGAAAAAAATCAATATTATGTTGCATGATACTCTTATCGAGTTTCACTAGGTAGTATTTGCATAATTAATAAAAATAAAAATATAAAATATATGTGTTTTTTCTTAAACTAATTATATGACTCTATTGCTAAATATAGAAAAAAAAATTTATAAAAATTAATATAAGATAATATTAGATATTATAATGAACATATGTGGATTTAGATGTGGAGTGGAGGAACATATTTCTTCTTCTTCTTTTTTTTACATTTTAAGACATATACCATGATGTTTTATTTGCAAAATTCGGTAGATATGTATTCAAATGAACCAACAACCTTAGGTTCATATAGTATGTATGTATTAACCAAAATAAAGATGATATTTTATCGGGACAAAAATATATATATAAAAAAATTGCACTTAGAAGGTAATTTCGTAAACTATCATCGTAACCAAGATTACTAATTGGCGACCAAAATGTTAGCATATGATTAACTTAAAAATCAATAAAATGTGTAATTTCTATGTTTTAA
The DNA here is from genome assembly GCA_024447775.1 of Carex cristatella. Classification (NCBI taxonomy): domain Eukaryota; kingdom Viridiplantae; phylum Streptophyta; class Magnoliopsida; order Poales; family Cyperaceae; genus Carex; species Carex cristatella. The sequence goes on along the minus strand of JAJHPF010000005.1, from coordinate 2,651,902 downwards.
AACAACGCTCTGAGTAAATAAATTATTTCAATCAAGTAAACACTAAATTTATGTAATAAAAAAAACAATTACTGAGTCAATTGCAATATCAACGCACTATTTTTCATCTCTATTGAATCTGAATTAATAAAAAGAACAGATACAAAATTAATTTAAAATAGGAAAATAAAATTCATTTTCCTCTTCCGACTTTCTAATTAGCAAAGAAAAGTTTCTAATTAAAAAATTTATCTTCCTCTTTCAACTTTTTAATTAGAAGTTATCAAAAATAATTTACTTTCTAATTAAATACCACTTTGTTTTCTTAGAAGAGGTAACTCTACTTCATTTTTCTTATTACATTTTTCTTATTTCATTTCTCCCGACTTTAGCAGCTTTTAGCCCAAAATTTCGGTTCATGTTCGACAAATTTTGTAAGTAACAATTGTATAATCTCAAAATTAAAATAGAATATATTTTTCTTATAAAGAAATAAAGAAAATATTTTTTTTGAAATTAGTGGCATAACTAACAATTTTCTATTACCAAGAAAACCATAAAAAAAAAACAGTTTGGTATTGAGTAATACCACTGTACCGATACCTAGCCAAGAGCCAAAAATAAAGAAAATATTAATTATAATAAATCTTACTTTTTACATTTTACATAAAGTTCTTAAAACTCTTACAAAACACTAAATTAGTTTTCTGCATTATCTTATGACATTGTCATATGATTTATTTGTTTAAATTTGTATTGTGACAATTAATATGGGATAATGTACTCGTATAAAATATATATTTCATAGCAACACGAAATATGTATGAAATATCATGACTTCTTTGTTGCAGTATCATAGAAAGCATGCTGAAATATTGAATCAATGTAAAAATATGTAGTTCATGCTTGTACTTTGTACATTTGACTATTTATGCAAAAATTAATATTAGGTTACTTTTAGATGAAATTACACTTTAATTATTTAAAATATTAGAGGTAATTGTTAAAGTTTTTAATTTAAACCAAATTAACTTTTCCTACGCTTAGCATCTATTAATTTTTTTTTTTGCTGTTGTAACGTTATTTTAACAGTACAAACCATAAATGTGCACCAGTACAAATTGCGTGTGATATTAATATTATTATTCATGACATCACATAATAATTAAATAAGTACTAGATGATTGTGTCATCATAAACTAACTGATAATATTTATATACACAATATCATAAATAAACATCTCAAATAATTTAGAAGTGTCCAATGATCCAAACAATTAAAGAGGAAATTATTTTCCATTTATGAGCCTAATCACTGAAGGTTCCTCATATAAAATATATATAAAAAAAATATTTACATAATATCATGCATTTATTAAAATTTTACTCTTAAATAGGACATGTCTTTAATTAAAACAACTTTTGTTTGGGCTGGATAGGTTATATCAGTCCTTAAATTACACTAAGACTCACATCTCGCATGATCCAATGGTCATGATTGATTAGTTAAGATCTATACATTACATCAGTTGGTTGCCGTACATATTTAGTTCATATAACAAACATTTCACCAACATTAACTAATTAGCAATAATTGTGCAATAAGAGAATAATCCATGTTAACCATTTTAATTAACAATGACACATGTACCCTCCAATAGTATAGTTCTTTTAATAGTTTGAACATTTACTTAGTTATAATTAACCATAATTTGAGTTCAATTGTTCTGTCATGCTCATGCATGTACTTTCTAATAAAATGTTTACACTTTGGAATATCTGAACATAATCACACAAAAACTGGAAGCTGAGATTTTCCAACTGTCACATGACAAAAATTCATTTATATCTGGTCTAAATTGTTCCTTATCGGATGTAAAAAATTATGTAATGGAGTCAATTGACCTCTATTTTTATTATTATTTATATTTGATTTTTTATTAATTTACAATAAAATGTTATAGTTTTGTAAAATTAATCTTCATTCGTAAGAAAATTTTATATGATTGACTCCATATATATTTTGACCCCCTGCAGTTCAAAAATATGACTCTGCCTTTGTATGTCGAGATTCGTACAAATATATTTAAATATGCACTGATTTCAACAGTCTCATAAATCTAAACCGTTTGATACACATCGAGATATTTTATAGTATATTTAAATCTACACTAATCTCATCCGTCCTATGAATCTAAATTGTTTGAGTCACGTGGAGATTCGTGCAAACAAATTAAAATCTATATTAAGTTCAATCATTTTGTAAAATCTAAACCGTCTGTATAAATTTCAACGCAACTCAAACACCTTAAAATTGAGTATCAGAAAAAAATTAATCAGATGCCCATCAAAACCCTTTTTTCCCAAATGATCTCAAAATCCCAATTAATTAATACCCAACAAACTAATACTTTATCCAACAGCCGCATTAATTTAGTCCTTGCGTTTAGCAAAAGAAAAGGCAATATCAGGTAAAACTTTATGTCACTATTCTGGTATTCTCAAGAAATAATATCACTATACATTTTTATTGATTTTATTGAATTGAAAAAAAAAATAACGACCTAATCAATTTTGTGGTTTCACATCAGGTTGCTGGCTGGTTGGTTACATGATGCTTCACCATTAGTCAAAAGATTTATTTCATGTATATGAGTCTATAGTACTATGAATATCACGATTTAGTTCGTATACGGATCAATATTTTTGTTTTCAAAATTCCAACAGTTAATCTGAATTGTTCAAAATATTTTTCATATGAATATGTATTTGCATACCAAATTTATATTTTTTAGAATTTTTTTACTATTTTTTAAGATAGGTAGAAAAACACTGTTTTTGAATGGTTCAGAATTTCCAGATCAAGTGATTTTCTACCTATCTTAAAAAATAGTAAAAAAATTCTAAAATATATAAATTCGGTCTGCAAGTAGATATTCATATGAGGATCACATTGAATGGTTTGGATCAACCATTAAAATTTTGTAAACAAAAATATTGACCCATATTACGGATCAATCTGTGATATGCATATTACCATAGACTCACTCCATGTATATTATGCTAGGGATATGATATGATGTTGAATATGTGATGTGTCAATTTTCAATTGGTTCTAAAAAATCGCTTCAATTTTTTTATTTTATTTTTTGAGTAAAGGTTGGAGGTCAAGCCACCAAACTATTTAATACCCTTGTTATTACAACAAAGGATTTTCTCCATCTGAATTTCGAACGCATGACCTCTCACATAGAGACCATGTGCCTTAGCCACTAGACCAAAGGCTAGTTCTCAGTTTTTTTATTTTATTAAATTGCAACTTTTAAGAAAAGCAGGAATCCGAATATCTACTTCACTATTTTCTTTTTCTACCTTTTTTTTTTCAATTTAGCAGTTTAATTGTGGGCAGAGATAATAGAAAAAAAATATTTTAAGAATATATATTTTGCAATATTATGTGATTTATACTAAAATTCGTAATTCTTTTCTTCTAAAAGAATATAATTTGCATTAATTAAGAACAAATTAATTTTTTAATTTACCATTTGAATTGCAAATTTTAAATCTTATTAAATCATTTTTAAAATTTGGAATTTATAATGTGGTGTTGACGAGAAGATGAATGTTTAATACACTGCAAAAGAAGACAACACGGATTCAAGAAAAGCTTGAAATTTTTGCAATTAGTTCACACCTTTGACCAACAGATTCCTCAAATTCCTCCGCAAATCAATTTCAAAGCAAATCATTCACATTTTCCAACCCCTGTGCGGCTGTGCTCTTGGTCTATTAATTTAATACATAAACGGATCTTTCAGCTTCTATGTTCAAGCAAGAAAGACAAATGAAAAATAATATTTTTATAATGGGTTTAAAAAATTGGGTGCCGGAATTCAGATTTCTCTTTAAGAAAGTAAATTTAGTCTTTAATTTTTTTTTCCAACAAATAGAGCTTTAGCCTTTATACAAATTTTAAGTTGGTCGTTTAACTTTGATTACAGCAACATGTTATTTAAATTTTAATAAAAAAAAAATGAAGTTAGTATTTGAACTTCTCTCATGAACTGAATTCATGAATTTGCTTCTAACGGAAGTTAAAAAATAAAATAAAAAATTGAGAGGCCAAGTAGTGGCTATCAAGCGGATAAAAAAATATCAATTTTATTGTAACGAACATTCATTGATTAATTTGTTTTTCTTCAGAAAGTTCAGGACCAAAATTTTTGTTTGTTGATACATCATGATTCTTTTGTAATTTGGAAAGTGGATCATAATTATCAATTTAACTTTAATTATTACAAGCACTTGTGAATTTAATGGAAGTAAATATTATTTTATAATTTTTTTACTTTTTTGACAATAACAAGGTATATATCTACTTAACTTTCAGAAATTGCAGTTAAAGTATTATTTTAACTTATTTTCAAAGCAAACTTTTTTATAATTACTTATTAGTAAACTCATCAAAACAAAAGACCAAAGCAAATTATTTTTTAAAGTAGACTTATAAAGTGGTAGAATTAAAATGAGAGTGAGGAACAACAAAAGACATCGGTCCAAAATTTGTCTAATAATCAATCTAAATCATCTGATTTGTGTTGAGATCTACATATACAAATTTAAATTTGCACTATTTTTTTCTTCCTGTAAATCTAATCAATCATATGAATTGAAATTATTAACATACAAATTCAAATTACTATCACTACTTTTTATCAATGAAATCGTCAGATGAGCTATTGCTCACTGACCTTCAAAAAAAAAAAAAAATTAATATCACTACGCATTAAATGCGAGCGAGCCTGATCTGAGTTCCCTGAAAAAAATTCATTAACTATCGTTGTAGCCTACGCATTAAATGCTAGACCTAGCATATCATGATCACTCAACCTCCTTCCATAAGTCCAACTACAACTACAGGACTGGGTCCAGATCCCTAAAGTAACTCAAATTTTGAATTTGGATCCGGACCGTCCGTTCAGAATGGGGCCAACCCGGTCGGAAGGAAATGCACGAGGATCCTTTAATATTCGCGCCGCGCCGAAAAGATAACACGGTGAATATCTAAACTCAAAATTTGTGTTACCTCAGATGATATGAATTTCAACTACAGCGCCACGCACCAAACTCACACACTCTCCTCTTCTTCCCTTTTCGCTTCTTCCTTTACCATTACCACCAGTCCAGCACTCATAATCACACCATCTCTCTCTCTCTCTAGACTTCTTGTCCCCCTTCTCTTTCTCTCTCCCCCCCTTCTCTCTCTCTCTTAACAAATTAAATGCAAACGCCTCGCCGGAAATCACCTCGCTCCGGCCTCCCGGACCCCTCAATTCTGACAAGTCAAGTGGCCTCATACTTCCAGAAAACGACGAAAATACCCCTCTACGTCACCGTACTCTCCATTTTCTTCCTCGCGATCTGCATCTACGGTGAGGACATCGCGGCCTTGGCTGAGCTCTCCTTCTGGCGCATCCACCAAGACATCATCTATGTGCGCGCCGTGAAGCACAAACCACGGCCCCGCCTCCCGTTCAACGGCACTCAGCTCCACGTGCAACTCCCGCCTGACACGTGTGATCTCTCCGCCGGGCGATGGGTCTTCGACAACGTCAGTTACCCACTGTACTACGAGGAGGAATGTCGCTTTCTCACCTTACAAGTCACCTGTGGTAGGAACGGTCGCAAAGACGAGACCTTTCAGCAATGGAGGTGGCAACCCAACGATTGCTCTTTGCCAAGGTACATATCTCGTCTGTGTGTGTGTGAATTTTGCTTCTAGATCGAATTGATCAATGCAAGGATAGGGGATCACGATTTACCGTAGTTTGTGGGGATTAGATCTGGTTGTTTCAAATTTTGCAAAGTAGGAGGGGTTATGTGCAAAATGATAGTGACTCTTGCCGAGTGCTGACAGGGTTTCTGTTTGTTTCTGCACCGCTCTGCACGTTAACTTCACAATTCTTCTAACTAATATCATGGTTCAAGGATGCATATTTAATTTTTTCTTTCTCATGATTTTTGAATGTGGGAATTCAAGTGCTGCCGACATTTGGAAGTTTGCACTTATGACCTTAATAGTTCACCAAATAAAAAAGCTGTGTGTATATACAATTCGAAATTTTTGGCTGCTTCAATTTTTTCCAATTTCCTTTTCTTTTAATATCTGTTTATGAGGATTGGTTGGGACTTGGGACAGTGAATCTCTCTCTTACCTTCCAATCCGGAGAATAGTCAACCAACTGCTCTGAATTAATTTAAATATTTCACACTGCAAATCTGATACCATTCTTGCCACCAGTTATATTTGGTTTACTTAGCACACCATTTTGTTATACATAGTACAAAAAAGTGAAAAACACAAAATTCGTTTTATTTTTATTTTGGATCTTCGAAAACCAACCAATTTTGAAGACGGAATATATTCTTTTAAATAAAGGATAAAATGGGTATTTTATAAATTTAAAATGAGTTTTAATAGAAAAGTTAATAAATTGAGTAAATTTGTGAGTTTCTAAAATTTTGAAAGGTAAATATGATATTATGAATTTTAGAGGCAGGGAAATATGTAATTTTGAGGTTTTTGAGGGGTATACATGAAATTCTCCCTTTTTTCAATATCACACACCACTAAACCTCCATTGTAATTCCAAGTTTCTCATTTTGTGTGACAAAAGATGATAAAAAAAAGTTGATGAGAATCTTATTTCAGGATAAATTATTACATCTTCCAGCTACTAAATCTTAAAAGTTCCTCAATTTATATTTTTATAATGATGGGTTAACTTATGTTTACAAAAAGGTCCAAAAGGAAAATATAAAATATAGCTATAACAGAAAGGTGTGATTGCTGCTCAGCTGCTACTTAGTTTGGTAAAATATACATTCTATTAACAAACGCACTTTATTATTCAAATGATAATGTACCTAACTTTGTATCTAACTTCAGAAATGTCTCTCAGTAGGTGGAGTTGACTTTTCCCCTAAAAGTCTACTCTTTCTTAGTAGACCCAAGTATATATATATTTTTTTTCATATTATGAAATGTGCTGATTAAAATGGCCTTTTTTGATTGAGAATTTTGTTCCATTTTTTTTGCATCAAGGTTTGAACCGTTGTTATTGCTGAAGCAGTTGAGAAATAAGAGGCTTATGTTTGTGGGAGACTCATTGAACCGAAATCAATGGGAGTCATTGGTTTGTATGGTTCAATCTGAGTTGAGATATGCAAAGAAATGGGAAGATGGTAACCGAAATATATTCTATTCCAAGGTTATATTTTATTTCATATTTGATATAACTGTGAATTATTTTGATGTATTCAAATTTTAGAGAGAATTGAGACCATCAATAATAATAGAGTGAGTCTATGGTACTAGCACATATTGGTCTGTACTATAGATCAATATTTCTAATTTTTAAGTTCTAACAGTCGGTTTGAACTATTCAACATGATTTCCATATGAAAATGTACTTACAGACTTTGTAGAATTTTTTTATTATTTTTTTAAATAGGGAGAAAATAATTACTTTTGTGAATGGTCTAGAATTTTTAGATCAAGTGATTTTCTACCTATCTAAAAAAATAGTAAAAATATTGTAAAAAATGTAAAATTTGATCTACAAGTACGACATCATGTTGAGCGGGTTCAAATTGACTGTTTGGACTTAAAATGAAGATATTAATTCATGTACGAACTAACCCGCATTATGTATACATAGTACCATAGCCTCACTCAGTTTAAATTAGCAAACAAATGATAACACTTATAAAATATTTCTGTAAAACCAGTGTTTATTGGATTTGCTCATTTTTTCACTTGCTATTAATTCAGGAGTACAATGCGAGCATAGAATTCTACTGGGCCCCATTCTTGGTTGAGTCAAATTCAGACAATCCAAAGATACACAGCATACCTCATCGAATTATAAATCCCGATAGAATTGAGGGACATGCTGTTTACTGGAAAGGCGTGGATTATCTGATTTTTAATACCTACATTTGGTGGATGAACACTCCCAACATGAAAATTCTGTAAGTGCTACACTTACCTCGTGTATCTTTTGTAGTAGTGGCTATCAAACTAGGGTTTTTAAAAAATTCAAAAAAGAAAAGAACAAATGGGAGTTGCATGCGAAGAAATTAAGGCCAAATTGATTCGTACTACGAATTAATATTTTCATTTTCGAAGTTCAAATAGTCGCTCTGATCCGTTCGACGTGATTTCTACATGAAAATGTTTTTGCAGACTGAATTTTTTTTTTTAGAATTTTTTTAGTATTTTTTTAGATAGGTAGAAAATCACCACTTTTGAATGGTTCTAGAATCTTTAGATCAAGTGATTTTTTTACCTATCTTAAAAAATAGTAAAAACATTCTAAACATATAAAATTTGATCTATAATTACATTTTTATATGGAGATCATTTTGAATGGTTCAGATAGATTGTTCAGACTTTGAAAATGAAGATGTCGATCAATAGTACGGATCACTATGCGCTATGCATAGTACTGTAGCCTCACTCCTCTTACTATATATTAATTTATATGTATAAAAGAGGTGTGATCTTCAATATCTATTTTTAGTTACTAGTGAAATATGTTTTGTTGTATTACTGAATAATTTAAGTTTTCACAGGAGACCAAATGCAACAGATTGGTCTGATCATGAAGAAGTGATAAGGATTGATGTGTACAAACGAGTAATGGAAACTTGGTCAGATTGGATCTATAAAAATGTCGACCCGGCAAAACAAATGGTGTTTTTTATGAGTATTTCTCCTCTTCATATAAAGTAAGTAATTTGTTTTATGTTTTTTTTATAACTACCGGTTATAATTATTCGAGGTTTATTTAACTTTTCTTTATTGGTAAAATATGGCCCTACTCTGGATTCAGTCCCAATTCAATTTAACAACTCTATAACAAAAATATTACATAGGGATATAAAAAAAAATTAGCCATAGCAATTTTGAGTGGGCACAAATATGATAATGACCTAAGTATACTACTTTTTACAAGTGGATTTATATGGTATTTTTTTGGTAATTTCAGACGTGTTAAAAATTTCAAAATAATGATCCAACTACTAGACAAGTCAAGTTTCATGCCTCATTTGAAATTGCTTAAATATTTACGTTTATACATGACATTTGACATGCTGCCAGTACCATGCACTATTTCTTAGCACGACCCATAAACGCAATTATTTATGTTGGGCCATATGATGCAAGAGAGTCATTGAGATGAAACGACAAGCAAGGGAACAAACTAATAATGTGGTATAAAAGACATGCAAATTGGCCTAAACTAATTAAGAGATTATAAAAGGACACAAGTGATGATGGAATTGGTGGGTCCTTGAACCTTTTTTAGGATTTATAATGACCCATCAACAGTTAACAAAAGTTTTAGGTCACATGTCTTTTCTCCACTTGTGATAATATTAATAACACAAAACAATAATTCACATCAGTTAACTCAAATTTTGAGTTTAGATACGGACTGTTCGATTTGCTTTAGCACAAATATTAAAGGGGGCCATGTACGTTCTACATCGGGTGGATTGGTCCGGATTCTGATCGGACGGTCCGGATCTAAACTCAAAATTTGAGTTACTTCAGAGGATCCGGACTCCAAAAAACAAGGGTTTTTGGAGTTATGAAAGCCCAAACAACTTTATACACATATATAACCTGGAAAGCTTAACAGGTTATCCATTATTTAAAATTGTTACCTATAACGTGATCAATTAAATCAGGGCATTGTTATTAGTGTTGTGTAATACTGATTTATAGATCTGCAAATTCTTTCAGAACATGAAGTTAACTTATAAAGTCACATGATAGCATGTGAGATACAAGTAGATAGGTGTAAAAAACATCGTTACCATTTTAGTAAGGGATTTACAATCAAAGTTATAGAGACATACCATAGTGGGGTCATGTGTATTTAATCAATAAAATAAATGCAAGGTGTGGTCACATGATTCTATCAGAACTTGGGCCAAAACCCAAGTGCTTGACAACATACTTTGCTTTTTTCTTTTTACCCCACTTTAAGTACTTGGCATGGTAATTCTGTGGGGTCAGCTCATCTAACTTTTAAGGTTTTAATTAAAGAAATTTAATTTAGGAGTTTGGACAGATCTGATACATAAGAAATTTATCTCTTGAGCACTTTATATGCTTTGGTTTTTTTTTTTTAAACCCCACTTTAAGTCCTTGGCATGGTAATTCTGTGGGGTCAGCTCATCAAACTTGTAAGGTTTTAATTAAAGAAATTTAATTTAGGAGTTTGGACGGATCTGGACCGTACATTAATACATAAGAAATTTATCACTTGAGCACTTTATATACCTTATGTTTGAGGTCTTTACATAAGATATTTAAAAATATTGGAAGAACTTCAATCAAGTGAAACATGAGGAAAAGAAGTGTTAACAATGAACCGGGTAAATGAAGTCTCTTTGACAAAAAAAAAAGTACCTCTTAAAAAAATTGAGTAAATGGCTTTTTTTTCATAATAGGAAATTATTTCATGTTTAAATTTCCACCCTCATTATTTTTACGGAGACATTTAAGAAGCATGGGATGTACACTTGGATAATTGAGATTTGAGGGAGTATTTATTATCATTAATTTCGTTTGCATATACAAGATATGTTTTTTTCGGGTTCCTGAATTGAAATTCAATAATTTTGTTTGCATATAAAAAACTTTTCCACTTTTCACCAGATACAAGGGGCATTGATTCTCGTGCCAAGCACCAAATAATCCTACTTAAACAGAGAGAGCACTAGGTTTGGTATTCTAGTTGTTAGAATATCATATCACAATGTGACAATTATTATTTCTTTATTTTTGGAGCCAATTTGAGACCCAAACTATAGGGGAGGTATATATTTTTGGATGTATGTATGTAGGTAATAATGCCAAAAACTTCTCATCTACCCACCCTTTTCAGTTGTAACTATTTTTTAATATCCCAACCACCTAGACCAAGTTAAGAACAGTACAACTCGCTTTTATTTTTGGGATTTCATTTATACCCCTCAAAAACCTCAAAATTACTTACTTCCCCCATCTAAAATTCATGTATACCCGTCAAAAATGTTAAAATATATAACTTGTTTTATAGACTAAATATTTCTTATAAACACGTTACATATTTATTTTCTAATAAAGGGTAAAATAGATACTTTATAAATTTAAAATGCTCCTTTTATTCGTTTTACATGTAAAGCTCCAGATTTTGTTTTTTCTTTGTTTTTTTTAACTGTGCCTATATCAGTTTCATGACCCCGAGTACTCATACAATTGCCCGCTTTTATTTTTATCTATTTTGGCAGTTCGAACCAATGGGGCGACCCGAATGGTATTAGGTGTGCATTAGAGACTCAACCGGTGCTGAATTACACCGAGCCATTAAATGTCGGGTCTGACCCGCAAATGTTCGATCTGGTTTCCAACCTGACCCGATCAATGTCAAAAGTACCCGTTACATTCATTGACATAACAAGGATGTCTGAATACCGCAAGGATGCACACACGTCGGTGTACACAGTGCGTCAGGGGAAAGTGTTGACAACTAAGCAACAGGCCGATCCACAAACTTATGCCGATTGCATTCATTGGTGCCTCCCTGGAGTGCCTGATATATGGAATCAAATACTTTATAGTAAGATTCTTTCGAAGAGTGCTAAATCATAAGAGGATATGAAAAAAAAAACGGTGATGTTAGTGTTGGAACTGACACTGAGTTGATAGTAATAGCAATGAGGTATTGTCTCAAAAATGGGAAAAAAATTACTAGAATTTTGCCATAAAATTGATGTAAAATTAGGAAATTCTTGTCATTTTCCCTCTCTTAGAAGTTAGATATTGGTTATTATTTTTTATATCATGTTGGTTTTGGGGTCAAGTATGGCTGTGGGTTGGCACTGCAGTGAAGTTGTAAATTATAACTATTGTTCTCCCTAAAGTCTTATTGCATAAAGGAAAATTTTAAAATGGAACAAATATGAATGTTGATTTGGTTTTAAATTTTGATATCATCATCGTTGAAATCTAAGGGAAAAAAGGTTAAATTGTGCATCTATGGTTTAGCTGTTGGTGTCTTTGTTCTAAAATCTGGTATGACAAGAAGAGGCATTGCAACCTAGAACTTCTAACAACTCGAGTACAAAGAAAGGAATTCGTATTGTCTACAGTAACTCAATTTTTGAGGCTTTGCAGAACGAATTTGAACTGTTGATCTGTATTTTGGCATAAATATTAAAGGGTCCTGTAAATTACAGGTGTGAACCAAATTGGTTTGGATTTTGATCAGACAGTCGAAATTCCAATTCCAAATCCAAAATTTGAGGTAATGCAGAGAATACAGAATTCAAAGAAAATACTGGATATACACATAACAAAAGGCAATCACAAAAAATAGTGATTACATAGACAAGGAAGAGGAACATTTCTATTTATTGACAGGGGCGAATTTAAGGATTATATATAGAACTAAACATTATTTTTTTAAAATATTTTAATAAAAAATAAAATTTATATAACACAAGGTAATAAAATCCTTCATATTTGATTTTGTGAAAAATACAACAGATAACTACATCAGCAAATTAAAGTGTGATATCTATTAAAGCAACATTTAACTAACCAATAAAAGTGTCAGGGTAACGTGCAACAAATTAGTTAAGTTCAATTTGAACTATTCAATTTAAAATAGAAAATTATATTTGTATATGCTCCAATGAGGTGCATTATTTCATACAAATTTTTTCAAAATTATTTCTTGGAAGGCATTTATTTCATACAACTGGAGAGGATCCAAATTGATGATTTTGTTCACAACTCTGAAAGGTTGGTACCAATTTATTTTCATCATTTCATGGACGGAGTTACTACCTCTTTTCCTTTTAATTTTCTTGTACTCACTGTAAAAAAAAATCTTAAATGAAATTGTTGGAGCGAGGTCAAACAATTACACTTCATTTCATTTAGAGATCAAACAATTACATCTTATCTAGTGGTTAAATACTTACATCCAAAAAAGAAGAAATAGTTCTCCATCTTAATCACCATTCTATGCTAAAGTCAACTCAAAAACTTAAATCTGAAGTGTTGAATTTAATACCTTATTCCATGAAAGTTCCAATGAAATCACTCAATCTCTTGAGAGATCATCAACCGTCTACATGAGCACGAGATCACCAACCGTCTTGTTGTGTGATTGTGGGAATAAGTCTTTCAAAGCCTCAAGAATTTGGTCTTGAGAGAATGTTTCCAATTTTCTAATGGAGTTCTCATCTCTTTTCTTAAATGGTGTAAAAAGAAGAGAAGGCCACGGAACTAGAAAATTTAGTAGAGAGAGCTAGAACTTAAAATACATAATTATTAATTTGTGATCATTGTGATTTGAATCAAGTTCTCACAATCACAAAATAGATTCCTAACCAGCGTTGTAAATAACGATATGAACTTGTTGGATGGACAGATACCGTCAAATGATTAATCGGGAAATAATCGGCCATAATAGAAAATAATTGGCCAATTAGTCGGAACAATCCGTGACGATTTAGTCATCGGCAACGACTAATTGGCTGATTAATCGATCTAAACGGTTGTTTTTTACACCACTAGTCCTAACTTCTAACCACTAGACTACAAGCACACATCTTGCATTTTATAAGGGCAGCTGAATTATATAAAAAATTTACGAAAATAAAAATTAAATCAAATTTGAATTAAAAAATTCAAAATCAGGAGGTGGTTTAGCACCCCTCAGGCTAAGTGTAGATCCACCTCTGAGGCCACAAATATGTAGAATAACTATTGTTCAGATTCTGTGTTGTCCTTTTTTTTTTTTTTTTTTTCTTTTGTGTCTTGCCTTCGAGACCAATCCATTTAAATAGAGAAACAAAACTGTTAGCACTTTGTGCTAGAGAAGGAAATACGTGACACGACGTGACGTGACGTGATCAATTTTTTTTTTCACGTGACGTGATCAATTTTTTTTTTCACGTGACGTGACTAAAATGGTGGCGGATGGTCACGTCACGCGTAGTCACGCCGTGACTATACGTGACGTGTCGTAACGTAAATTAGCCGTGTCAATTTTTTTTATATTTTAATTTAAATTGTTGAAAATTTAGAAAAAAAGATAAAAAAAATTATAAAACAAATAAATAATATTGTAAAGATTATTTTTTTTAGGAAATATTACATCTGATATTACTTTAAAAATTCAAATTACAAATATTCATTAGACTAAACTAAAGAAAATAAAAATCAGTACTACATGAGTACCAATATCACTGAACTTACACTAAAATAAAAATCTGAATACTCTATACATATAAAAAAAGTTTGATACTCTATGTTTCATACCGTGACGTGACGTAACGTGATCACGTGACGTGACGTGACGTGACTGGTTCGCGTGACGTGACGTGACGTATATTTTCACTAGAATGTGGTCACGTCACGCGAATGATCACGTCACGCGTCACGCAAGTCACGTCACGTAATTGACACACGTGACGTGACGTGACGTTAACGTGACGTTAACGTGACGTGACTAGTCACGCCGTGACAAATTTCCTTCTCTACTTTGTGCGCCCTGCACTGAAGTTTGTACGCCAACAAAACTGGCCATAGAACCGACTTTTCTAAATTAAACCATATTTTCTTAATTAACAACCTTTTGTGTAGCCACACAAGCTAAAAACTCTCGAACTCACTTGATATGTAATATCCATATTGGAGAGTGCGATTTGTGCGGCACACACAAAGCTCTGGAAATTGTCCAATTTACTCGTATTTTGTGGTTCATAAAGAAAACATATGGTTCAAGCTACACAAATTTTTGAACTACCCCTAGAGCATAGTGTTCAGATCATAGATTACCTCAAAAATTAAGTTTGGGGAAGTATTTAAAAGAAACTTAAGGAAAAAAGCAACTAAAATGGGATTGTTAGCGTATGTAGGTAGTGAAGAATCCAAGTGGAGCACACATATTCCGAACGACAGATTTGAATCTCGAGGCGATCCCAAAGGACGAATTTGAATCGGACGGTTCCAATCTAAAACCCAAAAATTGAGTTACTTTAGGGGATCCGGACCCATGTGAATCATGCCTAACCTCCATATCCCCATTCCCCGCTGCCTTCCGTGGTCAGAATTGCGGCTTATGGCCTTACGTAGTCCTCTTTGATGTAAAGACCTCATTTGGAGCTTTCCAATTTTGAGTTTAGATCCGAACCGATCGATTCGTATTAACATAAATATTAAAGGGACTCCGTGCATTCCACCTCTGACCAGATGGAGAGGCCCGGATTCTGATTGGACGATCTAGATCTGAACTCAAAATTTAAGTTACTTCAGAGAACTAATGCTTTCAGCACAAGATGCAGAGATCTATAAAAACATAAACCTTGTCAGCACAAAAAAATGTTACTTGTAGCAAAAACATCCTTCCCTGTCTAAATTTTAGCATTCACCTTTTTTTTAATATTTGAAGAGCTATTTACATAGACAGCTGCAATTCAAAAAAAATGCAAATGGCGGTTACCAAAAGATCAACTGCCCCATTTCGCCTCAACATTCTATGTCAATTCACTGCTAAGCTGTTAACCTTTTTTTCTACCAAACTAACCCCTGAGATTTTACAAATTATCAAGTGGTGGCCTGCCTCCAAAAGAGTAATAAAACTGAAGAGATGCATGGCCACCAACTTTCTTTTAAAATTGAAACAAAATCTAATCAGAGTCAGAGTCGATTGATAAGATCACTCTGCGTTTGGCAGATCGGGGTTGTCTAGGCGGGCGGAAGGTGCTGTACGGGCTTTGAGTTCGACTTCCCGAGGTGGGCTCGGGCTCGTTCATTTGCTGAGTGTTATAAGCATTGCCGCCATTCATGCTATGTAGAACCGTAGCTACCATCAAATGAAGGACACAATGTCAAATACAACTTAAATGTCAGAAGAAGGACACAATGCTATGTAGAACCGTAGCTACCACCAAATGAAGGACACAATGCACTATGAATCAGTGTCTCTATTTTTAATGTCCGAACAATTGATCCGAACCATTTAACATGATCTGTACATGTAAATCAAATTCTACATTTTTTAGATAGGTAGAAAATAACTTGATCTAAAGATTAGACCATTCAAAGGTAGTCATTTTCTACCTATCTAACAAAATAGTAAAAAAAAATCTAAAAAGTGTGTAATTTAGTCAGTAAGTACATTTTCATATGGTGATCATGTTAAATGGTTCGGATCAACTGTTTGCAAATTGAAACAAAGATATTGATCCATAGTCGGACCATTCTGCACTATACATAGTACCATAGCCTCACTCAATGTCAGAATATCTCCTAAAATAAAATGATAATAACACCTATAAAATCAGTCCAAATGGGTATAGTAAGAACTGGTCGGCCTCAGAACTGATACAAAACTGGGTCCTACCAACTACAACTGGGCTAAGATGCAAATCATAGAAACTCTACCAAAGACCCCAAAAAAAGGTTCTACAGGAGACATGAAAATAAAGAGCGAAAAATTAGAGAGTTCTTACCGGCATCTACTATCGGTTGAACTGTGCTATTCTCACCACTTGGACCTGGTCTATGGGAAGAATCGAGATCCATTAAATCACTGCTATCCTGTAGATTAAGAGAAGACCAATAATCTGTATGGTCACTTGTACCATTAGCGTTCATATCCTGCCCCACCCCATTTCCATTCAATGCTACAGTTACACCATTTTGCACCTGATGTTGTCCTGCATTAAAGAACTGTTGGTCACCCGTGGGGCCTGCCTGGGGGTAATTTTGGTAATCCCAATATGAGAGGTCAAAATCGTCAGTTTCACTGGTAAGTAACTCAAGGCACGTGGGACCCATTAAATTAAACCCTGTTGGTTCATTCACCACAGGAGGATCTAAGACCGCTACAGTATCATCATCTGAGTCGCTTAGTACTATCAGCTCAATCTCCACTTCTCCCTCTGGTGCATGAGAACCGTGTCCATTTAGGCCAGAGGTCCCCGCCACAGATTCAATCTTGGGGATTTTTGTCTCAGTTTGTAGTTTCTGTATCGATGGTTTGTCCTCTTGATCAGATTCAGTGAACATTTCCGGTTTGATCTGAGATCCAGGGAGCAAACCGAAACATGGTTTATTGGCAGAGGTTGGCCAGAGACTGCCATCTGGCAAGTGCCATTTTTCAAGATCTTTGAATAGACAGGAAATTTTTACTCGCCACGAGCCGTCAGGTTTGATTTCAATCTCATTGGTATTTTCCTTGCAATCAGTCATCTGCTCATGCAAATGCAACACCACTTAATACAACAGCAAAATGCATGAAATTTATTATTCATATATTGTATTATTATTATTAACAGATATAATAATAAGAGTGAGGCTATGGTACTTTGCGAAGCATGGATCAACCTATACTATGAATTCATATTTTATGTTTACGAAGTTCAAACAGTCAATCCGAACCGCTCAATATATCAAAATGTAATTTGAGACCAGATTTTACTTATTTTTAGATTTTTTTTTACTATTTTTTAGATGAGTTAAAAAATCACACTGTTGGATCCAGAAATTTTAAATTAGGTGAGTTTCTCCTTATTTTAAAAATTAATAAAAAGATTCTAATAAATATAAAATTTGATCTCCAAGTAAAATTTGATGTGAAGATCATATTGAACTGCTCGGATCGAATGTTTGGACTTTAAAAACAAAGATATGGATCCATAATACGGATCAATGTGCACTTTGCAAAGTACCATAGCCTCACTCATAATAATAATAATAATAATAATATTAATGTTAATGTATTTATTTGTAATACATAAAATAAATCAAATGAAGAGAAACTAGATATAATAATAAATGAATAGGAATTTGTCATGTGCCTTCTTTACAGATAGAGATAGAGAAGGGAAGTTGGACGTACCAAGGAAGTAATTCGATTGAAGTAGGGATCAATTATGATGTTTTCCAAGGAGTAGTTTTTCAAACATATCGGGCACTGCCACTGCAAAATAATAAAACATTGATGGAAAGAAACAATAGGTCTAATCAGTAAATTACTAAATTCAAAAGATAAACACATTAATTTAAACTATTTGTCAAGTAAAAACTAGGAGATAAGTTGAGTTAATAATAGCTTGAGCACTCTGCTGGACAACACGGGGAGAGAGAAAAAAGAATTCTTTCACTAGTAATCAATAGTCAAAAATCAGAGCAATCACATCATTACTAGTAATCACTAATTAAAACTCTGATGCCAGTGGGGAGGGTGAGAGAGTAGTACCAGCACTGACACTGGTACCGGGCTAGACAGTGGCTACAAGGATCATCCCAGCTATAGGAACCAATGATAATGTGCTTCCTGGGAGATTATAGAGTGATTTGTCAATTCGTTTTGAATGAGGCTACGGTACTACAGATCAATATCTCAATTTTCAAAGTTCAAACAATCGATCAAAACCGTTCAACATGATCAACATAGGAAAATATAGATCAAATTTTACATTTTTTAAAAAAAATTACTACTTTTTTTAGATAGGTAGAAATATCACTTGATCTAAAGATTCTAGACCATTCAAAAGTAGTGATTTTCCACCGATCTCAAAAAATAGTAAAAAAAAATGTAATATTTAGTTTACAAGTACATTTTCATATGGAAATCATGTTAAACTGTTCAGATCAACTATTTGAACATTCAAAACAAAAATATTAATCTGTAGTACGGACCTATCTATGCTATGCATAGTACCATAGCCTCACTCATTGGTTTTCCTTGCTTTTAGAATTTTTTTCAGTTATATTGTAATTTTGTTTGTTATAGGGTTGGTCTTGTATAGGGGTCAGAGTTACTCTGACGTCGGAGATCTGCTAGAAGTGTTAGCAGGGAGACTATGTTGAGTCCGCATCCTTCGCATTAACACACCGTTTGAGTTTAGCTCCAGACTGTCCGATCAGAATCTGGGCCAATCTGGCCAATCAGGCCAATTCGGCCCATTTCTGTAATGCACGGGGCCCTTTAATATTCATGCGGATTTATATCAGACGGCCCAGATATAAACTCAAAATTCGAGTTAACTCAGAGGATACAAATTCGACTACTAATGTCTGGGTTGGTAATCTAGTTTTATTTTTAATAAAAAGACTCCATTTTTCGAAGGAACTGAGAGAGGGACATGCCTATATACATGATAGAAAAACATTATGAATAAAACATGACCTTGCGAGCACGCTCGTTGAGAGCAACAAAAGTTTCAAGATCAAAACAACCCATATGAGCACATGGTTTGAATCTCCCAGCAACCTTCATTCGCAATCCGCTCATCTGCCAAAACACCAAACATCAAACAAGGAAATAAAAAGAACTGACACGCATACAATTTTTTTTTTTTTTTTTTGAAAGACAGCTTACGGGGCAGCGAAGGTTAACAGTAACTGAGTTAGAGACCAACTCGATGTCGCTGTCGCTGTCATCGGCATTCCCTGTTGTTGTTCCACCGCCAATGCACCGCCGCACCCGTGCAAGGGCTTCCTCATACGTCTCCCCCTCTTCTTCCTTAGGTATCATGTTTAGCACCTACCAAACAAATTTTAAGTAAATTTTCATTAATACCACGAGTTGGGTACTTTCCTAAAAATCCTTTTAATTTTCCCATCTTCATTTTATTATATGTTCAGAATCTGCATAGAATGAGGCTATATGGTAATATGCATATTACAGATCAACCGGTGCTATGGATCTATATCTCTGTTTTCAAAGTTCAAACAGTCAATCTGTACCATTAACATGATCTCAATATGAAAATGTACTTGGAGAGTAAAATTTACATTTTTTTTAGAAATTTTTACTATTTTTTAGATAGGTAGAAAATCACTGCTTTTGGATGGTCCACAATTTTCAAATCAAGTGATTTTCTACCTATCTCAAAAACATAGTAAAAAGTTCTAAAAAATGTAAAATTTGGTCTGCAAATAGATTTTCATATGAAGATCATGTTGAATGGTTCATATCGACTGCTTAAATTTTAAAAAAGGAAATATGAGTCCATAGCGCAGGTCGCTGTGTAATATACATCTACCATAGTCTCACACTCATCTGCATATCTTAACTTTCTTGTTGTTGGATTTATACTACTTCTAAATAAACATTTAAACCCCCTTGAAATGCATAGCACACGCATACAAATATGTAATACCCTTTTTATAGTATCATATATTAAATTAAAAAACAACATGAAAACAAGATATATTGCTTAATCTTAATATCATCAAAGAAAAACAAATGAATACGAATAGACAAAAGACTTGCTCAAGTCCAGCATGGAAACCAAAGCATGTTGTTTAACTTTTCAAGGGTTTTATAGTTCACAAGTGTTGACAACATAGTTCAAAAATAAGAACAAAATGAAATCAACAAATTGAGCGGCTTACTTGTAACTAGGCCAAAACTGTTCGTGTGTGTGAGTGAGTAAGAGAGAGAGAGAGAGAGAGAGAGAGAGAACCTCATTTAGGGTCCGGTGTCTGGCAATTTTGATGGCGAAACAAAATTTACGGGAATCAGCTCTGGAGAAAGAAATCTTGTTATAACCTTCCCTGCAACATGTTCCTATCTGAAAAAAAATACTGGCATTAAATTAGATTTATTGAGACAAAACATCAGATTTAGTAAAAGTCAGAATTGTTCAGAGATGTAAGTTTACCAGACCCATATCGTATTCGATAAAAAGGGTATGGGTAATTTTTTTTTCTTTTCGTTAGCTTATCGGGTATGGGTAAGGGTAAAGTTTGTTCCATTAACATAACGGGTAAGGGTATGAGTAAAGACTACTTTGTACCCATTACCATATAAGGTAAGTATTAAAAATAAAATTATATATATATATATATATAGTGAGATATATATTTACATGGGGATGATGCATGATATGATATAGTTTTATCATGGACCATATAAATCTATCCAATGGCACCCTTTTATCCATTTACCTGGCCCGCACCGTATTCAACGAGACAGATATAGATAAGGTATTTTTTTTCGTTAACTTATTGGATACGGGTAAGGGTAAAGTTTTATTCATTAACTTAACGGGTATGGGTATGAAAATGCTTCACCCGACCCATTTTGTTCCTGTTGACACTTGACACCCCTAGACAGAAGGGGTGTTTCTTAGGAAAGAAATGTAGAAAGTTGGGAAGTCTTAGGGTACTATCAGCATAGCTATTACTCGTAGATTTATACCTGAGTGGAGCTAGTTTTACACCTAACCACATCCAGATTTACACCGTATAGCATGGAGATTAACATATATTTACCATACATGGAACATAGATTTATAGCTGGTGGCTATGCTGACACTGGCACATCAACACCTAAAAATTTCATAATTTAGTTTTCTTCAAATTTGCAAAAAAAAATTGTTCCAGATAGTGAGTTGCTTAATTGTTTTGAACTTTGAAAAAGGCTGGAAACAATAATTTCCCTTGGAACTGAAGTACAAAAAAATCTCAGAAAGCTTATTTAAAATTGCATAGAAATTCATACAATTTTAATTTTCATAAATTCCACCCCAAGATAAACAAATATGTAAAATGGCAAAAATGTAAATGCTTGTTATTCAATGAAAACACTTATTAATTTTTTGTTTTCTCAAAAAGTAATACATTTTGTAACTATTTTTAACTCGAATACTTTCCAATGAAAATACTTCTAAAATAAATTTGTTTTGAAATTAAAAATATAGAAAATGCAAAACTTTTTGAAAGCTATTCTTTATCATCGAAATACTACGAAAAACAAAGACATTTTTCATAAATATTCAGAAAAGCTTCGCAATCTCATTTTAAAATGCTTAGTTGACTATTTTTTTTTTCCTTCAGAATAAACCCTTAAAAAATTATAATTTGATATCTTAGCGACAGTACCTGGGTGATACCATTCTGGACTCGCGTTTGCAGTGTTAAAGGTCTGGTGGATGTGAATTGCATTGTACTGATTGGGATGATAAAACCTCTATATTTTGGCATGACATGGAATAAAGCAGCATACACAGCTACCTAAAAACCCTAATATATTTTTTTGTGATCGCCAAGATATAAAAGTCAGTGTTGCTTGGAATGGGACAAAAATGTCACAAGATTGATTTATGAAACATGATTTTATTGGAGATGGGATTCAAAAGGGTTATTTACTGTAAAAGTTAACAGTACAACTGGCTTTGGTGGGCCAATTAAAGTTAGTTCCTTTATTGACTTGTCATGAAAGAGAATTCTTAGGTTCTAATAGTTGCTTAATTTGCAATAACAAAAAGAATCTATTCACTATTTGTGCAGTGTCCCGTTGCTCAAAAGATCTGGCAATGGTTAATCTGACTTCAATAGATGTGCTTTTCCTTGCACCACTGTTAGAGATCTATGGAAGGATATTCCACAGACTACATGGGTCAATAAGTCTCACGAGATTATATATACACACATCTCCAGCAGTGATAATAATTTCTTTTTATGATCTTACCAGAAGAAATGGGCCATATAAAATGTATGACTATAGGTATATTAAATCATGTTCTGAACTTCTATGAGACATAAGTTGTACCCAAATGTGAGGAAGAACGAAAAAAAATGTGCAATATGAATAATAAAATATTGAATTATATTTATGTCAGAGAGGACTGACCAGAGGGCAGTCGTCCCTTCCGTTGCAACCAAGAGGTTGCTGGTTCGGCCTAGTCGTTACACGCATTCGTAAACCTGATAAAAAAAATTATAAATTTATATATATGTATCAGCAATGCAATTGCAATGTGCCACCACACTCTCCTAAACTATCACTTTGTAACGATTAGTCCCCCAAACTTTTAATTTTGACAATTACTTCCCCAAAGTTTCAATGTGTGATGATTCGCCACCCAATGATTAAATTAACTTAAGACCGTTAACTTCACAGTGATAAATGAGCAAAACACCCTTAAACAAACCTAATTTTATTATTAATAATTTTACATTTCTTATATTTGAAGACAAATGGCAAAGTAGATACTATATTTACAGAAATAAATATACAATATATGCATAACTAATTAGATTTTGCATTTGGTACAATAAATTTTATTCTTTCACAAAGATAATTTTTTAAATAAAAAAAAATTTGGTCTAATTTATTGCAATTTAATGTAGAAATAAAGATAAAGGGGTAATAAATAAAATACACACAAGTCTATATAATTATTTTATACCTACCATTAACATGCAACTCAGGGTATAGGGGCCAATGCATCCTGAAAGGGACGGTGTCATTGAAAAGGATAGAGCAAACCTGAAAAAAAAAAATTCAAGGAACAGTGACTCACTCAATACACACCAATTGAGATCATACTTAACGGGTACCAAACCCAGTTGATACGCCACATCATTAATGCAATTTATTTCTACTAAAAGAAAGTCCGGAATATTGTGAATAATATAAACAGATGTTACACGTAATATGCCATATTGGAGCCCTTGGTGCCAAAAAAAAAAAAAAAAGGCAACCGAATTTGACAAGGAACAAACCTGAAGTTCATAACCAGAATTATCGAACATTTCTCTGTCTTTTGCTGTAAGCTGAAATCCTCTCTCCATATTTTGCACAGCTGGTTTTCTAAAAATAAAAGCACAATACAAGATATGAGATAATATTAACCGAGTTAAAAAAACAAAGAAATAAGAAGACACTTCTATTTATAAAATATAAGTTTATTTGCAGGGGAAATAGTTATGGTTTTCATTGTTTCCCTTTTTTCCTTTTGTCAAAGCAAAAGAAAAGGGGAATCAAGAAATAAAAAAACACAGAAATATTTACCCATCTACAGAAGGTAAACATGGATCTACTATAACTGGTTCCAAGGGATATTTGACTGCTACCCAAAATCTGAATCAGAAAAAAAAAGGCCAAAATTAGTATTTTTTTTGTACAAGTAAAAATGATCCTTTCTGCACATTTCACAGTAAACAAAAAGAAAACCATAGAGTAATACTTACGGATCAGCCCTAGCAACTCGGCACATGTCACAGTAAAAATTCGGAGGAACAACTGGTGCAGCCCCCTCGGCAACATTTTCAGGCACAATAACACAACCAGTGTGTTGCCACACATTGCACTCCACACACTGAAAAAAAAATAGCAATTTCCCAATGAAAATAAATTATTCCAGGTCACTCAACTTACATGTGAATAGAATTGCATTAAAGATTGCAATATAGCAACATGTTCTAATCAAAATTAGTACAATCAACACACCTTAACCATGGAATCAGTGAACAGTGAACTCTCACATGGACATCGAACTTTCATCTCTGAAGAAGATACTTCCCCATTTTCCTTTGTTGCCCTTGCGCCTTTATTTGAGCCAGCTCCTGTGGGTGCATCACAAGTCTCCGGATACATTTTCCTAAGAAAAGGACAAAAGACAACTAATATAGTCACAGTTGACCACAGTAGACCACGAGAGAGCGAGCCAGACAGAGAGAGAGAGAGATGTACCGGTAAGTTTCTTCGATAATTCTTGCGGCGGAACTGCTCACACTTCCAGATCCGTTTGAACTGGGGCCTGAATTGTACAAAAAAAGGGAAAAATATAAGGGGGCAAGAAGCAGGTTACCTAGATGAAGCAATAGTGTTGAATCAAATCAAAATATATTGGATATAAAGGTAACTTCATATAAATTGATCAAGCATCACGCAATCCCCCATAACCCATGTTACAAGCCCTGACAAATATGATGATGCTATGTATGCCCCTACAGACACCATTTTATTTTAACAGAATTCACACCTAGCATTCTTCTATACTATTCATCTCCAAACGTAATCAAGAAGAGCGAAAGGGATACATTTGGTATCTTTAACAAAAATAGTAGAGGAAATGTGTATCAATGCTTTTTCCATGCAATAGAGGGGCACGTGAGATATTTCTCCTTTTGTGATGATATAAATGGTACACATAAATGTATTCCTTAAAGAGGAGAAACAAATAAATCCAACAAACCTATCTCTTGCTCTTGAAATAGGGACGCCAGAATCCGGTCATTTAGTTCCTGTTCAGAAGGAGGTAACAAAGAGACAATAGAATAATTACATAAAAATAAATGAAAGAGAGCAACAAAGATATATTAAAGTAGCTAGGCGCAAAGATTTCAATCCTAAATTTGGTACAGTAGAATACACATGTAACAATACCATTGTGCCATGAACTGTTATGTCCCATTAAGCACTGAACCATACCAGACCAGTACTTGATCATCTTTTTTATTAAAAAAATTAAGTAATTAGTCAAAAAAGGAAAACATATATGAGGTTGTACTGGTATGGTGCAAATGTAACATGGTCTTATTCTGATATGCTTGCTTAAATTAGTTCTGATATTGCTTCCAATTATTTTCTCAACAAACCTGTTTCTTTCCTTGTTTCGACAGCCCTAGCTGACTCAGCACATCTTTCAGCTCTTTGAGTCTAAATCGCGACAATTTATCCTGTAATCAACAAAAACAGAAAGAAAACTTGTAAAACTCACAATGAAATCCAAATGCAGATAGATATCATCAGCCTGTTAAAGATGGATCAATGTTGCTCCAAAAGATTAAAAATAAATATTCATCCAAAATTCGTCAAAATCAAAGATGGAAATTCAGTGAGATAATTAACAAAAAAAGTACCTTACAACTAGAAAACATCTCACTATCATCCATAGGAGCTCCGATAAGATGCGAAATCAATCAATCAAGCTCCAATTGTGAAATTCACGCCAAAAAACGGCGGGACGAGCTCCAGAGATGGACTAGTCGAGAGCGGAGATCAAAACCCTAATTGAAGAGGAGAAGGAATTGAAATGGTGTAAAATTGGGGTTTAGAGAAGAGAGGCGGAGTAGAGAATGAGAGAGAGTAAGGCGTCAGCAAATACGCATAAGCAATATGCTATTATTCACTAAAATTAATTATCTTTTTATTTCTCATTTTTCTCAATTTAGTTACCCGTAGGAATTCAATCACCTGAGGTAACAGAAATTTTGACTTTAGATCCAACCGTTCGATCTGCTATGGCACGAATATTAAAAGGGCCGTGCATTTCCACCTCGAGCCCGAGCTTGATTGGTTCGGATTCTGATCGGACGGCTCAGATGTAAACACAAATATTCTGTTACCTCGGACTCAGAGGATATTGACTCCGGTTTTCCGAGGCCTTTCTTTTTCCTGCTTTGTTAAGTTCATGGATCTGGCGTATGGGAACCTAAATGAGAAGACGATGGTAGTGGGTCCCGCAGTTCAGTATAATTATGGGCTGGTTTATGAGAATTATGTTTTAGACCAAATTTATTATTGATAGAAGAACGGCGCGGGGATGGACTCATTCCCGCGCATTTTTTAAAATATAATTGAAGTGTATTTAATATAATTATCAGTCTTAGCTGTTATAAAACGTAATAATTTTTGCGTATGAATACTTTTGCTTCCAAACTATCAAATAAGTAATTTTTATTATTTTCTTTCTGATTCTTTTAGAAAATAATTAATGACTTATGGTTAAAAAGAAAAGAAAAAAGGTATATTCTGACTCAATTTTTAAATTATAATTCAAGTGAATTGAACAAAATTCTCTCTAGCTATGAAATAAGTATTTATTTTATTTTATTTTGTTTTGTTTATGATTCTTTTAGATAATAAGTTGATAACTTGTGGTTGTCAGGAGAGAAAAGGGTATATTTTCGTGTAAATTTTAAAATATTATTGAATTGTATTTAGCATAATTAATGATATTAATGGTTATAAGACACAAGAATATATGTTTATAAATGTTTCTCTCCCGAATTTATCGTTACAAAGAAAAGGAGAAAAATGGATTACATTCCTGTGCAATATTTAAATTACGATTGAAGTGATTAACGGCTCCAACAGTAATAAAAATGTTACAATTTTTGCTTACGAATGCTTCTACTTCCAAAATATTGACCAAGTAAATTTTATATTTTGTTTCTGATTATTTTAGAAAATAAGTTGTTAACTTATGTTTGCTATATAAAAGTGAAGAAAAATAATCTTACCATTTTATAGTATTGATAAGTGAGAAGTTGTTATGTTCTCTGACAACAATCATAACAAAAAAAAAGAGTCATGAAGTCTCCTCAATCAATTTTTATTTTATTTTTGTAATTGCAGTAACTTGTTTTCTATCTGTTTGATTAATTAATCACTTCAAGAAAATCTTGAATAATGCGGCAACAGTGAAGCAATAATCTTAATCTATTCTCATGTGGTCTCGGTCTATCATTAAATAAATAAATTACGCAACTTTGCTTGTGAGGTTCTAGCCTGGCTAAGAGTTGATCATTTTCCGTAAATCCATTTTTTTTATTGATCCACACCACAATGCTAACCAACATCTTATTTTTCATTTTTTTTTATGGGGACTCCTCCTTTAGAGATGAAAACAGTATGAAAACAGTATGGATAATATCCGATTCGTATTCAATATGTATTTAAAAATTTAGACGTGGATATCTAATATCTGAATATTCATGTGAATAAGGATATTGATGTGGTTTTACGTTTCAATTATCTATATCCGAATAGTAGATATAACCATATATTTTAATATATACTATGAAAAATTTATGTTATTTATCATTATAATTAGATAAATATTATGAACTTTAATATTTTTATATTATTTTAATAAATATCCGATCTGATCCGAATACATATTTGTATCAGTCTGATATGTCTGATATCCACTCCGTATCCATAATTAACTGAAAAATACAGTTTTGAAATACGTATAATGAGGGGTCTAAAGGGTATATAGCAAAATACAGAAATACGTATTTCAAAACTGTATGTTTTAGTTAATTTTTAATAAAAAAAAAGTATAAAAATTGTGTATTTGTGGAAAATTTAAGAATTAACTAAGTTTAGAGTGGTATTTTTCAGATTTATAGTTTTGTGATGACATTTTTCAGATTTGAAGGTTTTGAAGAGACAAATAATCAATTTTTCCTAAAATCAAGAGTTGTTACTTTTCAGTAATTGGGTTACATCTATATGCGGCCCAATAGAATTGGTCCGGACTGGGCCAATTTGGGTCCGTACAATCAATAGCTAAACGAACCAAGGAAAATTTGCTCTCATCATTCTAACAAGTTCAGTTATTGGTCTGAGTGGAGAGCCCAGTGTTCAGATAAACAGTGGATTGAATTCGGTTTGATGTCTAGTTTAAACTGTTTGATTCGTGGCAAGATTCACGCGGTCGGTTTAGATTTATGGAACTGCTTATAATAAAAATCGTGCGTGCAAATTTCGACGCAAATCGAGTGTCGGTTGTTTGCATGCAACTATTTTGATGCGAAACGATTAATATTATAAATCAAGTGCACGGATTTTAATGCAAATCGAACGGCTTAGATCAGGTATTGGATCAAATTTAATCAGATGCCCGGATCAATATGGTGTTTGCTTCTCGAACGCAAGGTGTTCATAAAATTCCGTTTAATCTTTGGCGCATTTTAGATGGTTTACCAATTCTGATTGCATTTTTTTTATTGAATTAGTGATTTTTTTCTGGTCAGAAGTCAGAAGATCAAATAAAGTACAAAAAATGAAAGGCAAACAATAAAAAATGAGTGTTAGAAATTTGATGTAAACATAACATTTCAAGTCTCAACATTCAGATTTCAAATGTTTAAGAATTAAGAGGAAAAAAAAACAGTAGGTATTTACAACGAGATCAAATCCAAACTCAGTTCTTGGTATATATAAAAGCCCATTCACAAACCACACTTTACATCCTCAAAAAAAAAATCATAAAAACCAAATCAGAAATCTTGTCAGAAAAGAAAGACCCATAATTTTACATCAGTTAATATATGTAAATATATGTATATAAATTATGCAACACTCTTAACTGATGCAACATCTGATGGCCGATGCGGGCCCGTCTGCCACCTCGCCCTCGGTTGGTGGGACCCGGGCACATTGGTTTTGTTCTCTGGCATCGAAAATGACGCTCGTTTCTTCACCGGGACTTTGTTCTCCTTCACATCTTTAATTTCCGGAGTCGTGTCAACCCTCGCAACTGATTGCTGGAGAAGCCTCGCCCGAGCCCTCGCGGCCTCGGTCGTTTGCATGTAACTATTTCTACGTCCAACAGACGAATTCTTTTGGCTAGAGACTGATCCAGCAACCGACGAACGGGACATGACGGACGAGGCGGGAGACGACGGGCGCTCCGGTGACAAGTTCGGGTTGCTAAATTTTGATTTAAGAGATTTTCGGGCAGTTCTGGGCGTGAATGGGGTGTTGGTGCTATGTGTCGAGTCTCTTTCGGTCAGAGTGAAGCTACTGCTCTCACTGAGTCGCGGGGCCATCCAACGGTCGAGCCAGCCCCAGCCCCATTGCGGGTTTGCTGGGTCAAGAAGAAATGTGGTTGTCACGGCTCTTGACGGAGCTTTCCACTGTTATATCGGTTTTCTTTGGATTAAAAATTTTGATTCTATAAGTACAACATAATGTGGTAAAGTAGAAAATAAAACATGAATATATGAAATTCATAAATAATAAAGTGTTTTATTAATTAGATTTTGTTTTATATTCCGTAATGCATCTTAATGAAGAAATGAACATGGTGTTCATTTTTGTTTCAAAATAGAGAGCAGATACAAAAGTAACAAAACCCTTCCCATTTTTTTTTCTTGAAAAAAAACAAAAAGAGATCCTTGAAGGAAATCTACAACAAAAGTATTATATATAGTTGATCTAAACATCTTGTAGAAAATCAATTAATTGACATATGCAGTTGAATTGCAAAAGAATTCTAAAATTTATAATACCTGATGAGAATAAGCATAGGCAAGTGATCTCTCCCTTCGCAAAGCAGCCTCTTGCTTGAGCAGCAAATTCGCCTCAATCTGTTCTTTCGACTGTATACTATGGTTCCAATCTCCACTTAACTGTCAAAATTAAATCATGATCGATCAACTCACTCGTTTAAGTTTCATCTTTCCGATGCATATATACCACTGGCATAAAAAATTTCAAGAGAATTGATCAAAATACGTACCTTTAAGCGTTCGAGGTCTCTTTCGTGTTTAAGTTGGAGTTGCTTTCGCATTGCCTGGTTCTCTTCCTGCATCTGTATCCTTCTGGCACGCACCTGGGACTGAACTCTCGTCAGAGATTGCATCGATTTCAGTGCAGCTGCGGTCTGGCGCCTCGTCAAGTCGCTTTCTACGAGTGTCTTCAGTCTTACCAGTGATTTCAGTGCTTTAAGCGCTCTCCTCGCCTATGTATACATAAATTTTGTCGAAATTTATTACAGACTATGCTCACCACAACAGAAAATAGAATACATAAACAAAGTGTGTATGTGTGTATTAATCGGTCAATTAAATATCGATCAGGAATTATGTACAAAATGTAATTACTATTTTCAAAATATAAAAAAACAGGAAAAGATTATCATACCAGTTTAAGTTACACAATATTTACATCATTATGGAATATAAATATGATTCCCAAGATAGCAAAGAGTATATGTAATATACTCGTATTTTTATTATAGATTATTCATACCACAACATACTGAAAATAGCATGCATATATAATGTGTGTATGTGTGCACTAATCGATCAATTAATTATCGATTACGGGTTATGTACAAAATGTCACTCAGTAATTATCGATCAATTAAAAGGAAATCATTATCATACCAGCTTAAGTTACACAACAATAAGATCATTATAGAATATAAATATGATTCCCATAATAGCAAAAGATAGCATGTATAAGTCATATATTGAGAAAATATATTTATGAAAAATGTATTTTAAAAAATATATAAGTAACAGAGAGAGAGAGAGAGAGTATTAAAAAAAAGAAAATCGTACCAAGTAGCTGCGATAAGCGGCCTGAATCTTAATCGCCGCAATGTCTTCTTTTGATTGACTCGACGAACTCGCGCCATCAACAATCGGTGCAATTATCTCCTCTGCTTCATCCGGATATTCTAGTAGGATCTCTTGCGGTACATCCAGTTCAGTAAATTGAGGAGTTACAGTTACAGTAACCTCTGGTTCTATAGTAACCATTGGTTGTACCAGTTCAACATTGTCAGTTATAGGCAACCTGGTACGGTTTATAAATGTTTCATCGGTTTCGGTTGCATGAAACGGAGTTACACGAATGGGAGATAGCGAAGGTGGAGATGCGGGAGGTGGAGATGGAGCCGGGGAGGATTGCAAGGGGACTGGAGATGGAGAGATTTTTTCAACTGGAGGTGAGGATTGCAATGAAACTGGAGATGGTGATTTCTCAACTGGAGGCTGTGGTTGGGATGGAACTGGAGAGGGTGAATTTATTTCGACTGGAGGGGAAGGGGTGGGGCTATGCTGCTTAGACCTCCCAAATCTCCATTTCTTCTTGGATTTTTGCTTCTGACCTGATGAAGTCTGTACCAGGAAATAAATAAAAAGAGCAGGTGATTTTTTTATTTTTTGTTTACATTTTTAGAAGTTTTGCATGACAATACTTGTTGCAAAACATGTACATGTACATATATCAACCTAAAATTCACATATTATTTGCTTCCAAAATCTTTTCATCTACATTCTGATCATATAAGATTGTCTATCTAATGTAATAATATACTAATTAAATCATTTGGAATATATATGCAAAAATAGTCTAGTCTTAAATCCATCATGAAAATAATAATAATCTATTTTGTAAATCAGACAAATAATTGTTGTGTTTTTAGGGATCATTAAGCATTACAATTTATAGGATGTAACTTTAATGTAGTTAATGAAATATAGACATAATTAATTGTTCCCTGCCAAATAATCTAATTGATCTAGTTAATTGTATGGGATGTAAACATAATTAATATTATTAATGAAATATAAACATAATTAACTGTTCAAGTATAAAACTATATCTTTACAAATATAATTAAAAAAAAAAAGCTTTGTAATTATAAATGGATGTACCTCATCTTTGTTTTCTCTGCCAAATACATCAACACAAAATAACAGATGCTTCCCCATTTGTAAGTTATATGGCCTTCTTTTCCTTCTTATTTTAACAAATATATTGCATTGCTATTCTGAAAAAAGAAACAAAAAGAATTCAATTTTTTTTTTTTGAGAAGCAAAATCACAGAACTTGAAAAAAATGAAGCATTATTTTATGCTTTGTTTCCTGTACATGAACACATAACCAATATATGGTAACTAACTTCAGATCAGGTTGAAATTAATCAGCAAATCTTATAACATGCAACAAAAAATGTGGCAAAATTCAAAATCCTTTGACACCAACATAAAGAAATGTAGAGAATATATGAAAGCAATTTTTCTACATATCATTATTTTTTTTTCATTGTAACTAACTTCAGATCAGGTTGAAATTAATCAGCAAATCTTATAAATACACAAAAAATGTGGTAAATTCAAAATCATCTAAAACCGAGATAAAGAAATGTAGAGATATATGAACATAACCAATATATACATATCATGAATTTTTTTAATGGTAACTTATTTCAGATCAGGTGGAAATTAATCAGCAAACGCTATACATACTAAAAAAAATAATGTGGTAAAATTCAAAATCCTTTGATACCAACATAAAAAATGTAGAGAATATATTTTATACCAACATACAGAAATGTAGAGAATATATGAACATAGTTAGCATTTATTTTACATATCATGAAATCTGCAAAAATCTTATATCTTATACATACAAAATAAAAAGTGCGTTAGAATTCAAAATCCTTTGATACCAACATAAAGACATGTAGAGAATATATGTGATACCAATATATTATTTTCATAAGCAATTTGTTACATATCATGAATTTTCTCATCGTGATAACTAACTTCAGATCAGGTTGAAATCATCAAATCTTATACATAAAAAAAATGTGGTAAACATTCTACAATTCAAAATCCTTTGATATATACCAACATACAAAAATGTAGAGAACATACTTGACAGAAACAGAAAGAAGTCCAAATAAACAGAGAAAGGGATCTTACATGATTTATATTATCAGAATCAGACAGAGAAAACAAGGTGTTTTGTTTCTCTTCTACCGTTTTCACAAAATTTTAGAGAGAGAGAGAGGCGAAGAAAAAGAAAAGGCACGAAACGGAGGTTAACGCTTCAATCCCTGGCGCTGACTTTAGATTTCTTCTAAATTTCTCTCCATCTATTTCAAAACAGAGACAACAGTTTATTCTCACAACATCAAATATATATTGTATTGCTGTAAAAGGATGTATCCATTGTTTTGAATAACGGAGAAGGTATGGCAGTCGAATTGTCACAATCTAGATATTGGTGTATGGGCCCCGCAATTCAGAGAGAGGGAGTGGGGTTATGGTGGGCCCTACTTCAGAAATGTCGCTTCTCACCAAACCAACTCTCCTGCCACGTTTCTCTCTTTTCGGTTATTTTTTTTAATTAAATTATTCATTAAACTTGGTTATTACAGCAGTTAAAAACTTCTACATTATACATCTGCGAAATGAGAGCAAATTTGGGTCTGATGCCATTGGACTCAAAAACTGAGTTCGATGGGTTCTGTAACCGTCCGATCTGTTTTAGAATCTGTGCGAGTTTATTTTAATAATTGTGCACATAGATTTTAAAGCGGATCAGATGGTTATGGAGCCCATCGGACTCAAAATTTGAGTTCGATAGGCATCGAACCCAAACTGTTCTCCTGCGAAATTGAAAGGAAATTATATACACTGTTCATAATAGAAATTGATTCAATTTTAAATTTCTTAACCACTGTATTTTTTAAATTAGTTTTATTTTATTTGCTTGAATTACGAACCAATCAGATATAGGAAAAATCTTGCATGATTTCGGACAGCCAATGAGAATAGATAGTAATTGGTTTCATAATAAACAAATAGAGCGAAAAATATCTAAATAAAAAATTGTCTAGTCCAGAAATTCAATTAGAAATTGACACAGAGGATTTAAAAATTAAGAATAAATGCCGATGGATATGCTCTGATAACTAATGTAATTTTTTTTATAGTTTTTCATAAAAATATTTTGGGGTTTAATTTAATGTATCGGATCTAATAAATAATGATAGTAACCATTACGTGGCTTTCTTTATTTAATTAATTTATTAATTAATGTAAATTTCGTTTGACGTGTTTAATTTATTATTGCATTAGAATGTTAATTTATTTGACTGTGCATCCCAAAAGAAACAAAATGGGATTTTTTTATTTTTCTTCGTGCTGCCACGGCGCCAGCTATTATGACATCAAAATATAATATTTTATTCATCTTTATTTTTAAATATAGCGATACAATAAAACCCGAAATGGTACTTATCGGCCATTTCTGGGCTTAAAATTTTGAATTTGAACCCTATACATGTAATTGGTCATGGGACTACTTTGGGCTTTTTATATATTAATTTAACAGCCTTATAATTGTTTTTAGCCTTACTAATTGCCTAAATCTTAATTGATTTGGGCCTCTTGCAAAGAGCACCTAAGCCCAATTTTTTTCTCATCTTTACCATTTCCGAATAACGTTTTTTTAAAGGGGAAATTTTGAAATGCCGCTCCAAAACCTTTAAATTGTGAAAATGTCACTCCAAACTTTGAAATTGGTAAAATGCCACTCTAAACTTCATTAATTTGTAAAAATGTCACTCTAAATAATTAATGACTAAAATACCATTCTCCTTCTCTTCTTTCTCCTGCCTTCTCTTCTTCTCCTGTTCCGAATGGCGACTGAGCGTGGCAGTGGAGGTCATAGAGGAGGGTTTAATGGTGCTGGTGCTTGTCGGAGGAGGAGGGGTTGCGAAGAATGCTAAGGCGGACGAGGGGAATCATATCCGAAAACTGCTTCTTGTGCCTCTTGCGACGGGTGAGGATCGGATCGGCGGAGGGTGCGGGAGGAGACGGTGGAGGGGCGGGGGCAGAGATGGATGGATGAGGGTATTTTAGTCATTAATTATTTGGAGTGGCATTTTTACAAATTTAAAAAGTTTGAATTGACATTTTGACAATTTCAAAGTTTGGAGTGGCATTTTCACAATTTTCTCTTTTTTAAAAGCCATAGCATCTAAGTCGGAGAAATTTTAAAACACAAACCTGTGTTTACATTTTTCTTAACGCAAACATTGGTTGTTGTTTTTATGTTTCGAAATTTCTCCAACTCGGTGCTATGGATTTTTTTTTCTTTTTCAAAATGATGAATAAAAATATTGGCACCTAAGCTCCGCCTTTAATTATATGTACAAGCATAAATTTATTTCTATCTTTCAAATTTTAATTGAGATGTAATCACTTAATAATATCTTGATTTTATTGAGAGTAATAACAATTATAAAAAACAAATGTAAAATTGAAACCTAAACTCACTTAATTTGATTTGAGAGTTCACAGCGATTGTCAAAAACAAATAACAAATTGAAATCTAAGAGCATCTACATCTATTATGATATTATAAGAAATTTTAATTTGATGTGACAGTTTCTAATCTAGTTTGAGGAATATTTGAGAGTTTCTTACTTAGAAACGCTGCATAAAAATTTCTTATTAAGAAATTATTTATAAACTCCACATTAGCCAAATAATTGGCTCAAATTATTTTTCCTTTTAAATTTATTGCTGACATAGTTTAATAGTAACTCTAAAATTAATTTTAAGAACTTAAGAGTTAGCAATTTCAGAGACCTTAATTTCTAAAAGGTGATTAACAGTTAATTACAAACTTATTTGAGTTGTTGAAATGTATATGCTCTAACAGTAGTGCAATATACATTAGTACAATATACATGAGGAGAGGAGAACTCACATCAGTAATATAAACTTAGGACTTAGGAGCACATAATTAGAAAATTAATATTTTAGTCAAATTAACACGAAATATGATATTTTAGCCAAACAATACAAACTTAGGAGCACAGAATCAGAAAAAGAAAAAGAAAAAAAAAATGATGGAAATAGAGAAAACAAGAATGGCCCCTTCAATTATTAACAAACAGTAATGCTCTATTATAATATTTCTATTCTTACAGATAAACTCAATGCAACAGTAGGTCTAATACATGCGGGCCGTATTAATTTCGACACGTCAGCTAATTATCATCATCTCTATCTCAACTCGGATAAATTTATAATGCACGTGAACATGCATTTATACCCCGTAAGTGGACGTAATTAAATAGTACATTTAATTTAATTTATATTTTGTCTAAACTAAATTACCACACACACACACATGCTAGATCAATTATAAAAAATAGTACTGATTAGAATTTGTACTGTTCATGTTTCATGAAAAATGAGTTAGAAATTTTTTAGAGTCAATTTTTAATAATATAAAATCCAATTAAATAATGAAAGAATTATTAACGACTAATTAAAAAAAATATTTCATAAAAAATCTTTAAGAGGTTTATCTTCAACTCAAAAGCAAAGATAGCTGAGTCAACTAAAAAGAATAATTCATGTTATTTTGGAGGTTTATTAGATAATACTCCCCTAATCCACCCAGTACTATAGGAATTCTTATCTCCGAGATATCTCAACTTTTGCGTGTTTTTTCGGAAAATCTTAACCGTTCAAATATGTTCAATATCAAAGCAAAATATAGGGCCCCTGCGCTTCCTCCGAATAGGCACCGGACACGTCGGTCACGCAAAAATTGAGATATCTCAGAGGAAACGCACTCGTACAGTCGTACTGTAGGGGATCCGTATCCTCCCAGTTATTTGTTTTGATCTTTTGTGAATATCATAAAGTACCTTTTCATGTTTACCTTCCCTTCAGTGCCTTCACAGCTTCACTCAGTTTCTTAACCTGTTACATAATTAATACATATATCTACAAATAGAAGATCTGTAATGTATTTATCATTATCCAACCACGAAAAATAAATCTAAAAATTCACTGAAAGTCAGAATAAAGTTTAATTTTAAATTTTTCTTTATTCCTCTCCTCTCCCTTCTCTCTCTCCTCATCTCCTCCCACTCTCAGGTCTCATCTCTCTCTCTCTCTAGGGTTTCTCTCTCTATGTAACAGCCCCTCGCCATTAGAGACCAATGCGGATTGCTCTCTCTTTAATCGCCTAGTGCTATTCTTCATTTCTTCCCAAGTTATTCCTGAAATGGTGTCGCCTCACGATCCAATCGAAGTATTTCTCCAATCAGTGAAGGATGCTTTATCTCCTCTCAGTTCCAGCTGGTCCCACATGGTTAACTCGGCCGACATGGTCAAGCTCAAGCACAGACCTAAGAATGAACCTTGCAACGTGGCGACCTTATCTGTCGCCACGTCATCATCTTCAATAGCTTCTTCTAAGACCCCCATTAAATCCTTCCTGGGATCACTGTTTCAGATTTCTAACAAGAGTGATGCTAAAGAGAGAGGTGGTGTGAAGAGGGATGGATCAGAATGCATCAACTGTCTCCAATTTGCGGTTACATGGTCGGTTTTAGTAGAAAATCTAGTTCAATCTTTTCCAAGGCCTTTCAAATCAGTTAAGAAATGCTTCGGCAAACAATTTGAGGATGAGAGAAAGCAAATGGGTGGAAAAGTTTCTAAGAAAGCATCATTTGGCATGAAACACCGGGTTGATTCCGATTCAAACTCATCAAATTCAAGTCCAAGTTTTGATCTTTTATCAATTGAGCTACTCCTGTGTCTTGCAATAGAAAGATTTTCTCAAACATTTCAAAATTTGGATGATGGTCTGAAGGCAAACAATTCAAAATGTCTCAAAGAACAGCCATTTTCAAAACCAGAACACTCTCCTTCTCCCCAATTTGACAATTTGAATCTAATAAAGGGTCTGATCAATGGTAAAAAGGTAGAATTTGATGGTTTCATGTCAAATCTACTGTTTGCTCGGGTTGGTGGTGCCCCTACTGCGACTCTTGTGGGACCCACAGAATCTCCAGTGGGTGATGATGCAGATGGTCGTGTAAGTAATGAGAGAGAAGAGGGAGAAAATGGTCGATTCCCGCAAAATTTTGCAAGTGGGTTGTTGAATATACCTCTTTCTAATGTAGAGAAGCTTCGATCAACGATTTCAGGGGTCTCGCTGGCTGAACTAGTGGAGTTCATACCAAATTTGGGTAAATCTGGTACCGACCATCCTGACAAGAAGAAGCTTTTCTCTGTTCAAGATTTCTTTCGGTACACTGAAACTGAAGGTGCCATATTTTTTCTTTCTTCCTTTTTTGTGTGTTCATATTACACCCAATTGTTCAATCTATTAAAAGATGGTTTCATTAAGAATACACCCAAAAATTTCTCATATTTTTCAAGGGGTTATCGATTGATTTCAATTATTGAACCAAAGAAGTTTAAGTTGACGCTTGGCTTGGCATCTTATCTCAACAAGATAGTTATCAAGCCAGTATACACAAACTCAAAATCCAATCCTATTTGCATGATTTTCCTCTTTAAGTTCACTTAATACACAAGTCAGGTCTTATTTGCAAGATTGCAAGGTCTTATGAAAGTTGTATTGTTGTTGCAAAAAATGTGAATTGGTTGATGTTTGTTTGCAAATATAACAGCGAGTTATATATTCATCATCAGAGAAGAGTAGGTCCGATGAGCATCGGACCTACTTTTGTTCGATGGGCTAAATCACCATCCGATCTGCACTAAGATGCATGCGCTCCGCTTTAAATCCGTGCTTGTCTGCTTGAATTTTCATGCGCACAGATCTTAATGCGGATCAGATGGTCTTGGAGCTCATTGGATCCAAAAGTAGGGGCATCGGACATACTCCGTTCTCATTCATCATATGCGTTACATGAACTAAATGTAACACCGTGGTATTTATTAATACAAGGGAGACGATTTTTCGAAGAATTAGACAGAGATGGGGATGGACATGTTACATTGGAAGACTTAGAGGTGGCGATGCGAAAGAGAAATCTCCCGAAGCGGTATGCAAAGGACCTCTTGCACCGTACCAGGAGCAACCTTTTCTGTAAATCAATTGGCTGGAAGCAGTTTCTCTCTCTAATGGAGCAAAAGGAGGCGACGATACTGAGAGCCTACACCACTCTCTGCCTCAGTAAATCCGGCACCCTTCAAAAAAATCAGATTCTGACTTCTCTGAAAAGTGCCGGTTTGCCGGCAAATGAGGATAATGCGGCGGCCATGATTCGGTACCTGAATCAGGATAAAGAAGGGTCCATTTCATATGGTCATTTTCGTAATTTCATGCTGCTCTTGCCGTCTGAGAGGCTGGAGGAAGATCCTAGGTTAGAATTCCGTTAAATTGCCTTCTCTATTGCTGTGAAATACTCAATTTCTCGGATACAAGGCTTGCTTATCTTAGATTTTGTACCATACTTTATCATTTGGATATGGATACTTCACAAATCACTATTAGAATCAGTTTATTACAAAATTAGATGGATTGTATAATGAGTAGGGTTAAAATGCCTCAAGTGTGCCTCCCATCCTTATATTTGTTTTCAAAGCCCAGATAGTCGATCTGAACTGCTCAACATGATCTCCATATTAAAATGTGCTTGGATACCAAATTTTATGTTTTTGGGAAATTCTTACTATGTTTTATATAGGTACAAAATCACTGTTTTTCTGAAAATCGTGGACCATCCAAAAACAGTGATTTTGTACCTATTAAAAAAAATAGTAAAAAACTCCAAACATATAAAATTTGGTCTCCAAGCACATTTTAACATGGAGATCATGTTGAGCACTTCGGATTGACTATTTGGACTTTGAAAACAGAGATAAGGATGTAAGACATGATTGGGGAACATAAACAAACAATGGGGCATTTTAACCCTACTCTTGTAAAATATAGGTTGAATTTTTACCTACTTGGCCTGTTAGGACCAAAATTTGCATAATATGGGTGAAATTTTGACACACTTGACACTGGTGGGAACTAAAATTTGATGGTACAGGAGTATATGGTTTGAGGCGGCGACGGTTGTAGCTGTACCGCCACCAGTGGAGATTGCTGGTAGTGTTTTGAAAGCGGCTTTGGCTGGAGGTCTTGCCTGTGCGCTTTCGACATCTGTCATGCATCCCATTGACACTATGAAGGTGCTTTTCATCTTTTGAATATCTTGCTCAACTGATATCGTTATTTACATTTGGATCCTTCAAAATTTCAATTTTGCATTTTATGACATAAAAATGTGTATTGAGTGTAAAGATAAATGAATCACATTTTACTGTACCCAAAATGATAAAATAACCATGCCAAGGCTGATATGCTAAAAAAATTGTTGTCATAACTTGAAATATTAGAAGGCTGTCCAAATATGACTGCAATTTGAACCCAAGTCTCCACAATTTAGGGAGGGCTGAAACATAAAATGCATAATATGTGAAAATACATAATGGGTGGTCATTGCGATTTGAACCCAAGTCTCCACAATCACTAAATGGAATTCTCACCGCTAGGCTACAAGCACACATTTAACAATTCATGAGGGGGAGGATGAACATATAAGAATTTAAAGAAAAATAATAATTCAATTAAATTTCAATATACATTATTAAAAAAATTTAAATCATGGGGGTGGCTAAGCACCCCCTGGACTATAGCAGACTCCTGTATGGTTAATATGGTTAATTTTTTGGGATCATAACTAATCAATGTAATTGTATGGCAGACACGAGTACAAGCATCGACACTTTCTTTTCCGGAGCTTATTTCCAAGCTTCCCGAAATTGGTGTTCAGGGACTGTACCGGGGCTCTATTCCAGCTATTCTCG
The DNA here is from genome assembly GCA_024447775.1 of Carex cristatella. Lineage (NCBI taxonomy): Eukaryota > Viridiplantae > Streptophyta > Magnoliopsida > Poales > Cyperaceae > Carex > Carex cristatella. Next base: position 2,611,083 of record JAJHPF010000005.1, on the reverse strand, counting down.
GTCAATTCTCAAGGTCTGTATTGTACATCACTTGAATTTTTTTAACAACAAAAATTTGTTTTGATTTTAAAATTAATTTGCAATGCTATTTATTTTATTTTCTTTTGGTTGATAGTCACGGGTTGCGGACAGGAATATTTGAAGCTAGCAGACTCTTACTTGTTAATATCGCTCCAAATCTCCCTGAAATTCAGGTAATATTCCTGTTTTTTAATTTTGTTGTATCGTATACATTTTTTAGTAATAATCTAGTTAGTGCCAGAAATGACAAAGCAACATGTACTTTACCTCCCTTGATTGTATAAGAAAAAGTCAAGCTGAACCGTTCAACATGATCTCCATATGAAAATGTACTTGTAGATCAAATTTTATATTTTTTATAATTATTTTGCTATTTTTTACATAGATGGAAAATCACTTGATCTGAAAAATCTAGACCATTCAAAAGTAGTGATTTTCTACCTATCTAAAAAAAATGTAAACTTTGATCTTCAAGTACGTTTTCATATGGAGGCCATGTTGAATGGTTCAGACTGACTATTTGGACTTTGAAGACGGAAATATTGATCCATAGTACGGACCAATCCATGCCATGCTGGGTACCATAGATTCACCAAAAAAAATGTAAGACTAATTTGACATCTTCTTGGTTAATTGGGGAAGGAACCATGGGTATAACAGTTATAGTTTCTACCTCAATCTCTATCTAGGTGCAATCAATGGCGTCATTTGCTAGTACGATACTGGGGACAGCTGTCAGAATCCCATGTGAGGTTCTAAAGCAAAGGTTGCAAGCCGGTCTATACGACAATGTCGGACAGGCAATAGTAGGTACCTGGGGAAAGGACGGGATGAGAGGTTTCTTTCGAGGCACTGGGGCCACTCTCTGCCGTGAGGTTCCCTTTTACGTTGCTGGCATGTGTCTCTATGCCGAGGCCAAGAAGGTCACTTTTCTTTTCTCTGTATTTTTTCATTATATTTAAAACTTCTATTATGTGTTACTGGTACCAGATTGTGCGTGCGTGCGTGTGTTCACGCACATGCGTGCACCGTAAATGCACAAAAAAAAAAAAAGAAGGAAATTGTTCAAATTCGCAAAATGGATTGTTCAAATCTGCATGATTTATATTTATTTTTTATGTAGGGGGTACAACATGTGCTGAGGCGCGAATTGGAGCCATGGGAGACAGTAGCTGTGGGGGCGTTATCTGGCGGCTTAGCGGCCGTTGTAACGACCCCATTTGATGTGATGAAAACCCGTATGATGACAGCCCGACCAGGCATCCCGATCTCTATGCAAATGATTGCCTTCTCCATTCTTCGAAAAGAAGGTCCATTGGGCCTCTTCAAAGGTGCCGTTCCTAGATTCTTCTGGATTGCTCCTCTTGGTGCCATGAATTTTGCCGGGTATGAACTCGCCAAAAAGGCCATGGATAAGAGTGAGAAACAGGTTGTGGGTGTAGCAGGGTGATGCTTGCAAAAACTTTTATTTTTTGCAAGATTTTTGTTGATCTCTTTTTGTTTGTGGCTAGAGTCCATGAAACTTGATTTTCAGTATTTCAATAGGATGAGAAATGCAGCGCACTCTCTCCAAGGCTAACTAACCTAATACTTGCCTTAAAAGTAAAATTTATTCTTAGGTTAAAAGGTTAGAGAGAAAAAGGGTGTGTTATAAACTTAGGATAACTAACCTAATAGAGGGCAAGGAGAGTTGTTTTCCGAAATATTTCTGTAAAGAGAGGTTAGCTCTTGTTTATGTACATTCGGGGCCAAAAGTGCGTAGGCTGTGCATTTCTTTTTCTTTTTTTTCCACTTGAAGCACAGCTTTTTTTTTTTTTTTTTTTCAATCATTTCTCATTTAGAAATCTGTCTTTGTAATCCAACTTTTGGGGATAGTGAACTATACTCTGTATATGTGTAATCTGTTGACAAAATGCCTTTAGTGCAACGTCGAACAATGTACAGACTTATTGCCACTTGTTTTTGCTCATCTCATTTTTGCTTGGATGCTTAGCATGATAAACTGTTTTATAGTTTCGCCTGTTATTTTCTGGGCATGGAGACGAAAATATATATTTGCAAATTCAGAGACAAATGTTTGTGTACAGAATAACAAATATAATTAAATTCATCTGGACACAAATATCAGCTGGGAGCCTGGGACCCCATTTCCAGTACATTGCCAACAAATATTAGAATAAAAAAAATGAGCAATAACGGGTTTCTTAAAATAAAATGTGATCAACTGCGGCTTGTTAGAAGTGTTTTTAACGTTCTTTTTATGGTACAAGCATATCCTATGCCATTCCCATTTTGAGGTGGAGATGTGAAATCGCAACTATCTAAGCAAGCTTTACCAAGAATTTGTACAAAAACTTGCCAGTAGCACTAAACGGCCAACTGGAACAAGCAAAGCATTTTCTTATTTTTTTTATAATAAAAAAATTCGTTAGGTGTTGACACATTTTCAGGCAACAGTCGCAAAAAGAGAGCTCTATCTCATTTGTTAAAAACTATCTAAGCAAGTTTTACTGAGACTGTACAAAAAGATCAGATGTAGTTAACGCCCAACTTCAACAAGCTTCAACAAGCAAAGCATTTAACACAACAATCACAAAAAGAGGAACTCTATTACATTTGCTAAAAACTATGTAAGCAAACAAGCTTTACCAAGAATTTGTACATAAAGATCAGTATTGAGTAATGGCCAACTTCAACAAGCAAACCAGCAAGTTTTACCAGTTTTGTACAAAAAGATAAGAATGGCCAACTTCAACAAACAAACAAGCAAAGCTTTACCAGTTTTGTACAAAAAGATCAGTTGCAGTTAACAATCAACTTCAAAATACCAGATGAACAAAAAAAAATCACTTGAAAATGAACTTGAAAAAATCCTTAGTATTGACACATTTTTAACGCAACAATAACAAAGAAAGAGCTCTATTTCATTTGTTAGAAACTATCTAAACAACCTTTACCAAGAATTTGTACAAAAATATCAGTACGGGTTCACAACAAACTTCTACAAAACAAAATATACTTCTACCACACAACAGTTCAACCAAGCACACACTACTCTCCCCAAAGAGTATGTTTTGTCTTTGTTACTAAAAGTCATAAAAGCAACTAGGCACAGCTAGTCTCATTGATGGAAATTTTCAGGGTCAGAAGGGGCCATGAGGGCGGTATTCATGGCGGTAATATAACCCGGTATTGAGATTAAAAAAATTTCGATGGTCATTGCCAAAATATTCACCATATTCATCATCATCATCATCATCATCATCATCATCATCATCATCATCAAAAAGATCATCGTCATCATCTTCGTCTTCTGAGTAATCATTCCAGATGTTATTTTCGTCCCATAACGGGCATGAGCATGTCGCCTTCTTATCCTTCCATTGTTTACCACACGTGTAACAGAATTCATACCCACATCTGCAATATAGTAAAAGGAAGATTGATTATCATATTGTATTACTGTTATTTTAAGAGAAAAAATATATATATATATATATAGAGTCTGACTATGATGAGACGTGGAGTAAAACACGTTTGTAATCCACGCTATATCTTTATTTCCAAAGTTCAAATAGCCGATCCGAACCGCTCAACATGTTCTCCATATTGAAATGTGCTTGGAGACCAAATTTTACATTTTGTAGAATTTTTTAATATTTATTAAGCCACTTTGAAAATCGCTGATCCAATGGTCCAGAAATTGTTACTGTTCACAGTGGATAAAGTTTTTCAAAGTGGCTTTATAAATAGTAAAAAAATTCAAAAAAAAAATAAAATTTGGTCTCCAAGCACATTTCAATATGGAGAACATGTTGAGATATAGTGAGATATAGTGCCATGGAGTAAAAACTTGTTTTACTCCATGAAGCACCATAGCCCAACTCTCTCTCTCTCTCTATATATATATATATAGAGAGAGAGAGAGAGAGGAGGGATTCACTTGCAACATCTCTAAGTTACAACATCTTACAGCAATTCGATTTTGCGATTTTAAAAGTCCAAACAGTCGATCCAAACCGTTCAACATGATCTCTATATTAAAATGAATATAGATGTGCTTGGAGATCAAATTTTACATTTTTTTTTAATTTTTTTACTATTTATTAAGTATTTTACAAAACTGCTGTTTTTCAGTGGTCCAGAATTGTCTAAAAACAACAGTTATGTAAAATAATAAATAGTAAGAAAATAAAAAAAAATGTAAAATTTGATCTCCAAGCACATTTTAATATAGATATCATGTTGAACAGTTTGGATCGACTGTTTGGACTTGGATAATCACAAAACCGAATAGCTGTAAGATATTGAACTTACAAATGTTGTCCGTGGATCCCTCGTCACACACACACACACACCCATCACTGCTTTAATGAATTAGATATTTGCCCATAAAAAATTTCAAATTAGTAATTTTTCCATCTAACCTCACTTATTTTATTGATATCCCCATTTTTAAATTTGGTCAATTAGAAGTGTGTAGTAATATTTTATTGATATCCCCATTTTTTATTGATATGCCCTTTCTTTCCTCCCTTCCCTTCGCTGGTCACTTTCTTTATTAATATTATTTTGTACTTTTAATTAATTAAATAAAAAAGATTGGGATATAAATAAAATAAGTGAGTTTAGATAAGGGAAAGAAATATCTAAATTGAAACTTTTGGAGGGCAAATATTTAAATCATGAATAATGATGGGCTTATCTGTAAATTTCTCTTATTGTAACCAATGCTATCTTTTCAGGTACTTCAAACTTTTAATTAATATTCTACTACCAGCCTTTCTGAGGTTTAAATGCTTAGGTGAATAATAGCAAGGTCACATTGAGCCCTGAACAAAAACTCCAAATCACAATGGAAGAAAATTGTTTGGAGATAAAGAACCAAAGAAAATAAGAAAACTAAGAATCAATAAAAGAACAAACATGCAAAGTATATATACCAACAGTACGAGTTTGGAGCGGTTACCATGCAGGTCACACTGAAATTCAATGCTAGTAATTTTGTTACCAGAAAAAAAAAACAGAAAATACAGTAAATAACACACACAAAGAGAATTTACCGGCAGGTCATGTGGAAGCACCCCTCGGCTAGTTCAATCATGTGATTACACTTCACACACTGACGCCACAGCCTTTGCCGCGCCAGTGATTGCAACTTTGCCTCTTCGGGTTTTGGGTTCGGGTTCCTTCTCTTGTATTCCCCACATGACATCCCCTCATGCCAATTCACCTTGCAATTTAAGCAAAATAACCCCTCGCATTTCACACATTTCCTCAACCCCGAATTGTCATTTGAAATTCCCTTTGAAGTCGATGCTCTAGAGAAATTAGAGGGCTTAATAGTTTCAGTTAATGACATTAGCATAGAGCACCTAGGGTTTGGGCAGTACACCTTTTGAGAAGGTGGTATCGACTCTTCCTTTATTCTCTGGAACATAATATCTAAAAGTTTTGGGGTCAAGAATCTCTTCGCGCCATCTAGGGTTAGCTTCACCTTACAACCGTCATGGGGGCAAAATGGTAACATCCCATGAAGCAACTTGACCTCGACATGTTGTTTCATGCAAGAGAAGCAATAACGGTGTGAACATGGTTCAATAGAGAACATCTTGTCAGACTCGGTTTGTTCAAGGCAGATCAAGCAGGTCTCCATGCAGTCTTTTGCATGGCTGTTTGATGATTCACCTCTGCAAGAAATTTGAGATTCAATGACATCACGTGCCAGGCGAAATGCGAAACGCACGTGACAGCGTGGCAGGAGAAAGATTTTGCATTTCTCAAATTTTCTTTGGTGAAGCCACACTTGATTTATTAAATTCACCACCTTCCTTTGCTTTGGAGTCCATATTCCTGCAACCTACAATGCACAGTTCAATATCAATCTTCAAATTTTAGTTTTTACAATCTTTCTTGTGCTTTATTTGATCTTAAGTTGTACTCTAAACAAAATTAACAAAGAAATAAGGTAAATTGGATTGCAATATGTAACAAACTATTTTGGTTCAGTTGTTAGGGGTTGATACCAGTACAAGCTGATAAAATGTGTGTGTGTGTGTGTGTGTGTGTGAGAGTGAGAGAGAGAGAGAGAGAGAGAGAGAGAGAGAGACTCACATGGTTATACAAAACACGGTAATCAAAGTAGACATTAACCTTCTTGATTCCTATAGAGAAGGCTGCATTAAGTCCCTCAATTAGCGCCTTTGCCTCCAAGGCTTCTCTGCTCATACCAGTTGCCGATACCAGTTTCTGTATCTTTAAAATCAAGTTATCCTTTGGGTCACAAATTGCAACCCCAATTGCCGCCAATTGGACCAATGATCCCTTCCCCAAGTCGCTGTTTGCCATCCCCTTAAAGTAAACCCGGAACGGCTTCTCTTCATCCTGTGCGAAAATTAAATTTATTTACAATCATATGAGTTCCCAAATTGTGCAATTAGATCCCAATTGGACCCACTTGTCTATGCAATTAAGATTCCTAAGAGTTTCCTCCAGTAGGATTATGATTCGGTCCTAGAAAAGAATCACCTAAGGGTGATGCTCAGAAATATCCAGTTCAAAACAAATATCTCAAGAACTACAACTTCATGTCTTGTTTCTGCTTAGTTTTATTTAGTGGTTCATAATTAAGTCCGCTTAGATGTCCAAAACAAAATCGAATCAGACAGTCATGCTAGATTAATAATATATCACAAATAACAAATGTATAGTTGAATTCAAGGTATTTGAATTGATATTTTCTTAGAAAACGTACCTCAAGAGGTATGGAACTAGGGTTTGTAGTGGGGCTAGGATCGACGGGTTTTTCAAAATTATCCCCATATTCGTCCCAATCTTCATCTGGCATATCATCAATCTCTCGCGCAAACTTCTCATCATACTCCCTTAATCTCGCATCGTGCGTCAATCTGCGAATCTCCATCTCTTGCATCTCATGATCCTTCTTCTCGGTATTGAACCTCTCCAGTTCCTGTGCTTGGAGCCGAAGCACGAGCTCGAGATCATCCTTGGGTTCATCAGAGACTTCGTTTCTATGAATCGAGGTCGGAAAAGCACTGGAGCTAGGGTTAGGATTAGGGGTGATGGAGAGCGAGGCGGAGAGCGCCTCCTCGAGTTGAATGCGGTAGGCGAGCTCGAGGTCGGAGACAGCGACGGAGGCGGAGAGGAGCTCCCGTTGGTGCGCCGCGATTAACGTGTCGTCTAGGCCTTCTTCGCTGGGTTTCGCCATTAATGGAGACACTGGAAAGAGAGGAAATACGATCGGAAACGGAAAGCGTTACGGTGCGTCGGTGCCTATATAGATATAGGAGGGTACGTTTTGAGAATCGTGCTAGATTAAAACTGACGACTCAGATCTCATTCTATTCGGTCAGGTATTGCACAGGATCTGAATTAGAAAAGTACTCCGAGCTAGGAAGTTATGAATTCGCATCCTCTGAGATATCTCAAACTTTGCGTCACTTTTTGGAATATGTCAAACGTTCAAATACATAATGCGCGAATCTCAAAGCTCAAATAATACTGCCCCCCTACGGTTCCCCGAATAGGCACCGGACACGTCGGTCACGTAAAAATTGAGATATGTCAGAGGATACGCAACCCCTCATTTTACGGTTTGAGATTAAATCTCAGCCATTTTGAGATTCGGTAGACCTAGGGAGCAGTATTATTATGCTTTGAGATTCGTGTCAATATTAAAAGAATGGTCCAGATTCACTAATTGTAAAAGATTCCCTTGTGCAGCAATGGAGAGGATGTGAAT